>SSNS01000546.1:119227-183759 GCA_006937985.1 Aphyosemion australe | reverse complement strand
ACACTGCTCACAAAAATTAAAGGAACACTTTTTTTATTGGGCCTGGCATGAAATCAATTAAACCTGTCTGATAATTTTCTGGTTGATTAAGCAGCTGAGGGCATTGTTAATCACTTTCAGCTGTATTGGTGTTCATGGACTTAACGACAGGTGCACTAAAGTGGCAACAATTACAAAACCCTCAAAACAGGACTGGTTTAACATGTGGAGGTCATTTCAAGTTTCTCCCTCTTGATCTTTTTTGGCTGGTTTTCCACTCGTGCTAGTTTTGGCTTGAGTAATTATCTCTACTGGCAGCATGAGGCGATTCCTTAACCCTACAGAAGTTGCACAGGTTGTCCAACTTCTCCAGGATGGCACATCCACACGTGCTGCAGCAAGAAGGTTTAATGTGTCTCCCAGCACAATCTCCAGAACATGGAGGAGATTTCAGGAGACTGGCGGTTATTCTCGGAGAGCTGGACAGGGCCGTAGAAGGTCCACAACCCATCAGCAGGACCGATACCTGCTCCTTTGTGCAAGGCGGAACAGGCTGAGCACTGCTCGTGCCCTACAGAATGACCTCCAGAGGGCCACTGGTGTGAATGTCTCTACCCAAACAATCAGGAACAGACTTCATGAAGATGGCCTGAGGGCCCGACGTCCTGTAGTGGGCCCTGTGCTCACTGCCCAGCACCGTAGAGCTCCACTGGCATTTGCTCAAGAACACCAGAATTGGCAAGTCCGCCACTGGCGCCCTGTACTTTTTACAGACGAGAGCAGGTTCACCCTGAGCACCTGTGATAGACGTGAAAGAGTCTGGAGAAGACAAGGAGAACGTTATGCTGCCTGCAACGTCGTTCAACATGACAGGTTTGGTGGTGGGTCAGTGATGGTCTGGGGAGGCATATCCATGGAGGGACGCACAGACCTCTACTGCCTAGGAAATGGTGCTCTGACTGCCATAAGGTATCCAGATGAAATCCTTGAACCCTTTGTCAGACCCTACGCTGATGCAGTAGGTCCTGGTTTTCTCCTAATGCACGACAATGCCCGGCCTCATGTGGCAAGAGTATGCAGGCAGTACCTGGAGGATGAAGGAATTGAAACAATTGAATGGCCTTCACGATCCCCTGACTTAAACCCAATAGAACATCTGTGGGACATTATGTTTCGGTCCATTAGGCGGCGCCAGGTTGCTCCTCAGACTGTACAAGAGCTCAGGGATGCCCTCACACAGATCTGGGAGGAAATGCCACAAGACACCATCCGTTGTCTCATTAGGAGCATGCCCCGACGTTGTCAAGCATGCACACAAGCTCGCGGGGGCCACACAAGATACTGAAAAGCATTTTGAGTTGCAGAAATGAAGTTTTTGAAATAATGGACTAGCCTTCCACATCTTCATTTCACTCTGATTTTAGGGTGTCTACACAATTGCGCCCTCTGTAGGCTGAAAACTTATATTTCCATTAAAAGACTTGGCATCCTTTTGTTCCTAAGACATTGCCCTGTCGTTATTTGTATAGATATCCAACTTCATATTGAGATCTGATGTATCTGATGTGTTTCTTTAAAGTGTTCCTTTAATTTTTGTGAGCAGTGTACATTCACTTTTCTGCTGATAGAACAAAATTATACTATTTTATCCTTTTACCAAAATCCTGTAAATATTTCTGTTGAAATAAAAATTGAGGTAGACCATTCCAGGCCACCATAGCCCTATATAGTACCACGTTATAAATGTAAAGCATTCTATTTTCAGGTAACATAAATCGACCCATAAATCCTGTGCTGTGTAGAATATGTATGTACATCCCTACAAAATACTAACCTATTGTATAGTTTCTCTGGTGTTTTTGAAATTATAATTATTCTTATCAATTTTATCAATGAGTATGTTATTCTATCCTTTACACCTAACCATTCCAATTGTTGATACATGTTCTTATTCTTCATTCTAATTGAGCAGTTAAGGATAAGTCTAGCTGCTTTATTCTGTGCAACTTGCAGCCAGGTTACCCTCTGTCGTAGCAGACCAAACTACACAGCAGTAATCTAAATCAGTGTTCCCCAACCCTGGTCATCAGGGCCTACTGTCCTGCATGTTTTCCATGTCTCTGCTTCAGCACACCTGATCTGCATTGCCTCCTCAGGAGGACTTCAAGTGCTGCAGATGCCTGTTAATCACTCATTCATTTGAGTCAGGTGTGTGGCAGCAGGGAAACACTGGTGTTTGAAAGTGCAACATGGAAAACATGCAGGACAGTGGGCCCTGAGGACCAGGGTTGGGGAACACTGATCTAAATGACACAAAACAAGAGATTCAACTATTAACTTTCTTATTTTATATGGCATATATTTCTTACAATGTCTAACCATAGCCATATTCTTCCCCATTTTACTTAATACCAATCTCACTTGACTATCCCACCTTAGTGACTCATCCAGAACAACTCCTAGCAGCTTTGCATCCTTAACCTGCTCAATTAGATTATTTCCAGCTGACAATTTCAAACCGGAAGCTTCTCTTACAAAATAATTCTAACCTATTATCATACATTTTGTCTTCTCAGCATTAATCACAAACTTGTTTTCTGTAATCCAGTCTTCTAATAACTTTAGTTCCCTCGTTAGAATTACATTAAGGTCATCTGTATCTCTTCCTGACGCATATATTGTTGAATCATCTGCATATAGCACCATCTTAGCACAATCAAGTAAACAAGGTAAGTCATTCATAAAAACAGAAAATAATAATGGTCCTAGACAGCTTCCCTGCGGAACCCCACATAAAAGTAACTTCCTCTCTGAATACCTTCCGTTAAACATCACTGTAAATTGTCTGTCAGTCAGATAATTTTTCACCCACTTAATTGCATCATCGGAGAAACCAAAGACTTAACTTCTTCAATAACAAATCATGATCCACAACATCAAAAGCTGCACTCAGATCTAACAAAACTATCCCAGTTAATTTCCTCTTATCCCTGTTAATATTCCAATCTTCATTCATTTGAACCAGCGCAGTTAATGTACAATGCGCTTTTTTATATGCATGTTGATGTTGTGTATTCAACCTATTATTCAAAAGGTACTCGTTGATTTGGTCATAAACCTTTTTCTCCATTAATTTACTCATTACCTGTAAAATGCTTACTGGCCTGCTGTTTTTTCCAGAAAAAGGTTAATTTTTATTTTTCTGAAGAGGAACAATTATCGCTGTCTTCCATTTCAAAGGACATTTGCTTTCTTCTAAACTTAAATTGATAATATGACACACTGGGAATGCAATATTCTCAGCAGCTAATTTTAATAACCTCACATCAATACTATCAATTCCTGATGGTCTGACTTTCATTCCCAACAAAACCCTCCTAACAGTATTTACCTCAACTTTCTTAAAAGTAAATTCACATTCCTTTCCATCCATTATTCTATTCCTAATGATTGTTCCTGATAAGTCACGATCCAACCCTTATCTCATCTCCATCCTCATTTTCAGTACCTTGTTATCAAAATATTCACTAAGATGATTTGTTTAGTCACAAAGTAATTCTCAGCCTCCAAATATGTTGGGGTATAATTCACATTCTTACCCATAAATTCCTTTAAAGTACGCCATAATTTAGTACTATCTTCTTTTGTATCCTCAAATTTGTTTTCATAATAAACCCTCTTTTTCATCTTATTTAATTTACTGACAAAATTCCTCATTTTCTTATACCTGTCCCATAATGCAACATCACCAGATGACATTGCCTGAGCCTTTAATCTGTCTCTCTGTTTCATGTGTTCTCTCAACTCCAGATCAAGCCATGGTGCAGCTTTATTTCTCACAGTCTTACTGGTGCATGTTTATTCATAATCGGTATTAAGTCATTAACAACACTTAAAGCCTTTTCCACATCATTCTCCTGTATTACTTGTAGCCAATTTATTTTTTCAATATCTGCACAAAACTGTCTTCATTAAAATGCCTAAAACTCCTTTTTATTATTATCGTCTGACCTCTTTTAGGTACTTTAGTTTTCCTTTTAATCAATAATAAATAGTGATCACTGCAGACTACACTAATTGACAAGGCTTTAGAGCAGGGGTCCCCAATCCTGGTCCTGAAGGGCCGGTATCCAGCAGGTTTTAGTTGTAACTCTGCTTCAACACACCTGATTTCAATTAGCAAGTGATTAGCAGGCTTCAGCAGAGCTTGATGAGCTGCTGCACAGGTGATTCAACCACTGAATCAAGTGTGTTTGAGCAGAGAAACCACAAAACCTGCTGGATAGCGGCCCTCCAGGACCAGGATTGGGTACCCCTGCTTTAGAGCATAATGTTCTTGCATTAGTAAACACCAGATCTATACACGTAGCAGATTGTATCCCATCAATCCTATAGTTAAGTATTGTTACTTGGTGCAATTTGTAAAGACAACAACATGTATCAGTTATTGCTTTTAACTTGTCTTTCAATGCACTACTCTTCACACTCCAATCAATATTTAAATGCATACAGTTATGCATCTTTCATCCCCTCTGCTGTAAGGGTGTATAACTCCTCAGTTTAAGCACTGGTATTATCCTGGTGCACAATAACACCAATTCAATATTCAGTATTTGTTCTATACTTGTTCAATACCGGTGTCGGTACCAGATCTGCTCGGGTGCAAGATCGGCTCGGGGTCCTTCGCCTGCCGATGATGACGTCAAACTACGGCAAATCCACTCGGATTTCACACATAAGTTTTGGAAAGAGTTTAGCAGTTTTGTCTTGCTTCTTACCGCCTAAATATTTGCTTTATAGCTGTTTTTGTTAATAAAACACCATATTGTCGTAGTTTTGTAAAGAATGTGAAACTACATAAAACCAACAGCAGACTTCCAAAAAGCACAACAGTTTTTATATGTTGAAAAATTGTAAATGTATTTACAGAATTAGCAGCCATTTCTGTTTTTATGTGGAATTCCTTATATTTTGTTAGTTCTTAAATCCATTCATTCATTCAAAATCTTTTTTGCTATTTGTTCAATAAAGTTATTTTATTTTTATTTTGCCCCTTTTCATCAAAATCAAGAGCTGCTGAGGATCTCTGTTTATCAATTGATATTTTTGCTTTTATTTTACGTTTCCTTTGGCAAAACAAACATATTTTCCCCGAAAAGTGTTTGTTTTTGGACTACAGGACTACAACCACAAGGACTACAACCGCAATTTTGTTCTAACCAATCAAAATCTTCATTGTCAACGTGCTACCGTAACTTTTATGAACGTGGTATCGTAACTTCTGTAAGTCTTACGTTCAGCCAATCATCTAGTGACGTCACCGGCAGGCGCAGGACCCCGAGCCGATCTAGTACCCGAGCAGATCTGGTACCGACACCGGATTCACATTGTTGTCTGTGTATTACAAGCCTGCAGGAGTTCTGCTGTGTGGTGGAGTTGCTAATGCTAACGGTTAGCTTCTACTAGCAGAGACGTTCCTGGATGCTAAACCAACAACAACCTTCCCCGTCGTGAGTCAAGATGGGTGAGTCCATGAATGTTAAGTGACAGTGTGACGTAGATCTGTCAGGATTTTCTAATCCTAGAGTTTCACCGTCTATTTTCCATCAGAAGCTAATGCAGGAGATAGGTGGAGGAGACTATTTTCATGTTCAGCCTGCATGAAAAACTCAGAGTGACCCATTATAATCAGAAATAATAACTAAAAAATGTTTTTTCAGTGTTCCACACCTTTAAGACTAGGTTTAAAACTTTTAATTGATAAGGCTTATGGTTAAATTCTGAATGATGTTAGCCTAGTTCTTGGACCACTACTCTCTAACTGCATTATTTCCTGTTATTTCAGCTGTTAACTTTATTTCCCTCTAAGGCTAGGTTCACTCTGCAGGCAAAACACATCACATTCGACCCATATCTGATTTTTTGTGACAGTCTGAACAGCACAGATCTGATTCTTTCCAATCTGACCCAGGTTGTTTGAAATAGTGGTACTGATTCCGAAATATATCCGAAGTCAGTCATGTTGCATTAAATCCGCCTCCTATGTCACTGATCAGTGGAGGTGAGCGTCGTGTCAGCACGTTCCTGGGTAAGAGGTCTGTCTGGAGGTGCTGCTGCAGCAAAGCATCTCTCCGTGAGAGCGGGGCGGGGGGTTCTCCGTGAATTAACTTAATACCGGAACATTTTCAGTGAATACTAACTCGGGAAGACAGCGAGAATAAGGAGTGAAATAGTTTATAGTTTTAAAAACAGTTTCCAGCCCAAAACGGGAGACTTAACAGGTGTGATCCTGAAATTGTGTCTGAACTGTCAGCGCAGGCTTTCACATCACAACTGCACCTCTCCTGGTTCTGACTGTGACTTATTGTCTTCTACGCATGCGGGTCGCTTTGGGGCTGTGAAGCTTCACACTGGAGATGTCGCATTTCAGCCACACAAAAAAATTGGATGTACTCAAAAAATCGGAATTGAGCATCAAAACCTGCAGTGTGAACCTACCCTAGTGTTTTTCTCCCCAGAAGAAGCTACACTGGTGTTCTGCTGAGCTGTGGTGGCCTCATGGAGGGGGCCATCGGCTGGCACACTGCTGCCAACCACTGAACATTCTCCCTCTCCTGATAATAACATTTTACTTTCTTTAACAGAGAATGTGCTACTACTAGTTCATCTGGTGTGTGTCTGTGTCTGTGTGTGTGTGTGTGTGTGTGTGTGTTTCCTCTGTCTTCTTAAACCAGTCAGTCGTGGCAGGCAGCTGCTCATACTGAGCCAGGTTCTGTTGAAGGTTTCTTCCTGTTAGAGGGGATTTTTGCTATCCACTGTTGCTACATGCTTGCTTAGTCTGGGGATGGCTGAAGTCCCTGACACAGAAAATCAATGACTCAATGCAATCTGCTGGGTTTCCTTACATAGTTAACTTTTAACTTGTAGCATTTAGAATGGATAAAATGATCTAAGGCAGGAGCAGACAGGGAGGCAGGAGATTAATAAGAGGATATTTCTAACAAAATAATAAAGTTTTGATACGAGCAGGTAAAGGTACAACTGGAGCAGAATTCCAGAGATTTAAAAAACAAAAAAATAAAAAATTTGGTTTGTTTATTATTTCACACAAGGTTTGATAAATGATGTATTTTTAAAGTTTTAAAAAGTTGTAACACAAATATAATGTGTGTTTGCAACATATAAGCAGTACAAAAGTTATTTTAAAGAGATGATTCCTACCTTGTTGTCATGAAACCATCTTAAAGTTGGAAGGGGTGAACCACGAACTGTAAACAGTATGCATGTGTCGTGATAGCGTGCCGGCTCCTCCAGCTTCACAATTGTAGGAGGAACTAAAAAACAAAACAAAACAAAATACCACTGTTCACACCGACATTTGATTTCATTCATTTTTACAAATTATATACACTGCTCACAAAAATGAAAGGAACACTTTAAAGAAACACATTAGATACATCAGATCTCAATATGAAGTTGGATATCTATACAAATAACGACAGGGCAATGTCTTAGGAACAAAAGGATGCCAAGTCTTTTAATGGAAATAAAAGTTTTCAGCCTACAGAGGGCTCAATTGTGTAGACACCCTAAAATCAGAGTGAAATGAAGATGTGGCAGGCTAGTCCATTATTTCAAAAACTTCATTTCTGCAACTCAAAATGCTTTTCAGTATCTTGTGTGGCCCCCACGAGCTTGTGTGCATGCTTGACAACGTCGGGGCATGCTCCTAATGAGACAACGGATGGTGTCTTGTGGCATTTCCTCCCAGATCTGTGTGAGCGCATCCCTGAGCTCTTGTACAGTCTGAGGAGCAACCTGGCGCCGCCTAATGGACCGAAACATAATGTCCCACAGATGTTCTATTGGGTTTAAGTCAGGGGATCGTGAAGGCCATTCAGTTGTTTCAATTCCTTCATCCTCCAGGTACTGCCTGCATACTCTTGCCACATGAGGCCGGGCATTGTCGTGCATTAGGAGAAAACCAGGACCTACTGCATCAGCGTAGGGTCTGACAAAGGGTTCAAGGATTTCATCTGGATACCTTATGGCAGTCAGAGCACCATTTCCTAGGCAGTAGAGGTCTGTGCGTCCCTCCATGGATATGCCTCCCCAGACCATCACTGACCCACCACCAAACCTGTCATGTTGAACGACGTTGCAGGCAGCATAACGTTCTCCTTGTCTTCTCCAGACTCTTTCACGTCTATCACAGGTGCTCAGGGTGAACCTGCTCTCGTCTGTAAAAAGTACAGGGCGCCAGTGGCGGACTTGCCAATTCTGGTGTTCTTGAGCAAATGCCAGTGGAGCTCTACGGTGCTGGGCAGTGAGCACAGGGCCCACTACAGGACGTCGGGCCCTCAGGCCATCTTCATGAAGTCTGTTCCTGATTGTTTGGGTAGAGACATTCACACCAGTGGCCCTCTGGAGGTCATTCTGTAGGGCACGAGCAGTGCTCAGCCTGTTCCGCCTTGCACAAAGGAGCAGGTATCGGTCCTGCTGATGGGTTGTGGACCTTCTACGGCCCTGTCCAGCTCTCCGAGAATAACCGCCAGTCTCCTGAAATCTCCTCCATGTTCTGGAGATTGTGCTGGGAGACACATTAAACCTTCTTGCTGCAGCACGTGTGGATGTGCCATCCTGGAGAAGTTGGACAACCTGTGCAACTTCTGTAGGGTTAAGGAATCGCCTCATGCTGCCAGTAGAGATCATTACTCAAGCCAAAACTAGCACGAGTGGAAAACCAGCCAAAAAAGATCAAGAGGGAGAAACTTGAAATGACCTCCACATGTTAAACCAGTCCTGTTTTGAGGGTTTTGTAATTGTTGCCACTTTAGTGCACCTGTCGTTAAGTCCATGAACACCAATACAGCTGAAAGTGATTAACAATGCCCTCAGCTGCTGAATCAACCAGAAAATTATCAGACAGGTTTCATTGATTTCATGCCAGGCCCAATAAAAAAAGTGTTCCTTCCATTTTTGTGAGCAGTGTATATATATATATATATATATATATATATATATATATATATATATATATATATATATATATATATATATATATATGATATAATAGATAAAAATATATACTTTGTAAAATTAACAGAAGAAAAAAAAAATCATAATTTGAGAGGGAGCAAAAAAGCTTTATTTATCCTTCCCTTACTCACTCAGTTTCCTGCTATTTCTAGTTATATTTCAGCTCATATCCGTCTGGCAGTTCATATTACGTGAAAGGTAGCCCTTTCAGCTCTAATGACCCTCCTGTC
Organism: Aphyosemion australe; assembly: GCA_006937985.1. Classification (NCBI taxonomy): domain Eukaryota; kingdom Metazoa; phylum Chordata; class Actinopteri; order Cyprinodontiformes; family Nothobranchiidae; genus Aphyosemion; species Aphyosemion australe. The sequence continues at coordinate 174,511 of SSNS01000546.1, read as the reverse complement.
AGCTGAGGTGTGCCCCAGGATTCATTTCTTGGACCAGCTCATTTTGCCATGTATATGCTCTGGGTTCTTTTTTCTGAAAGCATGATGCTATTTCTGATACAGTGGAGGAAATAATAATTTGACCCCTCGCTGATTTTGTAAGTTTGTCCAATGACAAATAAATGAAAAGTCTCAGAACAGAATCATTTTAATGGTATGTTTATTTTAACAGTGACAGCACATCAAAAGGAAAATTCCAAAAAAAAAAACTTTAAATAAAAGATAGAAACTGATTTGCATTTCATTGAGTGAAGTATTTGAACCCCTACCAACCATTAAATGTTCTGGCTCCCACAGAGTAGTTAGACACTCCTACTCAATAGGAGGATCTTTGTTGCTATTTTTTTTCATCATTGTGCGCATGTGTGTGGCAGAAGACGACCTGCTATCAATACACAACGTACACTTTCACGCGAGTTTACGGGCGAAATCCCCAAAATATAAACACTTTAACGTCTAAAGACAGGAGGAGGGTTAGAGAGAAGCTTACATTCTGTATTGAAGACAAAAATAAAGTTATTTAAAGCCTGTTTGAGCTCCGGGATGACAGAAAACGTTGATCCGATTTGCCGGTGTTTTCTCCACAACTCTGCTGGGGAGACATTTATTCCTATTCAACAGAAAGCCCTGGACCCTTCACTCATGAACAGTTAAAGGCTTTCAAACGTCTGGAGGTCTACGATTATTGTGTTAAGGAAAGTTTGGCTGAACTATTCTGCAAAACAGGAAGCTGTGACTTTGGTAAAGCCGTGGTCGTGCTGAAAGCAGGAGTCGGCACCGGCCGGCGAGCAGTCAGCATGATTCACATCACCTATGGGTGATTGTCAAAGAAACAGATAAATCCTCACGGTGACTGCAAAGCTGGGTAAGTCATCATTAATCAGTGTTGTACTTATTCATTTATTTATTATTATAACGATCGCGGGGCGGGCTGAGACGCCTGAATCAGAACGCGAAAACTAAATGACTCCGTGGATATAAAACTAGACGAAGATGAATATTTTAAAAAGCATCTTCTCTTATTAACAAATACTTAGTTACAAGCACTTACCATGAACAAATGAGCCACACAAACTCTGTTGCTGCAGGAATCCAGGCTTTCTTCAGACAGTCGGGTCACACGCAATCATCTATTTCGTATTTCGCGCTCCTTTACGGAGGAAATTCTAATAAAACTTTTTATCAAGTCTCCCACGGGCCGAACGATCAACCACACAGCAAGAATGATCCATCTGCTTCGCTAAATCCTCCTCCAAGCATGCCAAACAATTGAATTATAGGTAAAATATGCTGTTTGTTGCCACCCAGGTCCCATGATGCAATGCGAAAAACATAAACATTGACGTCACATAAGATCCTCCTATTAGTCACCCTCATTAAAGACACCTGTCTTAACTAGTCACCTGTATAAAAGACACCTGTCCACAGAATCAATCAATCAAGCAGACTCCAAACTCTCCAACAAAATGACCATCAGTCGATCTCAGTCTGGGGCTCCTCGCAAGATCTCACCTCGTGGGTATCAATGAATCTGAGAAAGGTGAGAAATCATCCTAGAACTACACGGGAGGAGTTGGTTAATGACCTCAAAGTAGGTGGGACCACAGTCACCAAGAAAACCATTGGAAACACATTACACTGCAATGGATTAAAATCCTGCAGTGATCGCAAGATCCCCCTTGCTCAAGAAGGCACATGTGCAGGCCCGTCTGAAGTTTGCCAATGAACACCTGAATGATTCAGAGAGTGACTGGGAGAAGGTGCTGTGGTCAGATGAGACCAACATTGAGCTCTTTGGCATTGACTCAACTTGCAGTGTTTACATATTACCCACCGTCAAGCATGGAGATGGAAACATTTTACTGTGGGTTAGGATTAGGGTTTTCTGCTAAGGGCACAGGACAACTTCACCGCATCAACGGGAAAATGGATGGAGCCATGTATCGTCAAATCCTGAGTGACAACCTCCTTCCCTCTGCCAGGAAACTGAAAATGGGTCGTGGATGGGTGTTCCAGCACGACAATGACCCAAAACATACAGCAAAGGCAACAAAGGAGTGGCTCAAGAAGAAACACATTAAGGTCATGGAGTGGCCTAGTCAGTCTCCGGACCTTAATCCAATAGAAAACCTATGAAGGGAGCTGAACCTCAAAGTTGCACAGAGACAGCCTCCAAAATCTTAGTGATTTAGCGATGATCTGCAGAGGAGTGGACCAAAATTCCTCCTAAAATGTGCGCAAACTTGGACGTTTGACCTCTGTGCTTGCAAACAAGGGTTTTGTCACTAAGTATTAAGTCTTTTTTGTTAGAGGGTTCAAATACTTATTTCATATATATATATATATATATATATATATATATATATATATATATGTGTGTGTGTGTGTGTGTATGTATGGTGGCCTGAAAGGACACTCCTCCAAAATAAAATAAATTTACATATAATTCTTTAAAGAAGCCATTTGATTGGGTGGGCCGAAGGTCAAAGCCCACCCATAGTGACGCCCCTGATGAACAATGAAACGATCAACTCATGTTTTGGTCAATTTTAATGATCATTGTATTTGTCTGACTCCTTCTCTACTGGGGATGGTTTGTAGGCTTTTTTCAACAGTATGAGCTCTATGCACGCTCCAACTTCTGCATTCCATATAAGACCGCACTCCTATTTCCAGTTGTCATAAGTCGTCGGCAAAGCTGTGACATGGCTGAGAGTTTGGAGTTCACCCGGTGCTTACTGGAGTTACCAAAAGTTACAATCAATGATGCAAGGCAAATTTTCTCTTTGTTTAGATGAAAAAAAAGAAAAAGGTGGTTCTCTCGATTTTTAAAAAAAACCTCTACCAATAACACGTTCGATCAAAAAGCCATAAGCAACTAACTATGCCACTATGGCAACCGGACATAGGAGTGTGGTCTTATGTGGAATGCGGACGTGGAGTGTGCATAGAGCCCATTGCTATGAGATCTTGGACTACCAGACAGCTACTAAGAAATTCTGAGTAGATTTTATACCCAGCTTAGCTCACTTCATCTGACCAGTCTGAATGTTTTAAAACAGAGATGGGCAGTGTTGCCAGGCTGGAAATGTTAAAGTATCCTACCAGGATCTTAAAATTATCGTATTTTGAGAAAAATTATTGTACATTACGCAGTTGCATCCTGACATGTCTGATTACAGCTTCAATGTTAGTGTATCAAACACAGTGCAAAATTATAGTCCTTAAAGTAGTTTTAGCTTTAGGAATGTCTCTGGATGCAAACCGCAGCCACAGATTCCACACAATAAAGATCTAAAATGATTGTATTATGGGATTTATGATCGTACAGAGGGCTAAATTATCCTACAAATACGATGATTATTGTACGTCTGGCAACACTGGAGATGGGAACTGGACCTGGGTGTTGGATTATCGGAGGTGGTCTGGCACAAGATTCTACAGAACATTCATAAATCCCCGATTTGTGTGAGACATAGTGTTATCCAGTTCAAAGTGGTGCACCGTTTGCAGTGGTCCAAAGACAGTCTAAAATCAAGCCAGGTTTGAACTAGAGGTCGACCAATTTTTTGCAGTTTTTAATCATCAGCATCGGCCAATAAGCCCCTTTAGAAGAGCTGATTTAAAGTCAAGCATCTTTGTGGGCAGCCTGGTGAAGTGGCGTTTTTTTATAGGCTGAAGTCTTATTGAAGTATTCAAGTATTGAAGTCCAATGACTAAATGATTAAAACATACAAATACATTGTCTGTAAAAGAATCGTAGTACATTTTGTCAGGAACTCCACATCAAGCGCAACCAGCAACAGCCGAGCGTAAAAGCTCCCCGCCCGCTACTGGGCGGAGACCCAACCTCCCGGACTGGACAAAAAGCTCACTCACCTCCAACTCCTTGCTCAGTCATCATATGTTCTTCATGCATGAGCTCCTGGTCCAAGTTACCGGTACCAGTCCCTGAGAATCTGTCACTCACGGACCAGCTACCTGAATTCCCAGCCACGCTGCTTCACCGATCCTGCCAGCCTCTCTATCACGTCGCTGCCCTGCGTTTCCACAGGCTCTGGGACGCCACCTTACTCCCGCTCCGCTCAGACCTTCTCTGCGTGTGGAACGCTCTCACTCCCTTGTTCTCTGCTAAGCCCAGAGCTCCAGCGGAGCTGACAGGATGACTGAGCCCCAACATGGCGCTCCAGCACATAGATATCATATATATCACTAGATGCCTTAACTGGGAGTCGACAGCGTCCCTACACGGCGGCCATCTTACCTCGGACAGCTTACGTTTCGTTCTCAATGGTAGCAGATGGAAGGTGAGTGAACAACTTAAACAAAAACACTCTTAACTCGATTAAAAATGAACGGATTTACAAGCGGGTTGCATTATTACAAACCTTATAGCACATAGGCTTGATAGGACATACTTTAACATTTTTAAATTAATGGGCCAAATCCATCATATTTTACAGCCACATCTCTGGCGTTTATAACAAACCAAACCGTTTGAAATTTGGTTGAAAATTGAGCAAGTTAGAGTTATTTAAATAGTACATTCACCATTGACACCGATGTTACGAAAGGGGGCAGCTGTCCGAGGTAAGATGGCCGCCGTGTAGGGACGTTCGTCCAATCGACGAAGAGCTCGGGTAAGGCATCTAGTGATATATATGATATCTATGCTCCAGCGGACACAGAGTCCCTCCAAGCGGAAGTGACGTCACTCAGAGGGGAAGTGGTTTGTCTCCAAAATGTGATCGACCAGATCGGGTCCAAGTACGAGGCCTTCTCTGAGGCCCACATCAGACTGTCCAGCCAGGTGGCTTTCCTCCAGCTCCGCCCCTCGGAGCCCCGGAGCTCCCTGCCTGACAAGTGGGTTGGGCAGGATGGAAAACCAGATGGTTTATTGGCCACTGTGGACATGATTTACGAATGTCAGCCCACTACATACGCCACATCTGCTCACCGGGTGGCACTGTTGACCTCCCTCCTTACCATGCAGGCTCAGGAGTGGGCGGCAGCCCTTTATAATCAGAAGTCGTCACTGTGTAACGACTACATCCAGTTTGTGTTTGTGCTGCCCTCCGTAAGTCTTTTGTCCCCTCCTGCTACGAGGTGGAGGTGGAGAACCAACTACTTCACCTCCAACAGCGGAACCAGTCCGTCCATCAGTTCGCCACGAAATTCCGAACCCTGACTGCAAAACTAGACTAGTCAGACGTTGTTTTAAAGACTGTTTTTTTTAGATGGACTCTCAGCCTACAATAATGGTGGGCCGTGAAATCCCCAGAACTCTTGATGCCACCATCAAACTCGCCTCGGAGATCGATCGCAGGGTGATGGAGAGACGCCCTACTGGATACAGGGGCAGCTGAAAACTTCATTTCCCAGCAACTGGTCTCCAACCTACGAATTCCTTTGGACACCTTAGACAACCCCATTCCAGTCTCATTGGTGGACGGCCATCCACTCCAACCATACCCCTTCCGCCAACGCAGTGCCCACATTCGGATGCGGATTGGCGAGCATACAGAGTCCCTCAGTTTCCTAGTGTTCTCCACTGACTCCACTCCACTCATCCTAGGTTACCCTTGGTTCCAGTCCCATGACCCACATATCTCCTGGTCAGCCCGGAAAATCCTCCAGTGGGGACCGAACTGCTCCATGCGATGCCTCCTTCCCAGACACCATGCATCACCAAAAGAACCTTCCTCGCCCTCCTACTCAACCGAGGACATACCACCTGCCTACCGAGACCTGGCTGAGGCCTTCAGTAAGAGCAAAGCCTCCACCTTACCACCTCACCGACCCTATGACATGGCCATTGATCTCCTGCCAGTGTCAGCCCCACCACGGGGACGCCTGTTATCCCTGTCCCCAACAGAGACCAAACAGATGGAGGTCTACATTGCAGAGACATTAGATCAGGGGTTCATCAGGCCCTCTACCTCTCCAGCTTCAGCGGGTTTCTTCTTCGTAAAAAAGGAGGGTACCCTCCGCCTCTGCATCGATTATCAAGGACTGAACCAAATCACCATTAAAGACCAGCACCCACTCCCTCTACTCAACACTGTTTTGGATTCGCTGTCTCATGCTACCATCTTCACCCGACTGGACCTCCGAAATGCTTACAACCTGGTAAGCGTCCGTGAGGGGGACGAATGGAAGACGGCATTCAGCACTCCCACTGGACACTGGGAGTATCTCATCATGCCCTTCGGCCTCTGTAACAGCTCGGCAGTCTTCCAACGCCTTCTGAATGACGTGCTCAGGGATATGCTTGGACGTTGGGTGTTCGTCTACCCCGACGACATCCTGATCTACTCAAAATCCGAGGTGGATCACATCCAACACGTCCGGGCCATCCTCCAATGTCTGCTTGAGAATCGTCTCTACCGCAAGCTAGAGAAGTGCTCCATCCACCAGAACACCATGACCTTCTTGGGTTACGTCATCTCCGAAGAGGGGGTGGCGATGGATCTGCAAAAAGTGGCTGCAGTCACAGACTGGCCACAGCCCACATCCCTAAAGCAACTCCAATCCTTCCTTGGATTTGCCAACATTTACTGCCACGTCATCCGCAACTACAGTGCTGTGGTCGCTCCTCTCACCTCTCTAATCCGACCCACCAGACAACCTCGCACGTTTGCTTTACCCCCCGGAGGCTGAACGGGCATTCCGCAATGTTATCCAACTCTTCACCTCTGTACCCATTCTGCTGCAGCCAGACCCCACCAAGCCCTTCACCATAGAAGTGGATGCCTCCGAGGTTGGCGCAGGGGCATTCCTGTCTCAACAAGGACCTGACCCAAAACTTCACCCCTGCTGCTTCTTCTCACGGAAATTCACTCCCACTCAACAGAACTATGGGGTCGGCGACCGGGAGTTGTTGGCCATAAAATGGGCACTGGAGGAGTGGCGCCATTGGCTTATGGGCACCCGGGAACCTTTCCTAATTTGGACAGATCACCAGAACCTCATCCACATCAAGACCACCAAACAACTCAATCCCCGACAGGCCCGTTGGGCTCTCTTCTTCGAACACTACAACTTCCTCATTACCTATTGACCTGGCTCCAAAAACGGCAAAGCCGATGCCCTCTCTCTTCTGCACTCTCCTTCCAGCCACCAAAACCCTCCTGGAGCCATCATACCTCCCCATTGGGTCCTGGCGTTGCTGCATTGGCCCCTGGAGGACCACATCCGTGCGGGCCAGGGCACGGACCCAATACCACCAGAGAAACCGCCAAACCGCCTCTTTGTACCTGCCCAATGTCGTCAAGAAGCCCTGACCTGGTGACACTCCTCTCCGGTGGCGGGCCATGCTGGCGTAGCTCGGACCCTTCGGTTCATCCGCCGCGCTCTCTGGTGGCCCTCCTTAACCCTGGATGTAAAGAGCTTCGTAGATGCCTGTTCTGTCTGCACACCCAGACCAAGGTCCCTACCCAACGTCAGGCCGGACTCCTCCAACCGTTGCTAGTCCCCTCTCGGCCCTGGTCCCATATAGGCATGGATTTCATCACAGGACTCCCCGTTGTTGAGGGCATGAACACCATTGCCACATTCGTCGACCGCTTCTCCAAGTCTGTCCACCTTGTGGTTTTACCTGGTCTCCCCACGGCCAAGCGGATAGCGGAGCTCCTCCTTGAGCACGTCGCACGACTCCATGGCTTACCCCAAGATGTGGTCTCGGACCGAGGGCCCCAGTTCACTGCCTGGTTCTGGAGGGCTTTCTGCAGGTTGATCAGAGCATCTGCCAGTCTCTCCTCTGGATATCACCCTGAGACCAATGGCCAGACAGAACGGGCCAACCAGCAGGTGGGAAAATATCTCCGGTGCTTTGTGTCCTCCTAGCCAACCACCTGGCCTCGTACCCTCCTTTGGGCCGAACTATCTCTTAACCTGCAGACCTCTTCTGCCACCGGTCTCTCCCCCTTTGAGGTTTGTTTTGGATACCAGCCACCCATCTTCACGCACCAGGAACCCGAGGTGATGGTGCCAGGCGTCCAACACTTTGTGCGGCGTGCCAAGGCGGCCTGGATCCGGGCCCATGCTTCAATCCAACGAGTCAACAAGAACTATCAGAACCAGCAGCGTAGACGTCGCCAGGTCGGACCCTCCTTTCAACCAGGGGACCAGGTCTGGTTGTCCACCCGTCACCTTAGGCTCCCCCCTGCCAGTCGAAAGCTCTCCCCACGCTTCATCGGACCTTATCCCGTCCTTCACCGCATCAACCCTGTCACGTATCGCCTTCGCCTCCCGGCTTCCCTCAGGATCCACCTTGTCTTCCACTGCTCCCTCCTCAAGCCGCTGACCACGTCGGCCTGGTCTCCCCCTGCTGCCCAGTCTCCTCCTCCAGATATCCTCAATGATGATTCTGTCCACGCCGTTCGTCGTCTCCTGGACTCTCGCCATCATGGCCGGGGATTCCAGTACCTGGTGGATTGGTGGGGTTTCGGTCCGGAGGAACGTTCCTGGGAACCGGCCCGCAACATCCTGGACCCCTCGCTCATAGCGGACTTCCACCGCCTTCATCCTGATCGTCCTGACCCGTCAGGCGCCGGGCCTAGGGAGGGGGTACTGTCAAGAACCCCACATCAAGCGCAACCAGCAACAGCCAAGCGTAAAAGCTCCCCGCCCGCTACTGGGTGGAGACCCAACCTCCTGGACTGGACAAAAAGCTCACTCACCTCCAACTCCTTGCTCAGTCATCGTATGTTCTTCATGCATGAGCTCCTGGTCCAAGTCACCGGTACCAGTCCCTGAGAATCTCTCACTCACGAACCAGCTACCTGAACCCCCACCCCTGGGGGTGCGCGAGCTGCCGCTAGGGGGTGCGCGAGGTAAAAAGCGTAATGGCGGTGAATGGTGATTACACACAAAAAAAAAAAAAAAATTACACATAAAACAATGCCGCCAATTTGCCGCAAAGCCGATGCGCATCTGGGAGCCTAAGGCCGTTTATAAGAGCTCAGACTGTGGTAATGTTGCGCAATCATGTCCGTTTTATAAAAGATTGCGCGATGGTGGCATAAAGGAGGTATGGGGCGGTCTCTGCGCTTCCGTGTATCTTGGACATAACTTGCTTTTTATTGCGATCGAAACCGTGCTCGTTAAGTTTTTATTCTCAGGAGCAGGTGTGTGTCCTCCACCATCCCAGCTGTCAGATGATCTGAGCTGCAGAAGCTCCTGCAGCTCTGCATCTCTCCAGGTTATCATTTCAAACTTATGCCCGTGTTTACTTTCACTTTCATATCTCCTGTCCGGAGCTCGGCATTAATTCATCACGATCATGACACCGGCACCGTGTGTCTTATAAAAAGGGCGTTATACCTGCTGATCACCTGTCTGTCGCTCCTACTGCAGCCGCAGAGACCCTGGGTGCAACAGCTCGTCTGCCGCGGCCGCTTCCTCTCTCACTGTGCAGACGTGCAGCGGCAAAAATCAAACCCGTGTGCCGAACTAAATTAACTTGTTTAAAAGTGATGGGAACTGCATCCTGCAATGAAAAATACCGCGCGGAGGAAGCTCGTTAAAACGCGTCATCACCGTGGATTTAATACGAGTTTTGAAGAACAAACTCCAGGCGGAGTGAGGTGAGTTTTATGGCTCACTGCAGAAATAAAAACACACAGAGAATCAACATCAACGCAGTTAATCTCCACTTCCACCCACTAGGAGCCGATGCGGCTAATAAATAAATAAATAAATAAATAAATAAATAAATAAATAAATAAAATAATATAATAATAATAATAATAAATCTCAACACGCAAAGTTGTGAGATTATTTATTGCTTTTCTGCACTATTTAGTCTGTTGAGAGTTTTAATTATTAAAATCTGTTATATGGTCACTGACAGCAGCTACATTTAAGTTTCACTTATAATCAGTCATCCTGGACATGATCATCCTGAGAGTTTTAGCTGAAAACAGCTGCTGGACTTTTCTGGTGAAGACATTTAGCCTCTCATCCTAGAGGCTCCTTCAGCTTCCAAACTTTGTAGGAGGCTGTGAGTTGTGGTCAGAAACAAACACACTGATTGTGCTGCAAGTCTCTTTTCTTTTCTTGGGGGGGTGCGTCAACACAGTCGGGACATAGAAGGAGGTGCGCGTCTAAATAAGTTTGGGAACCGCTGTTCTAGATCAAAGGCATCATGGGTATTGTAGTTCCTTCTGGTTCTTTATCATTGCGCTTTTGAATTTAAAACAGTAAAGCGAGGACAATAAGACTTCAGCCTATACAAATAATACAAAGATTGGACACAAAAAATGGCACAAAGCATTAACACAATATCATATAGACCAAGCCTATTTGCTACCTGGGAAAAAATACAAATAATTTTATTTAAATCCATAAAAACAGCCATATAACTAAGTGACCCATCAAAAATAAAGCAAAATAAATAAAATAAGGATAAAATTATGTGTCAAAAGATTAAGTTAAGGGTTAAAGGCTAAATAAAAGTAGTGCTGCAGTTCTAAATTATAAAAAAAAGATGTGTTGAGGTGACGATTTGTAGACCTATGCGATTCAATGACATTGAAATTCGTGTTGAGTAGCACGAAAAACAAAAGGAATTTGTGTCCACGAGCACAAAACATTAGATTACAGTTCGTGATTTAGTCATGTGAAAGGTAGCCTTTTCAGATCTGATGATCCTCCTGTCAGCTGTGGTGTGCCCCAGGTTTCAATTCTTGGACCAGTGACATAGTCACCAACTGTAATCTGACTATGTAATGAACTGCCGTGAGACCAGGTCTAGTTTACAGTCATGAGGAGACGTTTTCCTTTCTGACTTCTTTGGTGCTTGGGGAGTGTTGAAAAGCATTTCTTTGCCCGAAACAACATAGGGCATAGTGCTTTTCCGGAGGTCTCTGGTCCACAATAGAGTATTTACTATGGTGTGTTTAGGGGTACCTGAAGACCCAGGCCTGAAGCCAACAAGGAAGTGACAAAAATTGCAGTTCCACCCATTCACTAGGGGCTGGCACCAGAAACAAGCAAATTCTCATTAACTCCCATGTTAAAAATGCCAACTTCACAGCAGAAATAAACATGTTAAATGCTTGAAATTATGTATAATTAGATTTGATTGACAGTTAGCATGAGCGTCAGCGCTAGCATAAGCAGCTAGCTCCAGGGAAGGCCTCATCCTGGGACTCACGTTAATAGATGTTTGGCCATTTCGACTCTCTAAACTGTAACCTCTCTGTGTACGTGTTTGGATGTTAATCAAGGAATTATTGGACAAAGAGGGCAAGCTGTGCTATTGATTGCACTAACAGATCATCGAAGAAGTCTCTGCTTCATTTTTATCAATAAGTATAATAATAATTCTGTACTTTATTTCGGTGGTTGAATGGGGGAAATGCTGTGTGTTTAATATAACATTGCCTGGTCAAAGATGAGTTCAAATATAACGTGTTGGTGGGGCTGGTTGGGTACCGAAACTCAAGCTAGGTAAGCTGACCGAGGCTAGAAGAGGTTTCCGGGCTCCGTTCGTCCACCGCGGTCAAAGATCTACAAGGTCGCCACTGCAGGAGGGAGGATTATTGAGTTTCGGTACCATGTCTCTCCCTTCTGCAGCGGCGGCCCTGCGATCAGAGATCCGTGAATCTGCCACTCCAGCCTCCTGGAGGCAGCCGAGCAAGGTGGGTGCCCGGCTTCTCCCGTCTCCCAGCCAGGAACAGCTGCTAGACGCAGCTCCCGGCTCCCAGAGCAGCTGAGCCGCGTGGCCGCCTGGCTTTGCCCAGCTCCCATGCGGGTCAGAGTAGGGGTGGGAATTGATAAGTTTTTATCAATATCAATGGCATTGCCGATTCTTTCTATCAATCCAATTCCTTATCAATTCCCGAGTAGTTCAATAGGTGGCAGAAAATTTATCGCACCCAGTTTCCTGCATTATAACTGTCAGTTTATTTATGATAATCAATTGTACCTGGTATCGTTTGGAAAAATCATTCCAAATGTTCTCCTTTATGCTCCTTGTGAAGGCAGAGTCATCTTCTTGCTGTAGTTTTTGCATGATGGGAAAAATCTCACCACAGGTCGGACTTTAGTCACTGGAGTCTGCTAGTGTGGAGATGTGTATATAAGGTAGGGTGACCATATTTCCATTTCCAAAAATGAGGACAGGGGATCTGTGCCTACCAATGACGCCACACAAACCACGTTGGGACCCATTTTTTTCCCGGTGTTCTGTCAGAACACCTGGCTTAGAGCTAAAATATCAGATTCTGCCAACAAAATGGCTCTAGAACAATTTATATGTAAACTGAGGTGTTTTTGCAAGCACTATAATTAATACTCCTGGGCAGGATTCTGGGGGAGCCCAGTGACGGGAGGTGGGTGGGGGGGTCTGTTTGCCTTGGCCCCCAAAATGCCCTGATACGGCCCTGGATGTGGGGCTGAATTTTGAATGGTGATCTGAGTTGTATCAAAAATATAAATATTACATGCTTATGAATTATTGCTTTATGAAGGTGAAAAGATGAAGTGGAATAAATCTACCAACATTTTCATTTTCAAGAACTTTGTTTAGTTTTCTTGTTTTTATTTGAATATTTTCCTGTCCTGTCTGTCTCTGATCTTCCTGCTTCTCCTCAATCCACCAGAATCAACTGTTTCCTGGCTTCCTCCTGATTCACCTCAAGTTACTTTTGAACTAAACAGGTCAAATTAATCTACTGGCTGAAAAACAGTGGAGTGTGCGCTGGCGGCTGCGCAGGTGAGGTGAAATAACCTGAGCACAGATGATGCGCTCCGCTGCAGAGCGCATCAGACACGAATAAATGATTCGATTAAAAGACATAAGTACCAGATTATATGAACGGACATGAACGATCGCGTGTTAATTATATTTTTTGGTGGCGCCACTTTGAGAATGTTACTGTGGCCGTGCGCAGCTGCCCGGCGCACATCAATAATCAGCATCATCTGTCCTCTCCGCTCAAAAAAATCCCCGGTGAAACAGGATCTTTTTTCGGGCTTCCCCTGAGTGTGTAGGTTGACGGATTCCAGCTCCCCCGTAATTCAAACCCGGCTCCTGCATGCGTAAGCTGCGCAATGTGCGTGGTAAAGTCTGACTGTAATAAGTCACAACCAAACCATTTACACCATCTTGAAGGATGTACATTATGTAGGGACTAATTGACCTTTTGCCATGCCCTGCCCCCTTAGTTACTGTTGCTAAGTTCGATAACCAAGTGGGTCAAATACTGACCAGCTTGGCAGATTGCCGCAATGGAAAGAAGTAGACAGATGCGTGTCAGCGACATTTTTTTGGAGCAATTCCTCTGCAATATCATCCAGATCGAGGCAAAAAGGGTTACAGTATGCAGTGGAGGGATAAAAATACGTGTCGGAACAAGGAGTTGGGATCTTTTGAGCGTTCATTCTGTGTTTTTTTCTAAATACTATCACTTTTTTTTTTTTTTTTTTCTTTCTTTTTACACAAACAGGAGTTGTTTTTTTACCTTCTTATTTCGCTGACGTTTCGATCGCAGCTGCGATCATCCTCAGAGCTACATCGCCATCTTGGCGACGTCACTTCCTTCTCCGTTTATCTACGGGCAGCAGAGGACGGTGTCGCCCTCTGCTGCCCGCGCCCTCCTTGCCGATGACACTGTCCCATGCGTGATCCAGTGTATAAACCCCTTCATCTCTGTTCATGGTTGCGTGTCCACGTCTCCTTATTTCAATCGCTTCCTTGATCCATCTTTTGTATTTTTGTTGTTCTGTGTTTATGATCCTTGTTTTGTCCCAGTCCATTATATGATTTTCTCTTGTGCAGTGATCTGTTACGGCTGATTTTTTTATTGTACTTTCTGCTTCCTGTTTTGCTGCTCTTGTGTGTCTTTTTCTCGTCTCCTTCTCACACTCCTTTCTGTGTTCTATTGTTCGTGTGTTGAGTGGACGCCAACTCAACACACTCTGAGGATGATCGCAGCTGCGATCGAAACGTCAGCGAAATAAGAAGGTAAAAAAACAACTCCTGTTTGTGTAAAAAGAAAGAAAAAAAAAAGTGATAGTAAGGAGTTGGGAGTTCGGAAGGAGGCGGTGTCCGGGGATGCGGTGTGACCAAGAGGAGTCAAGTGGCGTGGCTGTGGAGTTAGGCTGGTTGGTTCGTGAGTAAGGTTTACTCGGGGACTGGTAGGACGGAACATGGACCAGGAGGAGCTCATGCATGAAGAACACACGATGACTGAGTGAGTGAGAGGTGAGTGAGCCTTTTGGATAGTCTGGGAGGCGGAGCTCTGCCCAGCCGCGGGCGGGGAGCACTCATGCTTGGCAGTTGCTGGTTGAGCTCGATGAGGAGGTTCTGACAATACGCAACGAAGGAGACGCGACTACTCTAATGCTTAGCTTCACCATCTTGTTTGAAGTTGTCGGACAGTAACAGTTGCTATGATGTGTAATTGGACAATAACTGTTTTGAGGGCCGGCGAAAGGCTAATTAAAACTCAGTAAAACTGTCTTCTAATTCTCTTGCTCACATTAACTGCATTTTATTTTATTTTTTGAGACTTCATACATTTGTTATCCTGCTGTTATTGTAGACACTGGAGATAATTAAATCTATGTATAAATGATTTAGTGTTAAAATGTATAAGCACATAAACATAAACTATTTCAATTGGCTATTCAAGCATTCCAGGGTTCCTCTGACAGTTCCTCAATGGAACAGGGACCTTTGTGGTGTCAGAGCTTAAGTACTTACAGTGAACAGTTAGATTAACAGAGGCATTGGCCATTCCCACTACGTTGGTGGCAGTGCATGTAAGCAGAAACTTGTTGTCTTCTCTGCTCACACTAACCAGAGTTATGTTGACGGAGCGGGTACTGTTGTTGTAGACTATAACCTGAATGACAAAAAAGGCAAAATAAGCAAACATTAGCAAATCAGGGAGCGAAAAACAAGAAAAAAGAACTGCAGAGGAAAAATGTCAAACAGTACAAGGATTTTTATTGACCAAAGATTTATAATATCAGGGGTGTAACAATACATGTATTCGTATTTTTCAGGACGACACAGTACAAAGTTCCCACACGGACATGTAACTGTGTTGCATACGTTAGCCAGAAACACATGTGGCTGTGTCCAAATTAATGGGCCTCATCATTTGAAGCAGCCAACCTACCCAGTCAGCATAGGTTGGTGTAAGTACTTGACACTATCTTATCACGGCATATGTTCTGTCCCCTAGCAACTGTGGCTTCACTAAACAGAAGTAAAACTGCCGTATTACGAGACGCACCATATTTATTTATTTATTTAACATATGTAGAGAGGATAACCCCTTGAGATGATACATCTCGTTTTCAAGGGGGTCCTCTATTACATCGACACAACAGTGTACAAGACAGCAAATAAAAAAAAAAAAAAAAAGAAAATACAATTACAGACAACGTTACATCACACACACACACACACACACACACACACACACACACACACACACACACACACACGCACAAACACAATGGCCCACAATACTCAAACCCACCCACCCAACACAAACCCCACCACAAACATGCTATAAAGACCTTAAACATTAGTAATGAGCTCCCTCTGTCAGTAGCGAGAGAATATTTTCTACAGCCAGAGTCACTGTAACTGCAAACAGATTTGTCCTTTCAGACAATGTGGATATATTAATATTTCTAGCAAAAACATGAATATTGGATGAACCCGAACAAGGCTACAAGCTGGAACTCTTAATGTTGCACTTAATGATATAAGGGACGTTAATTTCCTAAAGAAGGAAATATTTCCATTTTCAAACGCTCTACTTGTTCTTTTAGTTGCAACTGAGAAAGCCAAAGTATTGATGTTGCCATTTCCTGAACAAAAATACTTAAATTAGTATATAATATTTATTTATTTTCTTTTTATTTTACAAGGTCACAGGTTCAAATCCAGGCTGTGGCCTTTCTCAGTGGAATTAGCATGTGCTCCCCATGCATGCATTTCTTTTCTCCAGGTTCCCTCCCACAGAACAAAAGCATGCGTGTTAGGCTAACTGGCAACCCTAACGATCGTCTAAATGTGAGTGATGGTGTGACTGGTTGTGTGTCTCTGGGTGGCCCTGTGAGCGACTGGAGATCTGTCCAGGGTGTCCCTCAAGGATAGACCATTGTATCGGTCGGCCAGTATATCAGGCCGATCTTTAACTTTCTTTTGTGTGTGACCAAACTGCACATTTCAGAGTGGCCTTTTATTGTGGCCAAGCTAAGGCTAGGTTCACACTGCAGGCAAAAGCGCATCAAATCTGATGCGCATCCAACGAGATCGCAGCAATAGGAGAATGACTGTCCTGAACCGCCCACATAATGTCAATTAGCATCCTGACATTATCAGCCGTATAAAACCGACCTGATCTGCATGCACCAGATTACCAGATTATTACTCTGTTTAATCGATCAGCCAGAATTGTAGATAAGATCTTACTATCATAAGAGGTCAGGCTTATCGGTCAGTAACTTTTACAATCGAGAGGGTCCTTATCCTTCATCAGAATGAGTGTAATAATGGCTTCAGATAGTGAAGGTGGAAGCCTACCCTTTTGAAAAGATTCATTATAGGTGTTTACTGTAGAAGCAAGGGTGCTAGTTCTTCTGGGAATGTCTTATAAAATTTGTCCGTATAGCCATCCAGGCCTGGGGCTTTACCAGAAGGCAGGTGTTTAATGACGCTTACTATCTCCTCGATGGTAATAGGTGTGTCCAAAAATTCTAACTGGTCCGCCGTTACCCTAGGAAGGTTTAAAGGTGGCAGAAATTTCTTTACATCATTCTCTGAGGCGTTGGAGTCCGAACTATAAAGGTCTTTATAAAAGTTGCTAAATACCCTATTAATTTCTTTCGTCTCAAAGGTAGGACGTCCATTATCATCTTTGACAGCTGAGATCATGATCATAGCTTCTCTCTTCTTAACATGGCCGTTTCTCAATACTCAAAGACGCTAGTACGTTCTTGTGTACTTGACAAGTGAGTTCGTGGCTAGGACACCAGAAAGTCCGTTCTGCCGAGTACGGGAGGACGAGGACGGCATTTGGAACAAGCGTACTCCTTTGCCTCACGGCAACAAGCGCTGCTTGTTGCTACGGTAAAAAAAACGACCTGACATAAAAATAAAAGTCTAGTCTGTTCCTTAAAAAACAAAAAAACTATGAAAACTTATTATTTGTATTATATTTGGTCCACTTTTCATCAAAACCGATAAATTCCCGCTGTTAAATGAAGAAAAATTTTATTTTACATCAAAACAAAGCAACGATGCTTTTATTTTGATAGTGGGTTAGCTAATTAGCATTTTGAGGGATCGTGAAGAGTCTGAAAGAAGAAAAATACACAGCAAATTTTACAGGTTATACACAATTATTTACAATAACAGACAACTTTATATTTATTTATTTGTATTTCTGATATAAAACAACAGTTATAATTTTCTCCTCTGCCATTCGGAGTATAACGGTTAGCGGCGCAATGCATTATGGGAAACTTTGCTGTCCCAAGTCCGCTGAAGGATATATGTACTTAGGATTGGAACAGTACTTGGACCATCGTTGATGACGTTTCACAAGGATGGGAGTACACAACTACAGACAAGTACACATATTGAGAAACGGCCTATATCTTGCCAGTAACCTACCAGCCTTATCCCCCTTCTCAAAGTATTTTTGTCTAGCACTGAATAGAAGAAATTCTGCCCTTTGTGACAATATTGTATTCATTTCGTGTTTCAACTTGGTTAAATTGTTCAAGTTTAGTGAAGAGCAATCAGTTTTAAATCTTGATTCCGCAACTTTAATTTGGTGTTCAACATTACGCAGTTTAGTAGTATTCTCCTTCTCCTTTTTGAATGATGCATGCTGGATTAAATGGCCTCTCAGAAGGGCTTTTAAGGCTTCCCATGCCACACCAGCTGAAGGCGCTGTAGGCACATTCGTCTCTATATACAGGCTAATTTGTGATCGAAGAGATTCTTTGAACATTATGTCTGATAGGAGACTAGAATTGAATCTCCATCTAGGGGTCCTAACTGTGGCATTAGAAGGCAACATAAGGATATAAACAGGGCTGTGATCTGAGAGGATGATGTTACCAATTGTACTCGATACAACAGTTAGCATTAGTGATTGGGATACCAAAAAGAAATCAATCCTTGAAAAGGAATGGTGTGGGGGGGAAGGTATAGTCTCCCCCAGAGGGGTTTTGCAACCTCCACACATCTACAAGGGCGCACGCAGTGCTTAATTTGTAAATCAAACGTTACCGGAACAAAAGAAGTGATGTCAGACCAAAGTTCACTGAGGACAAAACTGATGCCGGATCGCGCGCGCGGGGGGTGGGGGGGTTGGCTCATGATTAATGAAGTTTTTGACGAATATCTTATAATTGTGCCCACATTCTCAAAGTTTACACAAATTTCCTCGCATGCTGCAGAGTTGCATCAGTGGGTTTGTAGGGACCTCTGACATTTACATACCTTTTATTGCTACAATAATTTGTTGGAATACTTACAAAAAATCATCAAAGTGATTTTTTTTGCAAAATGCAAACCTTTTTCTACCATGAGGTTTAGACAGTCCCTCTGCTCAGAACAAAAGAAATAATATGCTTGACAAAAATGAAATGATTAGGGATCATCATATAATTAAGAATTTCTGTGAGACTAACTCACAGAACACCAAACATGAAAACATCTGAACATATTCCAGAGTTCTTAGGAGGTTATTGCTGTGTTCATGCTGCTCTGATGAGTTGGTTCTGATTAAACGTTTAGGAAGAGCTGGAGCTGCAGGGAGATGCAGCTTTATCTCAGCTGTTTGCTTGAATACTTTAATAAACCACTACTAAGGTCAAAATGTTACAACTCTGCTTTAGTGCTGCAGAAATGTTACAACATTATGAAATGATCTCATCACGTGTTTGCACTCCAGCTTCCTTAAATCTTCCGCTGCCCAGATCAATATATTAGGATGACTTTGACATGAGTGAGGCTGCAGCATGCTGGTGGCCATTTCTCACCAGAAAAAGGTATTTATGTTGTTAATATTAGGCTTTAACCTTTCATTTATACAGCTACTGGTTTTAACGGAGTTAAATACTGGCGGTGGTTATGTTCAACTCCGAACTTGACTTGAAAAAAACACGACGACCCTCGGGGAAAAATCTCTAAAGGCTGAAAGGAGGTAAATCTGCTACAGTCCTCGACAGAAAAACCGTGTTATTTAGTGGTGATTTTGTTTGATTTGACAAACTTTAAGCTCAAAGCCGCTGCTCGTGAGCGCCGTGCAGGTGCTCTTATATATACAGTCTTTGTGCGGGTGCGGCGCTGTCAAAGCGTCTGTTTCCGCGACTGTGATTGGTCAAATGACGACACGCTAAAACAAAGATCGTTTGTGACCAAGATGAAGCCCCTCTTTCCCTTGTTGACTGCTGAAACCAGAACGGCTTATTTGGCTTAAAAACGGCGATTTTGCCGCAAAGCGAAACATTTAGGTATGAGATTGGACAAATAAACCACTCACCCGTAAGTCCCTGCCCAACACAGCGTCCTCATTTACCCATTGTAATCACGAGGTAGCAGCGTGAGTTAACGGATCCTAGCAGACAATTACTGGAACGCGTCCCTTCAAAATAAGAAAGTTCCCGGATCTTGTTCAGGCAAGATCCGGCTCAAATTAAGCTCTGGGCGCACGCTTCGGACAGACCTTTAAGGGCCACATGAGCCATAGAAGCATGCACCAATCTGGAGCTCCGATCCAGTACCGGGTCAATGACCTCATTAAAGTCACCCCCCAAGACTATAGGATAGTCTCCCATATCAGATTATTTTTCTCCAGTTGACCAAAAAAGGATGGGTCATCTACATTAGGAGCGTAGACATTAACTAAAATAAAATTTCCCATGAATTTCACACAACATCAATATCATCCTCCCAGCATCATCCCCACTATTTCTGATATATTTAAATTGTAGGTGTTTGCTAATCAAGGTAGCCATCCCCCTGCTTTTACTAGTGTCACTGACTGCACCCACATAGCCCACCCAACCTACACACAGTTTCTGTGAGTCCTGAGGCAATAGATGAGTCTCTTGGACGAAGGCAATGTCGGACCCTTGATGTTCCAGCTCATTGTAACGACATCGCCCTCATGGTTTTTCTCCTAAATGAACTGTGTTACACTTTCCAGTAACAGGTCATGTCAACACGTCGGGACACTCTGATATCGTGTCCAGAGACATGTACTCTTAGTTTGGCCTAAATGTCTCCACTCCTCCAGCAGCTATCACAGAGACATCACAAGTCAAGGATACTGACGCAAAGACCTTTACTATCTCTTTCTTGAATAAAGTTCATACGTTCCTGCTTCATGAAAGACTATAAGTACAACATAAATGTATAATTATACTTTTGAATGACAATATGTGAATATTTGTTCCTGTAGGGAAGTGTCATATCTTTAATTACACAAATTAGGGTTCATTGAAGTAATGCTAATAGGTCATTAGTTAAACATTCACAAATAATAGTATTGTGTTTGAATATTTCATTTGCACTCACATTAAGGTTTAATAAGATTCACACCACATTAAGCTGAGTCACCCTTAAGTGTTGAAGAGACAACATGGTGTCTGAGGCATCTTGGTAACGCCTACTTTAATGTGTCAAAATTTGATTCGCCCAAACTAATAAACATTAGAATGTTAAAACCTCCGTGCCGTCCGGAACAGATGAGTTCCTGTTCAAGTCACTGACACGTCTTGACGAGGTTTACTCCTCTCAAAGGGGTGAACCTAAACAAATCTAGCTACGCCTCCTTGGTTTGGCTGGCTGGGGAAAGCAAAGCTCAATAAAAAGGAACCATTTTATCTGACCCCATGGTCAACTATTGTTGTAGACTGTTCTGCTGCAACCAAATTCACCAGACGACGCACCTGAGAGAAACCCTGACCAGCGGTTCGTGTTTCGGGGCCAAAGCTACTGTCCCGATACCCCAAGAGAACAACGACCGACAGCCGGTCCGTACCGACCTCTCTCTGTGACCCCTGGATCAAAAGGGACCTCCCGCACAAGGTGGAGTAGACTTAAGCCTGGGACACACAGGAGACAGACGCGCCGCGCCGCGTCACGCCCGCGCCGTCACGCCCGCGCCGTCACGCCCGCGCCGTCATTTTAAATAGAAACCATTAGAAGCCATGAGAGTGGCTACACGGGGAGCGCAGCGTCGCGTCCCAGAAGCGCCGGTCCGCGCAGAGGCGCTGAAGATAGGCGCCAGTTCTATCTCAAGCGCCGCGGCGCGCCGCAGAGCGGCTGTTCCTGTTCTCAAGATGCTGTGACTATCACGTGACTTTCCAAGAAGCGTTCAGCGCTACAGTCTTTGGTTCAGCGGCGCGGCGCTTCCTGTGTGACCATTTAACTGCGGCGCTTCCGTGGCGCAGCGCGTCCGTCTCCTGTGTGTCCCAGGCTTTACTGGTTTCAAATGGTCTTTATTAATTTGATAACTGATTAATCCATCCAAATTGATTTAACCCAGACATCATAGGATCTAAGACACTTAATAGGATTATGCAACATAACATCTAGCTTACATTACATCACCTCATTAATTGTCTCAGTATCTTGCTTTAACCATCATTCATCATAGTAATTTGTCCTGTGTCATCATTGATTAAGAAATATAGTATTAAATTTATTTTTATAACTATTTTCTTGACTCTGAATTATTCTGAAGTGTGCGGATCACTTATGGTAAAAGAACCTAGAGTAATGTTAAGTTAACATTCAAAGATCATTAAGATTAATAATTCATATTTATATGGAATATTACATCTCATTGATCCCTTTTATAAATTTGTGGCTATAGCCATCACGCTACATCATAAAACACTAATTATTATTACTGATTGGTAATATCTAAGGTACATATGAAGCAGGGTATATAGTAACCTGTGATGTGGAACTTTGGCATCTAAAAATAATACAAATTAAACATACATAGAAGAACTGTAAGAACAATACCTACGTTGTGCCGGAAATCTCCAAGCAACGACTCCCACCCCACCATGGTCCATGATCACACACTTAGCTCCACAACCTTTAAGCCCCTCCCCCCATGCCCTGAAAACTCAGGCTGGACCATTAAAAGAAGCAAAAAAACCCATTTTTATTAGGTCTCAGTCTTAGCCCAGAAGAGGTTAAATTGCAACTGAATATACTGCATCCACCATCTTGTCCATTAAGCATACATTTCAGACCAAACGTCAATGTGAACATTAAACTAAAATAGAATTTAACAATCAAAACAGAATGTGAGGACACCACCCACAATCGGTATTAATCAGATCCATGAGACGCGTGAACTCACCATACCACCACCCTGTGCCCAGTTCAAATTAGAAAAAAGAAGATCCATGAAGAGCTGAATCTAATCACGAAATAATTCTCACTTGTGTACATGTCCAAAAAATGAACAGCGAGAAAGAGGTTACTCAATAGAGTCAAAGCCATGGCTATTTTATGGTCCTCAAAACAACAGGATCCCTGAGGAGCTTTCACAACGAGCACCGCTGGGTGGATCAAGGAGATAGTGATGTGTCGGTCACGAACGAAACTGCTCTCAGAGGCGGCTCTTTGATGTGACCGATAGGAGCTGACGTCCTCTTGGAGAAGCCGGAGTGAGTCAGTGTTTGCGAAAACACGTCGGACAGTTGGACATTACTGACGTGATTTAATATTGTCAGACGAAAAACTTTAAATCGTCGGACATTATGACCGACGCCGTGCGTCTTCTCTGAACTTGCCAAAATAAAATAAACTTCCTGAAAACCAGAAATTGCAGACTGTTTGTTGGCTTCCCCTGGAAGCCCTCAACTTACACACCCAGGGGGAGCCAGAAAAAAGACCCAGTTTCTACATATATTACATTATTTATTTATTTGGACTCAGTGTACTGGGTCTTTTTTGGGGCGGAGAGGATGGAGAGCGGCAGAGCGCTGATTACTGATGCGCTCTGACGGGCAGCTGCGTCCTGCACACGGCCACAGTAACATTCTCAAAGTGGCGCCACAAAAAAAACATAATTAACACACGATGGTTCATGTTTGCTCATACTTTTGCTTTCAATTGTGCCTGACGCGCTCCGCTGCTGCTGCAGAGCTCT
The DNA here is from genome assembly GCA_006937985.1 of Aphyosemion australe. NCBI lineage: Eukaryota > Metazoa > Chordata > Actinopteri > Cyprinodontiformes > Nothobranchiidae > Aphyosemion > Aphyosemion australe. The sequence continues at coordinate 151,307 of SSNS01000546.1, read as the reverse complement.
TCTCCCGTGCTTCGGTGATTTCACCTCACTCCCATACCCAGGGTCGTTTCAAAGCATTTTGGGGACCACGGCACAGTGCCCCCCCCAAAGAAAAAGATAATTTTTTTATATTGTGATATTTGTGATGAACTAAAACAGAATGACATTTTGTCCTTAATAGCAGTTTATTAGAGTAGTTTAACAAACAGCTGAGATTAACCAGCATCTCCAACTTCCAGTTTCACCTCAACCAGCCACAGCGGAACAGTCAGTACGTTTACATGGGCAGTATCAACATCTAAGTTGATCCAGGTCGAACTTATGATAATAAGCTGCGAGTCTTTATCCTTGTTTGCATGCGCTTTAGAAAACCGACCTCTCAAATGGAGTTCGTTCCACTCCGGTACAGTAGGGGGCGACATGCACCCTTTCATGTCGGGCATTGCTCCGGTTAGCTTGTAGCAACACAACTTGTAAACAAACGCTGGCGGGAGTAAATGAGACGGAATTGAAACAGGAAATGCACCGTGGATGAAAGAATGGACAACAACAACGCTGCAGCACAGCTTATTGGTACGTACTGCGCTGTTAGATGTTACGCGTTGTGGCGGTGATATTATTGGACGAGCGCTACTGCAGGCCGCGTCACTTCCGGAACGCGAGCGTCTAGTCAGTTCAGCTCGGCTGACCCGTTTACATGCAGAAGGAAGTCAGATAACTACCGCATTATCTGGGTGCTTCAGCCCGACTAGAAGAAGTTCACTTTCAGCCAGACTAACGCGTTTACATGCATTTAAAAAAAACGATGTTAGTCTTTTTAGGGCAAAAGTTCGGTTTTCTGATGTGCATGTAAACACACTGACTAACATCAGGCTACAACATCAGTCACAAAAAGCCCTTATGGATCATTACAATATTTAGAAATATTGTCATATAATATGTTGTTTCTAGTGTTTCATAATAATTTATAATAATTTTATGATCTCTAATAATTTCCTGATAAACTCTGTTGGTTTATTTTCTAAGCAGAGGGACTGTCTAATCCTCATTTTCTGAATTTGACAGAACATCACATTGATGGTTCTTTTTTCGAATTATGTCAACAGATTATTGTCACAATGAAAATATGTATAATATGTACAGGTCAGAGGTCACTACAATACCCACTGTTACATAGATACAAATCTGAAGCCTGCGAGGACATTGTCCTACGTGGTTCAACAATGTCCTGCGTGAGACGATCTCACGTCTGCCAGTTTGGCAGGAATGGCTCAAAAGTTTTCGCAAACACTGGTGAGTGACACAGACTGTAGGCCCCCGAGCCGCTAAAAAACTGCAAAATGCGCACGTGAAGTGCGCGCGCACGCACGCAGCATGCCTCTGATTGCCGTGAGACTGGGGGGTGGGGGTGGAGGGGTGGAGTTGCAGCGAACCTCTGATTGCTGTGAAAGCAGGGAGAGGGGTGGCGCACACAAAATGCCTGGGACAATTATTATCATGACGAGACCCGACCTGTAAATATTGGTGGGGACAAATCTGTAAAAGGGGAGGAAAGAAAAACAACCAGCGCTACAGAAACGTGAGGTAATAAGTGAAAATAGGACAGGCACCAAGATTTGGACACATTTTAACTACGATGACAATTAGCCTTTTGCCGAGCCCCGCCCCCCTTAGTTTCTGTTACCAAATGAAACTTTTTATGCCCGTGTTTACTTTCATTTTCAATAGTTCCCGGCCGGAGCTCGGTATTAATTCATCACGTGATCATGACACCACCCGCTGTTGCGCCAAGGCTTAATGTGCGTTTATAAGACACAAGATTGAGGTAATATTACGCTGATTTGTGTTGAGCTCGATGAGGAGGTTCTGAAGGGAAACGAAGGGGACACGACTACTATCGAGGCTAATGCTTAGTAGTATAAGTTAGGCTTAGCTTCATCATTTTGTTTGGAGTTGCCAGATAGTAACGGTTGCTATGATGTGTGATTGGACAATAGCTGTTTTGGGGGCGGGGCCAGCGAAAGTCTAATTAAAAGGGAGTGTGGTAGCTTAGTGAACTAGACCAAATTCTTGCCTTGCAGAGTTTGGTCTAGGCACGCTTCATTGGAACCCTCACAGCCCGATCCACTGCTGTGGCTGTCCAATCACAGCTCGCTATAGTTTTGGTTGGGCCAATCACAGCGCTCTATATTGTGGGCCAATCACAGAGCGGGAGTAGCCGATGACGTCAGAGCTGCGGCCGCGAACACAAACAACATGGCGGCAGCGCAGGAACCACGTTCATTTGAAACGGCTTTGTCATCAACATTGGATTATTTAGACTCCAACGTGCGTAAGTCTGTCTGATATACTTAGCGGCTTCTTATTTTTATCAAAGTAGTGGAATGTCCCAGTACACCTGATATTCACATGTTTTTATACAAAAACGACAGAAATCATTGACGCCATTGCTGCCTCCCGCTTTTCCGTCAACGTGATTACGTCACGTTGTTCGTTACTCTGATTGGTCCTAGCGCTATCCAATTGCGTGCTGACATTTTGAAAGACAACCATAGATCCCGCCTCACGACTGAGAGCCGTCAATGGTTCGTGGCCAGACTATATATTCACATATATAGGATGGCTTGCCAGGCTAAGAGTGTGGAATATGCAAAGGGAAAATATATCCAACAGGCTCTAATAGTTCAAATTTAATAAATATTTTACTTGCAGAGTTTGTTTTTGTCATTTAAAATGTGTTTTTATAGCTCTCTGCTTCATGTTGAATAAAATAAGTTATTTAAATAATAAGAATTTGATATCATGTATATTGTAGATTAGTAATTCAGTTAACACACAGTTTAGCATCATTTCTGGTGGTAAATTCATTTAAGAAACAAAAAATGTGATGAGCCATTTGACAGCCGAAAGAGCCGTTTCATTTTAGTGAGCCGATCCATAACAGCTGGTTCTTTTAAAAGAGCCGGAGTTCCCATCACTACAAGGAGAAACGAATGCGTTTGTTGTGCAAAATTTTCTTGCATTCGTTAAACTTGTTGCACTTCTCACTCAGAAGCTTGGAATAATCCGCGAAGACCATTATGCGGTGCTCTTCCCAGACAACATCCCCCAAGCGATGGGCAGCGTCGGCGACCAGATTATGGTCTTGGAATCTTAAAAATCTAGCTATAAGTGATCTGGCTCGTGGAGACTGGTCACCGACGTACCTCTTTGGTGGAGCTCCAACTCTATGTGCCCTCTCGATTTCCAAGCTCCGTGGAAGGACTTCATTCAATTCAGCATCTTCCGTAGAAGTCCCTCCAAGAACTTCACCAAGTCATTCCCCTCGCAGCCCTCGGGGAACCTCACAAAGCGCAGATTATTCCTCCATTCCCTGTTTTCCATGTTGTGTAACTTCTGCTGAAATGCAACAACTTCATCCATAGTAGCAGCGGGCTTAGCTTTCTGCCTCTGGTACTCATCTTCTAGAAGACAAAGCCGATTTTCCACCTCACCACTTCTGTCAATCATGTCAGCAAGTTTACTCTCCGTAGCACTTGTGTTGATTCATATTTCTTCCAGTTTCTTGTCATGGCTGTCAGACTTTTCCACGATAAGGGCTGAAAGTCATGCTAATTCGTTCACCACTTCCCCGGAGATGCCCCATGCCGCTGGTGTCGACTCTCCCATGTCCTGCTGTGGAGGTGAGGCCTTCTGGCTAGCATAGCTAGCGCTAGTCAGTTTGGACATTTTGTTCCCCCCAGCTCCAGAGCTGGGTTTAGCGGAGTTTCATGTGACGTTCTGCATATTCGTACTAAACAAGTCCTGTCCAAGTATTATGGTGCATATACGAAGCTCTTTGTTGCGATTTAAGCAAAAAATGTATACGGGATGGGTGCAGTTCACTCTCAGGCAGCCATCTTCAAAAAGCGCGTCACGTGACTCCGACCCAGGTCATTTTCATATGTGGTACTGATTCCGAAACATATCCAAAGTTTTTGAAAGCAACTGCATTCTGAACGGTCATGTCACATTAAATCTGTCTCCAGTCACTGAGCAGCGGAGGTGAGCGTCATGTCAGGACATTCCTGAGGAGGAGCGCTGAAGAGAAGTGCTGACAGAAGGATTCAGAGGTCTGTCTGGACATCCTGTCAAGTTTTGGAATTAAAAATTCAGGAGAGCATGAAAGTGGAGGTGCTGCTGGAGCGAAGGGTCTCTCCGGTCTCAGTCCCCATGTGGTGAGAGCGGGGCGGGGGGTTCTCCGTGGATGAACTTAATACCGGAACATTTTCATAGTTTTTTAAACAGTTTCCAGCCCAAAACGGGAGACTTGACAGGTGTGATCCTGAAATTGTGGCTGAACTGTTAGTGAAGGCTTTTAAATCACAACTCCACCTCCCCTAGTTCTAACTGTGACTTCTTGTCTTCTGCGCATGCGGGCCTGCCTTGGGGCCGTGAAGCATTCACACTGGAGAGTGTTTGACATCACATTTCAGTTATAATGTGAACACAAAAAAATCAGATTTACTCAAAACATCGGAATTGAGTTACGGCCCTGGGACGTTTGTGTTTTTTTGGATTTTAATTTGTCCTCTGTTTCTCCCTTCCTGTGTGTGAGAGGAGAGAACATGCAGCACCTGGCTCCTCTTTTACCTGATCAGCTCCATTTGGACTCTGCCCAACTGTCCCAGATTTCAATCAGCCCTGCCACTGCTATAAAAGCCAGCCAGTCTTTAGTTTCAGGGAGCAGCAGGACAGAGAGGTGCTCTCTGTCCTGTTGTCTCCCTGGTGGTATTTTGGTTTTGTAAATTTATAGTCTTTGTAACAGTTTGTCTCTGTTTTAGGCTTTTAGACCTTTTTAGAAAAAAGAGCTTAGCTTCTTAAGGTTTTTAACAAACTAAGAACATCACGTGGAAGGTTTTTGTGATGCCTTTTTGAGGAGTTTGTTTAGCGTTTAGCAGAGACATCATAGAAGCTGTTACTAGGTTGAGTTTTCTGCCAGTTTGTCTTTTGTTCAATTGTGTTTTGCTTTTATTTACCCTTTGTTTGTAAATAAACTTTGTTATCTTGATTTTAACACCTGAACATGCATCCCTTATTGTTACACCAGGCCACCTAGACAGCCTGGGGCATAACAAATGGGGGCTTATCCAGGATCTTTTTATCCCTTAGTCATGGGGATGCATGTTCTTTAGGTTGGTGTTAATTTTGTGTTACTTTTAACATTGTTTTCTTTTTTTTGTTCACAATGCTCATTCTGACCTCTTATTGGTGCTTGTGGGTGTGGAGTGTGGGAGGTGACACATCGGTAACACCTGAGCATGCATTTTCATTGTTACACTGGGCCACCTAGACAGCCTGGGGCGTAACAACCTGCAGTGTGAACCTGGCCTAAGGCACTCCTGTGCAATATTCATGTGGTCTAATAAGCACAGGTGTGCCATACCTGTATGGTGGGATGGATTATCTCAGCAAAGGATAAGTGCTCATTAACACAGATTTAGACAGATTTGTGGACAATGTTTGAGAGTAATTGGCCTTTTGTGTGTGTAGAAAATGTTTCAGATCTTTGAATTCAGTTCAAGAAAAATGGGAGCATAAACAAAAGTGTTGTATTTATATTTTTGTTCAGTGAGTATTTTGGCTGAACACCTTTTTAGTAGATTTTAAAGTCAGGCACAATACAGGCAGCCCAGTGCTGCTACATAATTTCAATGACATGTATATTTACGTTCCTGGAAAAACATCTGCTTAATAAATGCTTCAAAACATTTTTGTCAACTGACTTTTCTTTTTATTTACCTGTTATATATTTATTGTTCAGTTAATTGGTTTGTTTCATTAACCTTCTTTAAATGTTTTAATTAAGATTCAACAGTTAATTCATTTCAGAGTTAAAAATCTGATTAGGTTCAGAGATGTTGTGCATTCACCATTGTTATTAGTGACATTTTAGCATGCAGATAAGGCGTAAAACATCTCTATCAGCCATGAAAACTGGCCCCAAAAAAATCAGTAGCACACATCCGCCATCGGCTGACTATGACCTCAACATATCGGCATGTGTATCGGCAATGGAAAAACCCATATCGGTCGATCGCTAGTGTCCCTCACCTCTTGCCCAGTAACTGCTGTGACCCTTACACAGGAAGTCACATCCTTGCTGACCACTGTAAAACTAGCAGTGCTTTCTCTGAGGAATGCTTCTTGAACTCTGGTGTAGCTGTATTACTGGAGACATGTCTGTATATTGATCTATATTGATTGTCTTTAATCCATGTTATATTTATTGGCTCAGGGTGGACCTATTGACATGTGGAGCTACTACTACATTTTATTTTTGTAATGCTTTAGGGTAGGTTTTGCAGATAATTGTGATTTTTGTCTTCCAAGTGAAAGCTGAACTGCTGCCAGATGATAAATCCATCTGCTGACTTTCTTCAGAATCACATCGTCCATCTGTCATCATCCAATTTTGTCATCTTAAATTACTCTTCTGGAATTTTTCTTAAGCCTCTCTGACTCCTTTTGTTTTCTCACTCCCATCCCTGTCTTCCATCCAGTACCAGGAAATGTGCAGAAGTAATGCATAACCCACTGATTTAGATGAAAATGAATAACATATTTTCATAGCAGCTTCTCCTCGATAATGTGTAAAAGTGCTCTGTTATTGACTGTTGCAGGTCACGAGGTGTTCCAGCATCTGGACTGGAGTTCTATTCAACACACAGCCCACAAGGAAAAAGCTGCAACACATCAAGTAAATTTTAGGTTTCACTCATCCTCACACGGATGTTATTGGGTTTCATACCTTACAAAGTCCAAATTACAGTCAGGTGAATACACTTATCATGTTCTGGTGCTCTTTTTTTTTTTAAAAATCTTTAAGAACTTAAATGTTCCTACATTGGGTTGTTACTGCCTAATTGCATAAAATTCTACCTATAACACCCCATAATTAAAACGTGAAGTTTTAGGTGGAAAAGGTGGTGAAAAGGTGGAGTAACTCCACATGTAAAATAAAGTATTTTAATTGATTATCTTAGCGGTGTGTGTGTCGTGCCCGGTAGCTGAGTCAGCTAATAAATGTCTCCCTGGTGTTTTTCTGTTAGACCTCTTTTATTCCCCTTTCTTGGGCTGCTCACACAGGCCCTTAGTGGGCGTGGGCCCCCGTGCCCATAATACCCGTTGGTTAATCCGGCCTTGACCAGTCGAGTGGCTGTGTGATGTAAAATGTGCCGTTCAATGACCAGAAGTTTTTTACAGTGCTCTGTAAGACAACCAAGCCCTGTGAATTACATTGTTTTGGCAGATTTCTTCTGCACATTTTGGTGTTGTGAGTTTAGCAACAGTGATTTTAAAGCATTGTGTACACTGCTTATTTTCTTATCCTTCTATTCTGCTTCACCAGCAACTCTTCCAACTTTACATAAGCCTGTTGTTTTGGGTGATGTCTGCTGATGTCATTTCCTACTGAGTTACAACCAATCAGCGTGACTTAAACAAAAGTTCTGCTCAGTGACTCTACCAGTCCCATTCCAAGTACCTACCCCAGCTCAGGTACACCGTTGGTTCCTAAAAATGGTCTGGAAAATGGTCCTTTTGATCGGCCTGCTTAAGTGGGGACACATGCATGCCATGAAGTTTAGGTAAAATTAGACAGTTCCGATACTGGAACCACGCCTAAATAGAACCAGTGCACCACCTTTGGCCCAGCAAGGAGTTGGTGCTAGGTTAATCAGCAGTTTGGAAGCTGAAAATGGATACTTTGGCTGTCAAAAACCAAAGAACCAGTGCAAGGTCAAGCTGTGGCACTGAACAAGCACTGAAACCAGCTTGCTTAAAAAAAAACCCTAAGGGCAGTGGCCAAGAACCTGGTGGTCGCTCCGTCAGAGCTCCAGTGTTTCTCTGCGGAGAGAGGAGAACCTTCCAGAGGGACAACATCTCTGTAGCAATCCATCAATCAGACCTGTTTGGTAGAGTAGCCAGACAGTAGTCACTCATTAGTAAAAGGCACATGGCAGCCCATCTGGAGTTTGCCAAAAGGCACCTGAAGGACTCTCAAACCAGGAGAAACAAAATTCTCTGCTCTGATGAGACAAAGATTGAACTATTTGGTGTGAATGCCAGGCACCGCATCTGCAGGAAAACAGGCACAGATCATCAGACCAATACCATCCCTACAGTGAACCAACTCCAGAGTGGTAGAGTGACTAACCCCTCTCAAAGAAACTGGTTTCGGAGCCAGAGCCATGCGTCGAGGTGAGTCCTACTATATCTAGCCGGAACCGCTCAACCTCATACACCAACTCAGGTTCTTTCCCCACCAGAGCGGTGCCATTCCACATACTGAGACCCAGCCTTTGTAGCTGAGGATCAGACCGCCAAGGCCCCTGGCTTCGGCTACCACCCATCTCACACTGCACCTGAGTCCCTGTCTGTGGCTGTTGAGTGTGACCAGTTCTGCAACAGCTTATTCAGCACTCTCACAACCAAAGTTAGCCTCCAAAAGTCTTTGCTTGAAAACCTATGACTCCGCTCTGTAATTGACCAATGAAAATATTCCCAGGGAGTGACTCGAACAACTAGTGACGAGAGTACAACATGAGAGTAAAATTAGCAACATTAGCAATAGTGGAAGCTACATGCAGGAACAAGCAGACCGCTCCTTTCTGGAGTTCAGTTCAGAGTCTAATAAAAGAAGTGTTGACGGCGCATATACATTAGTGATGTATACTTTTCGGCATGACGTTATCGTGTCCTGCTAGAGCGGGATGTCGTGCAGTTTGGCTCACTAAAATTTTGAACCGTAACGTGTGCCACCTCTCCAGAGTCCTCACAGTGTGACATGAAGCAGTCTTGTGCGACAGCCAAAAAACGCACAGGGTGGTCTGGGCTTTAGACATCCACTTACGTACAGATGTAAATCAAATAGTGTCTGTGAGGACGTACCTAGACAGATGCAGAGTAGGCAACATTTTTCTTGAACAAGTAAGTCTTTAAAAACTATAGATACACGTATATGTGTGTGTGTATGAATAAACAAAACAACATGAAAATAATAATAGTAAAACAAGGTGTTTTAGCTCTAGAGGTGCACGCTTACAACGAGAGGCATTGCTTTCTGCTGTAAAAATGGAAGTGGTGAGAACAGCTTGAGGTGCGATACATTTATCAGCCTCTAGATCAGGGGTTCCTTTTTTCCTTGAGGACCCCTTGCCTGTGTCCAGGACAAGCCATGACCCCCAACACCAACTCCTACCCACATTCACACAGTGATTAATTACAAACTTTATACAGACATACAGAGTTATAACTCCTGTACAGAGTTTTGATTGTGCTATCGGGTGTGTTATTGGGATTTTATACAAGTAACTTTTACAAATATAATCTTGGTAATCTCACAACCTCAGTACAGACAAAATTGTGTGGACCCCCTTTAATCTTGTGGGGACCCCCTTGGGGGGTCATGGACCCCAGCTTGGGAACCACTGCTAGATGGTGTTGCCGAAAAAAAACAACTCTGGATTTGTGCTTTAATCTGATTGAACATGTCTAGAAAGATCTTAAAAATGGCTGCATCAACATTTCCCACTCAACCTGATAGAGCAGGGGTCCCCAATCCTGGTCCTGGAGGGCCGCTATCCAGCAGGTTTTGTGGTTTCTCTGCTCAAACACACTTGATTCAGTGGTTGAATCACCTGTGCAGCAGCTCATCAAGCTCTGCTGAAGCCTGCTAATCACTTGCTAATTGAAATCAGGTGTGTTGAAGCAGAGTTACAACTAAAACCTGCTGGATACCGGCCCTTGAGGACCAGGATTGGGGACCCCTGTGATAGATCTTGAGAGGTGCTGCAAATAGGAATAGGCTCAACTGCCCAAGACGGCTGTGCCAAGCTTGTGACATCATATTCAAAAACACTTGAGGCTGTAATTGCTGCCAAAGGTGAATCAACAAAGTTCATGTGATTCCTCAGTTGTTTTGTATTGAATTAATTTGCAAAAACCTACCAAAAACAGTTTTGATCTTGTCATTATGGGATGTTTGTGGAAATCTAAAGAAAAAATGTATTTATTCCAGTTTGGAATAAGGCTGTAACATAAAACATGTGGAAAAAGTGATGTGCAGTGAATACTTTCTGGATGCACTGTAAATCACAATGTGGGGTAAAAGAAGGCTAGAACAAGCATTAAACAATCTTCTGTTGAGGTTTTAGTATGAATGGTACTGGAGAAGACATATTGGTATTTGCTTTTGCAGCATAAGGTAGAAGCTAAGGCTTCAAGAATGCTCCTGAACAACCTAAACAACATTCAACAGGACAGCCACATAAAAAAAAAAAACTAAAATGAATTGCAGCCCGTTGTAAAAAGTGAAGGTAGACCTTTAGTACCTGTTTTGCAGTGACAGATTGTGAGCCGTTGACACGCCAGTCCACCTTAGGTAGTGGGAATCCAGAGCCGTTACAGATCAGTGTCACTTGACCACCTTCAACTACCGTGAGATTGCTGTGGCCGACACTGATAACAGGCAGGTCTGGAATCAAAGAACAAAGGCTGTTTAAAACTGACTCTCAGTGTGTGTGTGTGTGTGTGTGTGTGTGTGTGTGTGTGTGTGTGTGTGTGTGTGTGTGTGCATGCACACACATATACAACTGTAAGCATTTGTAGGTTTACGACTAAAGCCTAATTTATACTTCTCCGTTTTTGTCAGTACGGACGGACGGACCGCCATGATCCGTCGTTGCAAGAGCTCTCCAGCAGGCTTGCAAGGTCCGACGGAGTCAAGCTCTCTTTTCTAAACATCCGTCCAACGAGACGGAGAGCGCAAGCTTGTCATTGGTCAGAACGCTGCTTCTTTAAATACGTCACCAGCTTCGCCATCGCCGCCTCAAAAAATAAAAAGAGAGCCGACGATATCTAGCGGCAAAAACGGAGCAGCTTGAAGAATACCTTGCGGTAAAACTCAGAAAATATGAACGTTTATTCACCCGTGACTGGAGGAGTATAAAGATACACAGCAAGCGTTTTATTTGTGGATGGAAATGATGCAAAAAAGCACAATAGAAACTGCAAATATAAACTGTAAATGCACTATTTTGGACCGGATACATGACAGGATACCCCAGAAAAGCGCTACGGCCTCTGTTGTCCTGGCGGGGAACTGCTTTGTAGATGATGGAGAAGTTCGAAAGCAAAACGGTTCCATCAATGCGTATGTGTCTCTGCCTCAGGGAGCTGACAGAGAAGTATAAATTAGGCTTAAGATTCTAATGAAGTTTACATTTTTCTCATGATTCTGAAAACCCTCTTAAGCTGTTACTAAAGACAGACCGTACTTACAGATCTGTGCAGATTTTGTGCGTTGGAATGATTTTATGCATTGTTTAGTATTTACCATTTTATTAGCCTTAGAAATTTAGACAGACAGTAGCAGGAGAAAAATGGTTTTGCTCTGCATGTCAGTCAAGCCATACTCCATTGTTTTTTTATATGGAAATAATGCAGGGATTTCCCTCAAGAGGACGTGGTGTCACCAAATATGGTTAATGGAGGGCGCTGCTGTATGATTAACATATGATTGCGGAGGAACATGCGTATGAGTGGCCACCGCATGTTTCATAACTCAGGATTTTGGCCGTTCATACGAACATTCTGAACTTCATTTGTAGGATGGAATATAGGACAGAGCAATATTCAGGACGTGTGCAATACTCAGATGCACATGTCTGTGTCCTTTATGCCAACCATCCATCCATTTTCATCCGCTTATCCGGAGTTGGGTCGCGGGGGCAGCAGCTTAAGGAGGGAGGCCCAGACCTCCCTCTCCCCAGCCACTTGGGCCAGCTCCTCCGGGGGAATCCCAAGGCGTTCCCTGGCCAGCCGAGAGGTATAGTCCCTCCAGCGTTTCCTTGGTCTTCCTATGGGTCTCCTCCCGGTTGGACGTGCCTGAAAAACCTCACCAGTGAGGCGTCCAGGAGGCATCCTAACCAGATGCCCGAGCCACCTCAACTGGCTCCTCTTGATGTGGAGGAGCAGCGGGTCTACTCCGAGCCCCTCCCGGATTACCGAGCTTCTAACCCTATCTCTAAGGGAGAGCCCAGACACCCTGTGAAGAAAACTCATTTCGGCCGCTTGTATCCGCGATCTCGTTCTTTCGGTCACTACCCAAAGCTCGTGACCATAGGTGAGGGTAGGAACGTAGATCGACCGGTAAATCGAGAGCTTCGCCTTTTGGCTCAGCTCTCTCTTCACCACGACAGACCGGTACAACGCCCGCATCACTGCAGATGCAGCACCAATCCACCTGTTGATCTCACGCTCCACCCTTGCCTCACTCGTGAACAAGACCCCAAGATACTTAAACTCCTCCACTTGGGGCAGGACCTCGTCCTTGACCTGGAGAAGGCATTCTACCCTTTTCCGACTCAAGACCATGGTCTTGGATTTAGAGGAGCTGATTCTCATCCCAGCTGCTTCACACTCGGCTGCGAACCACTCCAGTGAAAGCTGGAGATCACGTTCTGAAGCCAACAGGACCACATCATCTGCAAAAAGCAGAGACCTGATCCTTAGGCCACCAAAACGGATCCCCTCACCACCTTGACTGCACCTAGAAATTCTGTCCATAAAAGTTATGAACAGAATCGGTGAAAAAGGGCAGCCTTGGCGGAGTCCAACTCTCACCGGAAACGAGCCCGACTTACTGCCGGCAATGCGGACCAAGCTCTGACACTGGTCGTACAGGGACCTAACAGCCCGTATCAAGGGGCCTGGTACCCCATACTCCCAGAGTACCCCCCACAGGGCCCCCCGAGGGACACGGTCGAACGCCTTCTCCAAATCCACAAAACACATGTAGATTGGCTGGGCGAACTCCCACGCACCCTCCAGGACCCCCCCAAGGGTATAGAGCTGGTCCAGTGTTCCACGGCCAGGACGAAAACCGCATTGCTCCTCCTGGATCTGAGGTTCGACTATCCGACGGACCCTCCTCTCCAGAACCCCTGAATAGACCTTACCAGGGAGGCTCAGGAGTGTGATCCCCCTGTAGTTGGAACACACCCTGCGGTCCCCCTTTTTAAATAGGGGGACCACCACCCCGGTCTGCCAGTCCAGTGGAACTGCCCCCGATGTCCACGCGATATTGCAGAGCCGCGTCAACCAACACAGCCCCACAACATCCAGAGCCTTAAGGAAATCCGGGCAGATCTCATCCACCCCAGGAGCCTTGCCACTGAGGAGTTTTTTGACCACCTCAGTGACCTCGGCTCCAGAGATTGGAGAGCCCAACCCAAAGTCCCCAGACTCTGCTTCCATCCTGGAAGACGTGCCGGTGGGATTGAGGAGGTCTTCGAAGTACTCGGCCCACCTGTGTCCTTTATGCTGTTTCTTTTTGGAAACTCTTTTTTCTATTTTTAGTCGTTATTTTAATTGCTGACGGTTACAATAATAGCCTACTGCCTTTCTGTATTTACCTGTATTATTTTTTCCTATTCTCTAAGTGTATGTGCTGCATTAATGAGTGAATTTCCTCACTGTTGGATCAATAAAGTCTATTCTAGCTCAGTGGCTTAATAGTATGAGTGTCTGCTCTGAGACTGGGAGGTCATGGGTTCAAATCCACGGTCGGGTCATACCAAAGACTTTAAAAATGGGACCCAATGCCTCGCCGCTTGACACTCAGCATTACGGGGTTGGACTGGGGGGTTAAACCACCAGATAGTTCCCGAGCACAGCCTTGTCTGCAGCTCACTGCTCCCCCAGGGGATGGGTCAAATGCAGAAAACAAATTTAACCCGGGGTGTGACGACTAATGGGACTTTAACTATTCTATTCTATGAACGTTTGATGAATGAAGGCCCTGATTTTTAAAAGGTTTTCTACTGTGCTCCGGGGTGTTCCAGTGAAGGGTCCAGTGTTTAAATTATTCAAGGTTCTTTTGTTAGCATGCTTTTTTCCATAGGTAAATATATACTACAGATATTACAGTCTATTGGTTCATACTTTATAGTATTTAAGTTTAGAAGAAATGAGTACATTTGTGAAAGATTGTAAACGCCCTTTTCTTAATGATTGGATCCTGATCCATTCATTAAACTGCCCTCTGACTGTCTCTGCCCCCTCTGCACATATACCTCTAGGTGCACAGGTCATGTGTTCTTGGCTCAGAGCAGCTTAACAGGAAGTGAAGCCAGAGCAAGGCAGCCTAACAGACAGAATGTTCTGTTTCTGTTGGTAAATTTCATTTTAGGAGTTGTTTAACATGTTCTGTTTAGAGTCTGGTTCTGTTATTAGGTGACGGACCTGTCGTCTGTCAGCAGGCAGAACTGTGTGTGTGACACTAGCTGCTGTAGGCAGAGGGGTGTCTGATCTGCGCCATAGGTTATTAACACATGATAAACAGAAGCGCTTGTGTGACATCAGAGACATGTAGCTCTAAACCTTAACTGCTTTTTTTGTGAATACTTTAGAGCAGTGGTTCCCAATCTGGGGTCCCTGGCCCCCCCAAGGGGGGTCCCACAAGATTGCAGGGGGTCTCTACAATTTTGTCTGTGCTGAGGTTGTGAGGTTATCAATATTATATTTGTAAAAATTACAAATATACTGTGTGTAATCAGGCAGGAGTTGGGTTGGAGGGGGGCTGGTTTATATTGGACACAGCCAAGGGGGCCCTCATGAAAAAAAGGTTGGGAACCACAGCTTTAGAGGAGAATATGGAAATATACATCATATATCAGAATTCAGCTAAAAAAACAGTGAGGTGTCAGTTTAAGTCCATATCGCCCAGCCCTAAGTAATCATGATGAAAACGTGTTATTTTATGGTGTATGTGTCCATGTCCATGGTGTCCACATACACAATTTTAATAACATGATTAAATGACTAATGAGTTAGATGTAAAAACAAATAAAGGGACATGCACTGTAAAAACAGCTGCATAATAACAAATACAATTGTTTTGTCTTTGTGACATTCAGAAACACATAGTGAATAACTAATAATCATGAGGTTGTGCCAGTAGTAAGAATTCTGAATTATTCAGACTAATATGTTTTTAATAAACAAATGCAAATGATTTATTCTTACCACAATCACTGACATGCATGTCCTGCAGCAGGATACTCTTGTTGCCAGAGGAACAGTATAACTGTTGGCTGCTAAGCCCTGCCTCTCCCCTCTGTTGCCATAGCTGCAGCCAGCGGATGTGACAGCCACAGGTAAACATCACTTCCTCTAAATGCCTGTAAGAAAACAGCAATCAGTGTCCTAGAGGCCATGTGTTCATTCTGATAATGATTCAAGTTTGAACTTGTCCTTTCTAGCAGTAGAAACCCAACGTTTAGGTGTTGGTGATGTGCCTGGAAAACGCACCACAAACAAACAAACAAACAGTATTGTTGTCTGTCCTGGAATTACGGAGCATTCATGCTCCTTTGATCAGCTGTCAGGCTGTTTTTAAATGTGCTATATAAACATTAGGGATGGGACGAAATATCGTTTGGCGAAATTTCGCGATACAAAACGTGACAAAAATGCATCGAGTAAAAAAAATGGATCGCGAAATAAAGACTAGATGGCACTGCTGCATGATTTGTGTATGGCAGGCATACAGTCTAAAGCCTTTTTTATAAAACAATGCCGCTAATTTGCGCAACGCCTGAGGCATCTGGGAGCCTACGGTCGTTTATAAGAGCTCAGACCGTGGCGGTAATGTTGCGCAATCATGTCCGTTTTATAAAAGATTGCGCGATGGTGGCATAAAGGAGGTATGGGGGCAGTCTCCGAGCTGTCACGGACTTCCATTTATCTTGGACATAACTTGCTTTTTATTGCGATCAAAGCCGCGCTCGTTGAGTTTTTTTTCCACATTTCTCTACAGGTGTGTGTCCTCCACCGTCACCAGTAGCGGTTTTAGGCACGGGCAGACCGGGCGGCTGCCCGGGGTGGCATTTTTTCATGACAGACGGGGCGCACAATCGCTGAGTAAAAAAAAATAACCTGCGCGCCGCAACATGGTTTTCTATTACGTGTCATATCTGTGTCTGGACTGGAACCAGCACGTTGGCGCCCCCTGCAGCTGCAGGCGCTCCTGCTGACTGAGAGGGTTCAGGCGAGCGCCGTGTGTGTGAAGAAGAGAAGAGGGAGGGGCGCGGGGGATTTCACCTCTGGGTCTCTCCCAAATGAAACGGACGGGGGGTGGGGGGGTCTGAATCAACTGTATAAGATGGCTAAAGTCAACCACACCTTGATGTTCTTCCATATAACGCACATTTAATTAATAATATAAATACAGGCTTATAATTCCTTCACGTTGTTCTGAATTGTGTGAAATGGCCAAAAAAAAGAGGAAAAACAAAAGAGATTTTGTGGTCACCCAGCAAGGTCAATTGGTTTAGTCTTGACTCCTGGTTGGTGATTGGAAACCTGTTTATTGAGTCGAGTGCCAAACGAGATGGACAGAAAAAGGCCTGAACCATCAGGTGCCCAATTCAGGACTAACGGGCTAAAGATAAAGGTAGGTAGTACGTTCTCATGCTAGGATGCACGTTTTCCATTTGTTTAAAACCGGTTAACTGGGGATTTTAACGGTTAAATTCGGTCAACTAATTGCTAACAGAGCTAATAGGGCTGAAAGTTTGAAACGAATGGTTGGAATAAATTCCTTGAATCCTTTTTTAATGATTCAAGCGCGCCGCGAGGACTCGTTAAATGCGAACTGCAGCCTGCCTCCTGAACAACAACAAAAACACGTTGGTCATGATTCATGTTCACATAGCCTAATAATGAATAAACTCTACAAGCAGAAAAAAGTCCCCAGTCCTCACTAACTATCCTGTTATTAGCATTTCCAGTACTACTGAACATGTTGATGAAATACATTACTGGTCTACTGGTCATAGTGTAACTGGATATATTTAGATGTGTTATTTTGACTAGGAACAATATTCACCTATATTTCATTAACATTTAAGGTGATATTAATACCACCTTAAATGTTAATGAAATATAGGTGAATATTGTTCTATAAAATATTAATTAACTATAAATATCAAATGGGAAAGAGGGAAGTAGACAACACCCATTGATTTAATACATATTATTTAGGCTTTTATAAGAAGAGTCTGACATCACAGCTTCATCATTTAGTTGTTTTATTGCACATCTTTAGCAGCAGACCACAGTCTTGTTTGGACAGATTTGTCAGAAGTGTGGCTCCTTCATTGCATTTGATTTATGTTCATAATGTATATTGTTTTAAATTCTGATAACTTAAGGTTAATTAATGTAAATATCTGCAATTTAGAAAAATTAACGTTCAGTATTCGTTCTAATAAAACATGCTTGGTTGTATAAAATAATATAGTTGTTTTACTGTGTGTGTGTGTGTGTGGGGGGGGGGGGGGGGGGGCGCCCTAGGGATGTCTCGCCCGGGGAGTAATACCATGTAGAACCGCCACTGACCGTCCCTGTGAACAGTCAGATGATCTGAGCTGCAGATCTAACGGAGAGAAGCTCCTGGAGCTCCGCATCGCTCCAGTTTCTCATCTCAGCTGATTCGAAAACCAAACTTGTGGTCGTGTTTAGTTTCATTTTCATTTTATAGTTCCCGGCTGGAGCTCGGCATTAATTCATCACGTGGTCATGACACCTCCCTCTGTTAAGTTAATGTGCGTTTATAAGACCGGCAAAGCCGCAATATTACAGCAATATTACTATCAAGCGTGGCGGCACGAATGCCGCAAAAATCGGTAATATTACGCTGATTTGCCGGCATGGTGTGTCTTATAAAAAGGGCTTATGGTGGCAGGCTGACAGCACTATCTGCTGATTAAGCAGGTAAAACTAAATGAAAAAAAAAAAGAATCCGGGGAACGGTGCAGTGCGTCGTGACGTCATCACGTAAAGTCACAGCGCCTGTTGCAACAACAACACTGCAGGCAGGAGACATTGTTTCTGCTCAAAGATCACTGATTACACCAGAACATGTTGATATGTTAGTTTTTTTGAAGAAGAACCAGTCGTGAGATAACTTAACCTAGGGTTAGAGCAGCACTAAGGGAGTGTTCTTGTTTGTGTTTGGCCTGTTAGGCCTTGTGTTTCCCTGTGTGCAACGGAAACAAAAATAAACAAGTTGTTATTATACAGTCATATTTTTTCCTTTATTTTTTTTAATATCGTATCGTGACTATGACATATCGAGGTGCATCGTATCGTTAGTTTAAGTGCATCATCCCATCCCTAATAAACATGGTATGGTAAATCTCACCAACTAAAGCGAAGTCTTAATGTTTACTTTGGAGTCCATCAGCTGTTTACTTCTCCTTTAGTTCCTAATACAGGATTACATAAAGGAAGGGAGAAACGTTGCTAATGGGTATTTAGGTATTAATTACTTAATGGTTTAATGGGCTGCTTGGTGGTGCAGGTCATTTTACAGAAGGGACATTCTGACGTTAGCAGTTAGCATGTCCTCTGGGCCAAAAACACACTGGTTAGAGGAACCAGTGGTTCTAACGGGTCTGGTGACATGTGCAGAGGATCCTGACTTGACATTAGACCCTCTCACTGATGAGCCTCGCTCAAAGAACAATTTATGAATAAAGTATTTTTTGCAATTTAGAATTTCTCAGCAGCTATCGGATTTTATTCCCTACATGTTTTATTAATTTATTTTTTAATGTAATTGATTTTAAATAGAGGTAGGTATCAGTGTTTACGGTCTGACGTGTGAGGATGCCACATGGGCTCCACCCAGAGTGCACTGACTGGCTGATACTTACAGTTCAAGGAGCTGCAGATGTTCAAAGATCTGCCAGGAAAGGGTTCTCAACATGGGGTTCCTTGACAGGTTTCTGAGGGAGAAAATGAGATCGTACCAGCTCAGGATGACAGGATAAGTCTTCAACTGATGAATGAATAAAAAGGAGGAAGTTTATCATTCCTTATCCGATTGTCAGAAGATATAAAAATGAATGATTAAAGGGGTCAGCTTTATGTATTCCCAGTATTTTAATGCTTTGATAAATAAAAGACAATTTTAGTCTCTGAGAATGTAAGTGACCAAATAAAATGATGCCACAGATGATATTCAGTCTGTTTATATGTCACAGTGATCATTTCAACTACAGACTGGATATCTGTCTAATGAATGAGATTAATCCAAAGTCAATTCAAGTTAAATATTTACCTCTCGGCTCTTTGATGTCTGAATCTTACCATGTAAAATAAAAAATGCTCTAATCTTCAGAGCCAGTCGGCTGGGATCAGCGGACATCTTTTGTCATCCTGAATCAAATCAGTCTTTAAAGTCTGCTTCTCATAATCATTCAAATGAAATGATTAGAAAGAAATCTCCACAAAGTTGGTTTAGAGTGTTCAAGCAACAGACGCAGGACAATTGCCTCTTTACTGGGATTTCAATAATCTGGCTCTGGCCCATCAAAAAGGTTCACAATTAGGAAATTTACACAAGTAAACAGACATTTCCTCCTTTAGTTCCATCTGCCTCCTCCATCTGGGTGAACGCCTCGAGCCTGTCAGAGCTCTGATCACACGCCTGTACTTACATGTAGTGCAGGTGGGGGTTTCTGGAGAAAGACTCAGTCTGGATGGTTTGCAGGTTGCTTTGTGTAATAGTTCTATAACACACACACACACACACACACACACACACACACACACACACACACACACACAGAGTGAAGGGCTGGTTAGTGGACTACTGGACTTTCATGATCATCATTTATCATCTTTGTATTTTCCTACTGAAACACAAGCCAGTGAACACAACTGCATGTTATGGATGTTTTTGCATGAGTCAAACTTTCACACATTAGCCATTAAACCAGCAACACATGCAGCTGTGTCCAAATTCACAGGCTGCATCCTTCGAAGGGCCGGGCTACCCGGTGGACGTGGGATGGGGTAGGTACCAAACACCAAGTCCTCTGTTGACCGGGAAGACCCGACGCACACAGCTGTGAAACTGGATAGCCTTGTTGTTCTTACATTAATTAAATGACTATTTGGGTAATTTGGTACACTAATGCTAATGTATGACACTGATGCTCCAGATGTTTCGTTTTTACAGCAGTTTTGCTTGTTTTTATAATGCTGTATTTTTACATGAAATCACAACATTTATATTGATTTACAACTTACAGCCTCTGTAAGCCAGGGTAAAGCCTCATGCTGAAATCCCACAGGTCCTCCAGACCAGTCGAGTTCTCAACGTGTCTGTAGAGAAAGATCATCAACGTCTCACTACCACAACAACTCATCGTCATTCTTCTGGGTTATTCTCAGTGAGCATTCTTGTAAATGCTCATTTGCAATGGCTCAGATGGAGGACCCATAAAGACAACCAAACACAAAATTATTTCCAGAGAAATCAGGGAGCAGCTCCTTCAGAGGGGAGTGGTTATGAAAGCTAGAGTAACAAACAAACGTTTAGGGCTGAAGTTGTTCACTCTGTCAGATTCCATCTCCTCTGATTTAAACAGAAACTGAACTACGATGTAGCCGAAATTTACAGTAAACTTAGTAAACTGGAACACATTAAAAGTCTGTGATTGATTTTTAATCAATAAATTTAGATAAAAACAAAGTTCCTGGACATCACTAATGCATTAAAGATGAAAATATTGATTCCTTTTTCATTTTAAAAGTTGATAACATTTTTACGTTCACATTAGCACATTATTGATGAATAGCTATTGATTTTGTGTCATAATGCATTTTATGGAAAGCTTTAGGAAAAGGAAACGGACACATGTTTGATGTTAGTTCTGACTTGTCCCAGCGCCCCACCTGAGTAGGACACAAACAACAGCTCTGGCAGATGGTCTGGAGAGGCCTGCAGGCATGGCACTGGGGTCGTCGTTACGCATCAGTGTGCCTGACAGATTCACGACGCTTTAGAGCATTTCACTGGTACTGATTAAAGTCACCTATAGAATAAACCCTCTGACTTCTGGGTGCAGTTTGGTCAGGAGGATGCAGGACAGCGTTTCCCTCCATGTAGAAGCCCTGTTTGGNTTCATATATATATATATATATATATATATATATATATATATATATATATATATATATATATATATATATATATATATATATATATATATACACACACACCAGCTCCGGTGGCCTAGTGGTAGAGTGTCCGCCCCGGGACTGGGAGATCGGGTTTGAATCCCGGTCAGGTCATAACAACCACTATGAAAAAATGGGACCCAATACCTCCTCGCTTGACACTCAGCACTAAGGGGTTGGATTGGGGGTTAAACCACCAAATAGTTCCCGTGCGCGGCTGCAGCTCACAGCTCCCCACCATGGGGATGGGTCAAATGCGGAGATGTAATTTCACCAGTGTGTGATGATGACTTGGGACTTTAACTTTATAACTGCCCTCCTGCCCAGAGGTTTCGAAGCGCATTTAAAACTGAAGTAATGTTCATAATACTCAACGCACCATCTGAACTGTGTGAAGCGCTGTGTTTTAATTTAAGAAAAAGGCGTCAGACCGTAGTCCACTCATTGTGAGTGCTGGTGGTGACCAGCCATGGGCTCTCCCTCCCCAATCTGATCCAGACTGAACTAAAACCCCATTTAGCACGGGTTCGGTGCAAAGTCAACCAGATCCATGAATAAGTCACAACTTAGAGTAAAATGAAACACATCGTTCACAAAAATGAGGTACAAATTTTAAACTAAGAGAAAATCAAGCCACTGTAAATAATGACAGGACAAAGAAATCAGCGCAGACCTTCACACGAGCAGATTAAATAATGAATAATAGAAAAACTCAAATACTTCTGTGTCCTCTGATAAATAAACAACACTTTTCATTCAGAACATTAAATATATCAATAGTAACAACAATAATAAGGTGAATTATTATTAATAATATTAATGATTATTAGCCTCTTGTTCCACTGGAGTTCAAAGTTCTCTGTCATTTTGTTCCAGAAGGAAAATAAAAAACAAATAAAACAGTTTTGAATTAAACTAAATCGAATTTAAATAAATCAACAAACGTCTTTTATGCTGTTCTAAAAGGCGCGTTGCTGCTTCCGTCTGAACTTGAACAGGTTTTATTAATAACTGTAGGTCCTTTACAGTGATAGTCCTGGTCTGAACAAGCTGTTTAAAAGACTGAAGGTGAATTGGTTTTAAAAACACCTCCATGTGGGGCTAATGACTCACATGGTGGTGATGTTCTGGAGAAGGTCCTGGAACGCCTCGGTTCCGTTCCCGGCGCCCTCGCGGAAGAGCAGCTGGATGCTGTCGGATCTGCTACAGAAGATCTCAGTGGACGAGCAGGAGCAGTTGGAGGGGCAGTCCAGCGGAGAGCTCAGGCTGCTGCGGAGGAGGAGAACTGCCAGAAGAGCCAGAGCCTTCCAGATGGACCTCCCAGAAGCATCCATGCTTTGGGTTTCTCTTCCGACCAACTCAGAGTCCAACAACAGCACAATAAACAACTCAAGTTAAGGTTTCCCTCAGAGTTCCTCAGGTGTCCACACCCATCCAGTTCCCTAAAAGACTCAACAACAGAACATCCGGGTTAGTCTGCGGGGGTCAGCCTGACTACTTTCTCCCAGCAGCTTCAGGCAGGTGGAAACAGAGACAGGAGGCACCACCAGTCCCTCCCAGAGCCCTGGGTGGAGCTGCGCTCTGCTCCAAATACGCGCTGCGCGTGGAGGCTCTTCTTCCACACAGCCAGCCACACGCCTTTGTTGTGCTTTGCTTTTACCGTTGTTCTTGCTTTTATCTTCACTTTCAAAGGTTCTGCACAAATAGTTTAGCTGATTTTCAAAATAAGAGTCTTAAACAACATTTTGGATAGCATATTAGCATAGAATAAACACAGGTTCAATTAGGAGAGCTAATAATTCCCCCAGATTCCACTTTAAAGGGGACAGATTATGACTTGGACTATTTTTCCATGGTGGATACAAAACTTGTTTATGGATCTCTCAAATAAAGCGATCTCAGCATTATTATTCTCGACAGTTTCAGTATCTTCCATGAGCTGTTTAAGGGCTCTGTCACTTGAAGAAAATAAGGTTTTTATGGTGTGTTCACACCGCAGTTAGTATAGGAACACTACTCAATAGCAAAAATAAAAATAATGGATGGATCGGGGGCGGGGCCCCCTGTGCGCCAGGGCCCAGGGCTGCAGCCCAGGTGAGCCCATGCGAAGGTCCGGGCTTGCCTGCTGGTATCGATGCTAAAATAGTAACTGTGAACCAGGCTGTGTAAACACAGGAAGTAAAACTGAGTCAGCAGAGCAGATTACCATTACCTCCCACCTTTAATCATCAGAGAAGCCTTTCATAAGAAAGGGTGCTATTACGCAAAACTCACTTTTTGCTCCGTTTTTTGTTGCCATGTGGGTCTCTACTGACCTTATAAAAACTCCAAACATGAAAATAAAGTCATTCCACTAATTTTATTGTCAGTGTTTGGTTTCAGGAATTATGTGCGTAAAACAAACAGTTGGCCACACCCACGCACCCCCCCCCCCCCACTCAGGCTTCTATAGGCTGAAAAGCTCTGATATCTGGGTAGGGCTTGGAGTAAAGCCACTTATCCTCCAGCAGAAGCTCTGCTTTGCACATGAGAGGAGGTTCTATTCTGATTTCCCTGTTTGTGACATCACAAACAGAGATTTTTAAAAAACTGTTTGTTTTACGCACATAATTCCTCTGCAAAAATCAAAGGGAAACCTTAAGAAGATCAGTTCTGTTAATGAGATCCAGATCCATGAGGTCTGAACAGGACCTCTGAAATATGACATCATGTTTTTGAATAATACTGGTGACTTGTAACTGTAACTTCATAGTGGTGATCTTAGTTGGTAAACCCACGCCGAAGGCCCAGGTACCAAACACACGTACTGCCACTGGATTTAACCTCCCCAAGAACCGAGGGTCACAGTTTAATGGAGTTAAGAAGACCACAGCATCTACAAAACACAGAGAGGAAATGCTCCTCCCACCAAACTCAACACCCTCCACCCCATGGCGGTGCATGGGGATTCTGTCTAAAAAGACAAAACAGAACCGGGCACAAAGGTCAGTCCTGGTGGAACAGGTCCAGACTCACTCTCTCTTGGTAGGGGGACTGACCCGTCCTTCACAGAGTCTCTGCTTTGCTAGTTTTAAAACAGAGTGCATCAGTGTAGTGACACTGAAGATAGAACCATGTTAAAAAGGTGATAGAAGTCCAAACCCATCAGTGAGCTACAGGAATTCAGGCTGGACATTCTGAGCTCCAGCTCCAAACAGCAGAGCTGAAACTCACTAACTCCAAACACCAGGAGTCATCAGTGACCTCTCCTTACGTCATTATTGATGTGCCTGGCTTTAGTCAGAGCTACACAGAATCTGCTTCAGTGTATACTAGCTTCATCTATTCTTACATTTAAAACTGTGCTTTTGGATATTCAATCAAGAATATTTTAACTTTTAAAATATTTTCATTAGAAACAATCCTGAAAAATGGCTGAGAGAAGATGACATCAGACATTCATTTTAATTGGATATTTTATATTCAACCATATTTGAATTACAAAACAATAACCACGGGTGTTCTTGCATCTGGCTAAGTTTAAGAAAAGAGCCAATTTTCTGTGTTTATGGTTTGGCCTAGGGATCTCCCTGGTTCCTGACATGTGTATGAAGATGTGCCTTGCTTCACGAGGACGTAGTCTGATTCCCACTGCCCAGACTTCCATGTTGCCTTTTACCAGTCCACCTGCAGCTTTTTTCTGTTTCCAGTCTGTTGGCTGTTCTCAAACGTTGTTTAGATTTATTACATGTTTTTTCATCCTAAATGTGCCTCCTGTTTATCCACACTTCACCCACACAACTGCGTTCAGTCACTTCCATCAGTGCAGAGCTGCATGAAGGAGGCTGCAGAAGTTTGTAATTGACTCATTTTTCTGGGGCAATGGTGGCTTTTTATGTCATATTATTAAAACAACTTGCTCCCCTAAAACTGTATAGGAGTCAGAACCTGTCTGAATTGCTGTGCAGACTTTCATTTAGAAGATTTTAAATAAACAGAGGGACGTTATTAGTGTTTAAGGTCATGCTGGCTTTGATTTGGGCTGTTCCTGTTTCCTTTTGTTGTTAATAATTGCTCTGAGCTGCTGCTGTTTTTATTCCAGAGTTTGTTTTTCACTAAAGGTTTGGCCCTTGGCCTTTCAGATGACATTAATCAGATGTTATGTAATGATTTCTTAATGTACCTATAAGCATAATGCATCATGGAGGAACTATTGATCCATAATGGTCAGTTAATGCACTCCTTGTCAGCTAGGCTCTGGTTTAATGATAAACGAGTCATTTTTTGTTTTTCACCCTCTGTGTTCAGCGATGCTGATCCAATCCTTCTCAGATGTGAATACAATCAAATAAATGTGAAGCATGTTATTCCCACACAGACACAGATCTGCTTACAAATGAACTGTTAGATGCATGTTCTCTGGAACAAACACAGGATCAGAGTTCTACATGAGCCAAGTGGTCTCGTGGGTCCATCTTTTAATAACTTCAATCTACAGATGTCTTCTATTTTTAGTACAGAGAATGACCACTCACTCTCAAACTTGCTAGTGGTATTCAGAAAACAATTTGGATGTTAAAGTTAAGTAGGCTGAATACTCATCCTAAAATGGAGGCCTTGGTGAGCTAAGAAGTGGAGCAATGCAAAAAGACGAGTGTTTCCAGTTTATTATGACCCTGGTTCCAGTGGCAACTACTAAATAGGAAAGTGCTGTAGAACATATTTGAGAGAGGCTGAGTTAAATGGTGGCATTGATCTGATGGTGCCGATAGCTGTTAGCGGGGAGAGAGCTGTCCTCGTCAGTTCCAGGTGTTTGTGGTGACTGGTGATGAAGATGTCCACGTTCAAATATAGGATTAGTTTTTAAAGTCAGAACTAGTGTTGGACGTGCCTGGAAAACCTCACCAGGGAGGCGTCCAGGAGGCATCCCTGAGCCACCTCAACTGGCTCCTCTCGATGTGGAGGAGCAGCGGGTCTACTCCGAGCCCCTCCCAGATGACCGAACTTCTCATCCTATCTCTAAGGGAGAGCCCAGCCACCCTGCGAAGAAAACTCATTTCGGCCGCTTGTATCCGTGATCACGTTCTTTCGGTCACTACCCAAAGCTCGTGACCATAGGTGAGGGTAGGAACGTAGATCGACCGGTAAATCGAGAGCTTCACCTTCTGGCTCAGCTCTCTCTTCACCACGAGGCACCCTGAGATGTAGGATGGTGCACCAGAATCTCCTCGAAGCCATACGGAAGTCTTTCTCTATGGTCCCACCGAACTCCTCCCATGCCTGGGTTTTTGCCTCCGCGACCACCTGAGCCGCATTCCGCTTGGACTGCCGTTACCTATCAGCTGCCTCTGGAGTCCCACAGCCCAAAAAGACCTAATATGACTATTTCTTCAGCTTGACAGCATCCCTATCCACCGGTGTCCACCAGCGGGTTTGGGGGTTGCCACCACGACAGGCACGACAACCCTACGGCCACAGCTCCGTTTGGCTGCCTCGACAATGGAGGCATGGAACAGAACCCACTCGGACTCAATGTCCCCCGCCTCCCCCGGAACATTTAGGAAGTTCTGTCGGAGATGGGAATTGAAGCTCCTTCTGACAGAAGACTCTGCCAGACGTTCCCATCAGACCCTCACAACACATTTGGGCCTGCCATGTCTGACCGTCATCCCCCCCACCATCGAAGCCAACTCACCACCAGGTAGTGGTCAGTTGACATTAGCTACGTTTACATGCACCAAGTTTCCCCAATCCGATTCAAATCTTGGTTGATCAGAAATCCCAAAGCTCTGTTTACGTGGACACTAACTGGAATGATCCGATCACGCTGCGATGCCCGCACCATAGCTTGCACATGCGCAGACTTGTCTTTCCCAGAAGAGAAATTGTAAACAAACGCCATCTTGTCCGCACGTCTTTTCCCTTGCATTTTATTTGCTTATTCTCTAGCTTCGGTGAATTCCCGCTTCCTGCATCTTTAGATGCACTTGCGTGTATAACTCTGCATTTTTAACCGTTCGGCCATCGAGACGTTCAGTAATATTGAGCTCCCGTAGTGTTTCCAGTAAAAAAACAGCGTCAGCAACAGATCACTTCTGTTTACCGCCCGCCATGTTTTCGATCTGTCCTGAGAATGCACAGAGGTGAAAAGAGGTCACGCTGCAGCTGCACACATGTGGGCATTATTTTACCCCAACGATCCGAATGGCTGTGTACATGGACGCCAATCGGATTGACGATCGGACAAAACCACCTCTCTCAATCGGAATGAAATTTCATTTGGATCAGGCCGAATCGGATCAGAATATTCCGATTGACATGTTTACATGACGCATGTTTGATCCGATAGGGCGCTCAATCCGATTACTTGTGCCCATGTAAACGTAGCTACTGTCTTGTTAATAGCGAGGGCAAACTAGCCTGGTAGAAAAAGACTGACAAAGACAATCATGATTTGAACCAGTGCTGGCAGCCATTTTATTCATTCGGTCTTCCTGTAATACACTTCTAAGCCACCCAAGGGCGCGCTAGGCTGGAGTGTAGATACAGCCACTACCATAACAGACAGCTCCGCCCCTCTCTTCACCCGAGTGTCCAAGACATGCGACCGCAGATCAGATGAGACAACAACAAAGTTGATCAATGAGCTGCAGCCTAAGGTATCCTGGTGCCAAGAGCACATATGGACACCTTTATGCTTGAACATGGTGTTCGTTATAGACAATCCATGATGAGCACAGAAGTCCAATAACAAAACACCACTTAGATTCAGATCAGGGGGGGCCGTTCCAACCAACCACACCTCTCCAGGTCTCACAGCAGGACAAGGGAGTAACCAGCGGGAGCGCTCTCCAGCACCCCCTCCAGGAACTCCAAAAAGGGTGGGTAGTCTGAGCTGCAGTTTGGTGCATAAGCACAAACCACAGTCAGGACCCGTCCCCCCACACGGAGGCAGAGGGAGGCTACCCTCTCGTTCACTGGGGTAAACCCCAACGTACAGGCACCAAGATGGGGGGCAAGAAGTATGCCCACCCCTCTCAGTGGGAGCAACGCCAGAGTGGAAGATAGTGCAACGCCTCTCAAGGAAACTGGTTCCAGAGCCAGAGCCATGCGTTGAGGTGAGTCCAACTATATCTAGCCGGAACCTCTCAGCCTCACACACCAACTCAGGCTCTTTCTCCACCAGAGAGGTGACATTCCACGTACAGACAGCAAGCTTTTGTAGCCGAGGATCAGACCGCCAAGATCCACGCCTTCGGCTACCATCCATCACACATTGCCCCTCCCACAAGTGGTGAGCTCATAGGAAGGCAGGAGGAAAGGCTGAGACTCTGATTTTCATTTTTATTTTTCATAGATCTGCAGTGAAATGATCATTTCTGCAGTTTTGATTATTATTTCATACAAACACAGCCTTCTCTATATCATACTGTTATAGTTTTTTAGTGCAAAACATTAAATTGAAGAAGAAGAATTTAACCCAGATTTTGTCTAATTTAAAACATGAGAAAGCTTACGTTACGACTCTTACACAGAAGCACAAAAACCACGATTACAAGCCCTTAATGATGCTGCATTTCCTTTTAAAGGCAGCATCAAAATGAGTTTCCTGCCTGTCCAGGGCCTTTCATTTGTCCTCGGGGCCTTTTGTGGCTTTGTGCAGATGGACTGTGGCTGGCTAAATGGCTAAGCACATCAGGCCATGACCAGAAACCACACACATCTAAAACCACCAGGAGCATAACTGCTTTATCGGAGGACTGGTTTAATACAGCATACGTCATTGTGTAAGACGCGCTCCATTTGTTTGTCATTATCAGTTAAAGGCTGAACAAGAACCCTTGTTTTATTCTTAGGGTAAACGTAGGTGGTGATAGTTTTCTGTTTACAGCCTGTGATGACTTTGTTTCAGTCATTATTTAGACATACAAATCTGTGTGACAGCATGTAGAATGGCTGCAGCAGCTCAAAGCTGGGGCTGTTTCTTGTCCACGTGAAGAAAGCCACGTTGTTGTGATGGTGAAGGAGTGTGATGTGTAAGTCTGAAAGCTGTTATTGTGTCAGGACTTCTTAATGTTTCTACTGTGTGTGTCTGGTTCTGATCTCAGACCACAAACACTTTGCAGATCATTCCCAACATGGGTGGATGCAATTTAAGGACTTCAGGCTCAGGTCCTCCACCAAATCTGAAAGCCGGAACCTTCTTCTGCGTATCCTAGCTGCTCCGAGAACTGGCCTCTGAACTGGAGATTCTGGGATCAGGTGGGACCATTCTGATGATCACTGGTATATCTATGTATATGTATGCACATGCATAACCATGTGTGGGAGTGTAAACAGAGATGTGGTCTGTACTATTCTACAGTGTTTAGTAATAACATCAGTCTTCTCCCTAACCTCTAAAATTGGTTTTTACTCATCTTGGCTCCAGAGGAATAAAAACTAAGACTCAGGTGAGAAATCTTGGTGT
Organism: Aphyosemion australe; assembly: GCA_006937985.1. Lineage (NCBI taxonomy): Eukaryota > Metazoa > Chordata > Actinopteri > Cyprinodontiformes > Nothobranchiidae > Aphyosemion > Aphyosemion australe. The sequence goes on along the minus strand of SSNS01000546.1, from coordinate 121,801 downwards.
CATAGTTGATTCAGACCTGAGCTTCACTGGTCACATTAAGGCTATACCTAGATCAGAGTTTTATCATCTTCATCAAACAGCAAGACTCAGAGGTCTCATGTCCAGACCAGACCTAGAGAAACTCATTCATGTGTTCATCTCCAGCAGGCTGGACTACTGCAATGGTCTTCTGTCTGGTCTTCCCAAAAAAGCTGTGAAGCAACTGCAGCTTGTTCAGAATGCTGCTGCTAGAGTCTGAACCAGAACCAAGAGAACCGAGCACATCACTCCTGTTCTTAGAGACTGAAGGAAGATGGCGGCGCCAGCAGTGGGCATGGCGACGCGTCTCAGTCTCCAGATTTTTTCTGCTTTTATATGTGGTAAATGTGTTGCTAACGTTTTTCATGATGCTTCTGGTCTTCTTGTTTATGATCGCCAGTCACTTTTTGAAATTAAAGATTCTTATGGTTTCTTTTTGAATGGACATTTGTCAGGAGGACGGCCATCAAATCTTCCTTCTCCACCTGTCATCTCAGCCGCTTCTGCCTCTCCCCACTCGATCTTGGGCTTTCCGTGACGGAGGCCTCGGAAAAGAGGACGGCGTTCATGTGTGCTTCTTAAGATTAGAGCACATCGGCAGAAAAGTGGAGAGTATCTGGAGAGGTAAGCCTTCGATGGCTCCGATCGGTGTTTCCAGATGATCAGGAAGCACCGCCATGCCAGCTGATGAGTTCATGTCGGCTGAGGAAGACGCGTCATGGGAGACGTGGCGCCGTCTCCTCAAACCTCCACTCCTTGCCAAGATACAAAGAAACATCTAAGGATTCTACGATTAAGATGGCTCTGCTCAATCCCAGATCGCTGGTAAACAAAACTTTTATCTTGAATGATTTTTTTAAAACGCACCAGTTGGACATGATGTTTCTGTGTGAAACGTGGATTCAGGGAGAGACTGTGCCCTTTTCTGAGCTTGATATTTTCTGGTAGACGTGGAGCACTAGCTACGGTCTACAAAAATGATTTTCGCTGCCACAAATGACCTCAGCCGGAACCTACTGTATCTTTTGAACTCCAACACTTTGAGCTTCGCCTGTCTCCGACAGTGCCGTGTGCCCTCATCTATCGCCCTCCTAATATGAACAAAAACTTCATTAAGTAGTTTTCGGACTTTGTGGCTGGAATAGGGCTGGAGTATGATTATTTTTTATTATAGGGGATTTTAATATCCACTTGTGCTGTGAGACCAAGCCCCTGGTCAAGGAATTTTTAAAGATCATCGACTCTTTCAATTTGAGTCAGTGGGTTACTGGCCCAACTCATGCAAAAGGCCACACGCTGGATTTAGTTTTGTCGCATGGCTTGGATATACATGTTACTAGTATTGCTGCCCAAGGCATTTCTGACCATTTTCCAGTTCTTTTTACGTTGGAATTACACGACCCACTGGAGAGGACTTCGGTGCAGGGACAAAGAAGATTTTTTAATGATGTGACTTTTTCTCATTTTTCTGCAGCATTTTTGAATGTGGAAATTCCAACCGTAGACTCTGTAAATGACCTAGCTGATTCTTTTAATTCCACTTGCCTGAATATCCTGAACAAAGTGGCTCCTGTACGAACTACACATCCTAAAAGGAAAAACTTGGAGCCGTGGTGACTGAGAGGAAGTGGAAGAAAGACAAGCTACAGGCATCCTTATTTGCTGCTTAGCTGTTTATCAAAATTGCGTCCAGCAGGCGAAATCTGAGTTTATCTTATTTCTACAAATAATCATAGACCACAGATGCTGTTTAGAGCCTTAAACAGCATTGTGAATCCCAGTGTTGGCAGTAGTGTTATACCTTCTCAGAAACTGTGTGATAATTTTCTTTCCTTTGTTGTGGAAAAGATTTCACAGATTAGGTCATCTATTCCTGTATTGTCTAATATAGATCCGAGTGATTTTCCAGCCTGTTTAACATCTTGGTGTCCGTTTCCTTAAAGGAACTGTCTGACATTGTTCACCATTTAAAACCTTCTTTATGTCCTTTAGATTGAATTCCTTCTCGTATGTTTAAGCAGGCTTTTGACGGTATTGCTCCCGATGTACTCAGTCTGATTAACTGTTCTCTTCACTCAGGCTGCGTCCCGTTTTAAACAAGCGGTAGTAAATCCCCTTTTAAAAAAACCAAACTTGGATCCAACTTGTCTCTCAAACTTTAGACCGATCTCCAAACTTAGTTTTCTATCAAAAGTTCTTGAGAGGGCGGTGCTCTCTCAGCTGCAGGACCATTTAGCTATGTGTGGAATGTCTGATAAGTTTCAGTCTGGCTTTAAGGCACGACATAGCACTGAAAGTGCTCTTTTACGAGTGGTAAATGACCTGTTGATGAGTTGTGATTCTGGAAATTCAGCCGCTCTAATGTTGCTAGATCTATCTGCAGCATTTGATACTATTGACCACAACATTGTTGTCCCGGCTAGAACACTCGATCGGTATAAAAGGTACAGTGATTAAATGGTTTCAGTCATATTTACTGGACAGGTCTTTTTCTGTGCAACTGGGGAATTTTTCATCACGTACACTTCCTGTAGAGAGTGGGGTTCCCCAAGGTTC
>SSNS01000546.1:106727-114227 GCA_006937985.1 Aphyosemion australe | reverse complement strand
TTCCTTTTGCTAAAGAACATACAAACTGTCTTCTTAACATTGAGATACAGCTGTGAGCAAGCAGGCCATTTATGTACACGTATCATTTTATTGCTAAGCTTAGCAGCAGCTTGGGCTTTAGTTTCTGCATGGACATATATGACTGTATCATCAGCACACATCTGCACCTCACATCCAGTGCACACTGATGGCAGGTCATTTATGTAAATGCTGAACAGAATAGGGCCCATGACAGATCCCTGGGGTACACCCAATGTGTTCCTCAATGGTGTAGATGTCTCACCATTAACTCTCACACACTTAACTCTGTTTGCTAGGTAAGACCTTATCCAATCTTCAGGAGGAATTCAGAGAATTGCTCTGGTAGACAGACAGGACAAGAGCCTTGGGAAAAGATAAGGGAGAGAAGAGAAAAGGCGTCTGTGCTCTCCAAGTGCCGGAAGAAGAAAAAACACACACTCTGACCTGTTACCTCTGGATCTCCAGACTGACGGGATGAGAACCTCATCTAGTCTAGCCAGGGTTTCTGGTTTGGATGGATGGTTACTATGGTGATGGTGAAATGATTAATAGATTTGGTGAAGTGCCTTGTGAGTTTCATCTTGAAAGGTGCGATACAAAAAAGTCTTTCTTCTTCTTATTCTTGATGTAATCACACAGAAGAGTCCTGCAGGTCCTCTCTGCTCCTCTGTACACCTCCAGCAGAGAATGGCTCCTTTAGGACACACAGTGATGATATTCTTTAGGTATAACTTCATTCAAATATGTTTTAAAACCATGAATAAATGTAGTCTAGGTTCTTATCTAAAGATAAGTAGATTGAATAAATATTTTTAGATGTATAAATGATGAAAGGGTACGTTTAGGGTGATTCGGGTGTGGCCTGAAGGAGCATCAGAACAGCTACAGGACTGCTTTGATAGTATCAACTGGTCCATTTTCAAAGAAAAAATCATGGAGACCTACACTTCCTCGGATCTCTCTGACATAAAACATTGCATGGATACTGTTACAACAACAAAGAAAATCTGCACCTTCCCCAACAGCAAGCCACGGATGACTAAAAACATCAGGTTCCTGCTCAAGGCCCGTAACAAAGCTTTCAGGTCTGGTGATGCTCAACAATACAGTGCTGCCAGGTCAGAGCTGAAGAGGGGCATCAGAGAGGCCAAGATTGCTTACAGGAGGAAGATTGAGAGCCACTTTGACAACTCAGACCCATGATGTGCATGGCAAGGGATACGGCATATCACAAATCAGACCAGCACCAACTCACCACCCAGCAACAATGCCAGACTGGCTCAAGAGCTCTACAGCTTGTTTGGCTGCCATAAGGTGATGACTGCTGGAACCACGACTCCAGCTGCAGCACCAACAAGCAACAGCCAGGTGCTCATCCTGCAGACCACTGAAGTACAGCGTGCAGTCAGAGATGCTAATACGAGGAAAGCAACTGGTCCAGGTGGCATTCCAAGAAGGGTGCTACGTGACTGTGCAGTGAAGCTGGCTGAGGTCTTCACAGACATCTTCAACATGTCGCTGTCCCAGTGCTCTGACCCCACCTGCCTAAAAACCTCCAGAATAGTACCGATACTTAAAAAGTCTGCAATAACGACTACAGGCCTGTAGCTTTAACACCTCTCAATATGAAGTGTATGGAGAGACTAGTGCTGAAACACATCAAGGCTGACCCCCCCCCAACACACACACACACACAGGACCGCCACCAGTATGCCTACACAACCAACAGATCAACAGATGATGCCATCTCCACCACCCTCCACACTGTTAGGGAACCTGGCACCTGGAACAACCAGGTACATATGCAAGGTGGATTTCTGTGGACTACAGCTCTGAGTTCAAAAACTTCCTCTCCAGCAGACTATTCCACAAGATGTCTGACCTTGGCCTCGAGCACAACATCTGCTTCTAGATACAGAACCTTTTAACAAACCGACCACAGTCTGTTAAGTTAGGCCCCCACCACTCCTCCTCCCTGTCCCTCAGCATAGGAGCCCCACAGGGCTGTGTGCTGAGTCCCTTCCTGTTCTCCCTGTACACACACGGCTGTAAGCCCACCCACAGCACCAACGTTATTAAATCTGCTGATGATACAACCGTGGTGGGCCTAATCAGCCATTGAAATGAGTAAGCCTACAGAGAAGAAGTGCAGCGGGTGGCGGACTGGTGTACAGCTAACTACCTGACCCTGAACACCAACAAAACCAAAGAAATCATCATCGACCCAAGAAGGAAAATGGTGGAGTATGTAATTTCAAAAATAAAACACTTTTTCTTTTTTATAAAGTTTTCTGTCATTTAAACACACTAATGGACAATAATCCATAGCATACTAGTTGATATTTACTCTTGTGCAGATTTGCTTGGATGTTAGTTGACATTTTGTCTAACTGGAATTGAATTCTTGTTTGTTTTTGTCTAAACAGCCCAAAGTTCAGGAGGAGTGTAAAACAACCCTGGACACTGATTATCCAGTGTTGTATGTAGTTAATTTGATGCTGGTAGGCCTCCTGAAACATTCAGGTTTGATCCAAAACACCGTCCCAAACCAGCCTAATAACTCATCTGTGCCCACTCTTCCAGCTTAATGGAGACAGACCGCTACACTGTTTTAAAACCCCACTAATACGTTCTAACTGTTCACTAATGCTTTCTCTCAATTTGCTAATGCTCCTTTGCCACAAAAGCCCAAGAGTCAGCAGCCTCTGGAGCCCCCCACCCCCAAACACACACTCACACACACACACACACACACACACACACACACACACACACACACACACACACACACACACACACACACACACACCCTCAGCAGCCCATTAAGCAGCATTAGGGCCTCTTTCTGGTAAGTTCTCTTGACTTCATGGCACCAGAGCAGCATTCCACAGTCACCTTGTAAGACTCAGATCTCACCACATGTTCCACATCTCAAACCACCTCTAATGCACCGTGCCTTAACATTTGTCCCACTGACTGTTTCATGAGCTGCACTTTATCCTTATAACTGGTTAAGCCACCAAAATCAGTCTAACCCATTTTTAAATGATAAAATATTCACTCACTTCACGTTTTACATGTGCAGTTCTCATCATCACTGTGTTAGCTTGGAATCAGTAACCATAGAAACTCTGGTTGATGATCTCCAGGCAGGTATTCAGAGCTGCAGCAGGTATGAAAAAGTTTTTCTTCATTGCACCTTTCTGGTATTCTGACAGCTGGCAGAATTCTCTCCATGTTGCCTTGATCTTAGCTCCAAGCCTCCTTCTCCATGGGCTGCTGGTGGCCTGTGGTCATGACAATACCACTGCATCGGCCATTGTATGTTATATGTCTCATGATTATGTTTCATCATGCAGGATTGTAATGACAAAGTAACGATTTCATATTTACTCCATACCAGTCATTCTGCTGTGTCTGGGGTTGTTAATCTGAGACTGGACTGGTCCAAGCTTCAGCTGGTCTTATGTGAGACTTCAGAGGAGTTCATGGTGGACTAGACCGTGTGGCTGCAGAACAAGCCCAAATCATCAGTGCTCCTCCTCTGTGCTGACAACTGGTGTGAAGTGTTTCTTTTTTCCAAACATTGGTCTCAGTAGTAAAACGAAACCTCTGCAAGTGCCTGTATGTCCAAACTCCCACATGGAAATGGGTGGTTGGGTGAAATAAGTAATCTGTAAAACATTTCAGTGATGCACATAGCAGGGATGCATTTGAGTGTATTTGTCTATGACTAGAACACGAGTAATCTAATGGGAGCAGCACTGAGCTGCTTTCACATGGGAACCCTCGGCCCCTGACCTTTGTCATCTGTCTGGGAGCGCTAGGTTTCAGCTATCCTGTTTCAGCTGCACAGCCGTCACTGAGAAAAGGCTCAGGTTTACAGAACGTATTTAGATGGGAGATTTCACCATCTCACGAGGCTACGGGATAGAAGGCAGCATTTTATTTTTCTAGTTAAAACAAGAACAATGCTAGCAGAATTAGCCGCTTTGTGACTTGTCCAGATCTTTAAATCTGTATCCCTCGACCCCAGCTCTCATCAGAGGATTAACTTGTCTATACTGACTGATACAGCATGTCACCAGAGTAAAATTAAAATTAACGACTGTCTGTGCCATCCTAAAGCTAATTCCATCAAGCCAGACACACGAGGGAGTGACTCTGCCTCTGATCCCGCTCTCCTCCCTCCCCAGTAGCACCTGAGGCTCATCAGCTGGTTACCTGGTTGGGTGTTTAGAATCCAGACCCCCTCAGCTCCTGCACCTGAAGCTTTCCATTTAAATGGAAACGGTTAATTACTAGAGGTTTAATGCCCTCAGTGGCGCCTCCTACTGATTGCGAAGTTTAACTCACCTTCAGGAGGTCCTGCTGGACTCCCTTATCCAGCCTTTGGGTCCTTCATCCAGCTCACCATAAAGTCTGGAGATCCTTCCTGCTTCCCTGGGGACCATAAGACAGCTCTACCACTCGTTCACCTGTAACACCATCTTATCAAGCAGCCTGGTCCTCCACGTTCACCAGACTTCCTGTGATCCATCCTCTAAAGCAGCTGAACCTGTCAGAAACCAAACTGGTTAAAGTCCTACCTGAGCCACGCTAACCTTCACCTCCTTCCAGACCCACTGCTGCAGCCTAAAACCTTGTAATTATAAATAATGCTGTGGTCCTGATGCTACTGACTCCATCAACCATCTGTTTATTTTTATACAACAGAATAAAAACGTTAAACAACTGAATTCAGATTTTGTTTAATAGAATTTTACATTTTGAAATGACTAAAAAAAGAACAATATCCAAGTTATAATCAAATATAATCATGTGCAGCGGGTTACACAGGTCAGGTTGCCATTGTCTCTGTTCACTTTTACAGTGGTGGTGATGATCCTGTGGATGTCTGAAGCTGATGGGTCATGTAGGAGGAAGGTGCAGAAACCTTCTGGGTTTTTACGCCGATGACACTGAGCACCGTGTTGTACGTTTGATCAGAAATTATTTTCACAATAGATATAAACTCAGTCACTACTGTCACAGACAATGGAATAGTGTTCCCTTATGTCACAACACAGTTTTCTACTTAACTCTGATCTGAGATCTGGTGACACCAAGTGGTGAACCGTAGAAAACCTTCCCAGCACTCTGTTTCCTTTGTTTCTGCTGCCTGTGATTACTAATGAAATCATATACTTTAATGATTTAACAAACACATTTGCAAAGAGAGCAGCAATGAAATGAGTCATTCACAGCGGCCAGAGTTAGGAAACATCTGAACTGTGAGCTTTTTGTTGCATGGGAACACGTATTTTTGGTTTGTCTTTGAAGTACCACAGAAATCTACTTTTTCATGTGTAGAAAACAAAGCTGCGATTGAACAGGTAACCTCCAGGTGAGGCCCGTCGGCCCCTCCTCCACCATATAAGCTGCAGCTGCACACACATCAGGAGTCTGACACATGGCTGCAGGTTTCCTGTTGGGATCTTTGATGAACCCTGATTTTGTGCCCAGCAGCAGGTTGTGGCCTGTCTGTCGATATGGGATATCCCATTTACAACCACTTACTCATGCTGAAGTCATTTAATGCTAAGGTTACTGACCCTGGGACTGTATAACGTCTGCTACACTCTGAAGTTACAAATCATGATGTTCATGGATCTTCTTCTTCTTTTCCTTCTCTAAAGGCTATTGACCCGCAGGAGAAAGAAGACACACGACTATCTTTACTATTGACTCTCTCTCTCTCACACACACACACACACGTGTGTGTGTGTGTGAGAGTGTGTGTGTGTGAGAGAGAGAGAGAGAGAGAGAGAGAGAATAAACTGAATTGAGAAGAAAGTTTGGATGTTTTCAGGCAGTTTTTAATAATATTTTAGATGGTTTCTGTTTTCTTATTGTTAATAAATGTATAAAGTGGTTTCTTCACTCAAGGCTGAGTCGTACTACTGCTGCTGGAGGAGAACATTGATTAATCATCAAATGGAGATACAGTCACAGATTTTATGAACCTGCTCATTTTAGGGACGTGAGGACCTAGTGTCCATCACCAGCAGTCATTAGGTGAGAGGCAGGGGACACCTGGACAGGTCTCCAGGGACACACAGAGGCAACCAACCTGACACACGCTCACTCAAATACAGGAAAAATGTAGTCTCCAGTTAATCTGACAGGAGTGTTTTTGGTCTGTCGGAGGAAACCAGCACATGCATGGGGAGAACATGCTAACTCCATGCATGCATGCACCATAGGTCAGGTCTAGAATAGAATAGACTTTATTGATCCCTCAGTGGGGAAATTCACTTGTCACAGCAGCACCATCACTCAAAAGGTAATTAGAAGAAGATAAAAACAAGGGTACATGTATATACACATAGGCAGTAATCTAGTATTGTAATCTTAGATCACTAAAAAACCATAAATAAAAGATAAAAACAGACTTGGTACCAACACTATGCAGCATACTGTAAGAGACACAGACAACAATGTGAATCCGGTATTGCACAATTATAGAACACATACTGAATATTGCATTGGTGTTATTGTGTACCAGGATGATACCAGCACAGCTTAAACTGAGGAGTTATACACTCTTACAGCAGAGGGGATGAAAGATCTACGATAGCGCTCAGTTTTACATCTGGGATGTCTCAGTCTACCTCTGGAGGAGCTGTCCATGATCTCCACAGTGGAGTGCAGTGGGTGGGAGGGGTTTCTTAAGATGGAGGCCATCTTCCCCAGCATCCTCCTTTCACACGTCTCCTCAACAGAATCCAGTGGGCAGCCCAGAACCGAGCTAGCTTTGGTAGCTAGCTTGTTCAGTCTCTTCCTGTCTCGGTCAGAGCTGCCTACACCCCAGCAGACCACAGCAGAATGAATAACAGAGCCAACAACAGAGTGATAAAAGGATTTTAGCAGCTGGGAGTTAACTCTGAAGGACCTCAGCCTCCTCATGAGATGGAGGCGGCTTTGGCCCTTCTGATACAGAGCATCTGTGTTGTGGGACCAGTTCAGTTTACTGTTGAGGTGAACACCCAGGTACTTAAAGGTGTCCACCACCTCAATGTCTGCTCCCTGGATGTTTACTGGTGAGTGAGGAGGAGTGTTTCTCTGGAAGTCAATCACCATTTCCTTTGTTTTACTGGTGTTCAAGCGAAGGTGGTTACGCTCACACCAGTCCACAAAGTCCATGATGACTGACCTGTACTCCTGGTCGTCCCCCTCAGACACACAGCCGACGATGGCCGAGTCATCAGAGAACTTCTGGAGGTGACAGCTGCTGGTGTTGTAGGTGAAGTCCGAGGTGTAGAAGGTGAAGAGAAAGGGTGAGAGCACTGTACCCTGCGGAGCTCCAGTACTGCACACAACCACCTCAGACGTACAGTTGTGCAGCCTCACGTACTGTGGCCTGTTGGTGAGGTAGTTGATGATCCATGCAGTCAGATGTTCGTCCACTCCTGCACCCCTCATCTTCTGCTGCAGTAG
>SSNS01000546.1:91707-101986 GCA_006937985.1 Aphyosemion australe | reverse complement strand
CCAGGAGGCAGCGGTGTTAACGTAGAGTTTACCAGGAGGCAGCGGTGTTAACGTAGAGTTAACCAGGAGGCAGCGGTGTTAACGTAGAGTTAACCAGGAGGCAGCGGTGTTAACGTAGAGTTAACCAGGAGGCAGCGGTGTTAACGTAGAGTTTAACAGGAGGCAGCGGTGTTAACCTCGAGTTATCCAGGAGGCAGCGGTGTTAACGTAGAGTTTACCAGGAGGCAGCGGTGTTAACGTAGAGTTTACCAGGAGGCAGCAGTGTTCACGTAGAGTTAACCAGGAGGCAGCGGTGTTAACCTCGAGTTATCCAGGAGGCAGCGGTGTTAACATAGAGTTAACCAGGAGGCAGCGGTGTTAACATAGAGTTAACCAGGAGGCAGCGGTGTTAACCTCGAGTTATCCAGGAGGCAGCGGTGTTAACCTCGAGTTATCCAGGAGGCAGCGGTGTTAACGTAGAGTTTACCAGGAGGCAGCGGTGTTTACGTAGAGTTAACCAGGAGGCAGCGGTGTTAACCTAGAGTTTACCAGGAGGCAGCGGTGTTAACGTAAAGTTAACCCGGAGGCAGCGGTGTTAACGTAGAGTTACCAGGAGGCAGCGGTGTTAACCTCGAGTTAACCAGGAGGCAGCGGTGTTAACGTAAAGTTAACCCGGAGGCAGCGGTGTTAACGTAGAGTTATCCAGGAGGCAGCTCTGAAACTGTATTTATTCTATTGTCAAATGCAGCTTATAAGTATGACCCTACCCAGAAGTCCTTGCGTGGTGACGTCAACTGTAAAATACCCTATTGTCATTGCTAAACAAGATTGTTACAACCCTCTGTTGGATCAGGTAGGAGGGTGAGGAGGAGGTAACAAAGGATGAGCAGATGGTTTATTACATGCAAAGGTGATGCTGGTGTAGGACCCACAATGCAGTAATCCAGCATCGGCCAGGTAAGGTGGTAATTCAGTCCATGTTCCGGGAGCAAACACAGGGAGAAAACTCAGGTAGCACACAAGATGAACCAACAACCACAGGAGACAGGACCAGGGTGGAAATACACAGATGAAAGTGATCAAGGAACAGGAAACAGGTGTGTTGAATAATGATTGCTAATGGCAGGCAGGTGTTACCAATAAACTGAGTGGGGAGGCAAAACACAGAAAACAGGAGGAGATGACTAAACAGGATAAAAAACAAATACAGTGAACTAAGATGGAAGCTGACTGCAAATAATAAATAGAGGGAACAGGAGAAACAAGAAAACCTAATTGGACACATGGAAGGGAAAGAAATGGGAGGAACTGGGGAGATGAAGACACAGAACATGACATTATTTGCAGGTTTAAAGGAAAACGACGGTTAACAAAAGGAGATGCTTTCTCCAAAGTACTTTTACTAAGTCTAAAAGTAAACTAAACTGAAATTTAACCCACTTGGGAGACTATGAAACTATAACTAAAACTATGAAACTATAACTCAAGTTCCCCTTAGCACTGGGTTCAAAAGAACAAACACACCGGGAAAATCAAGCTGCCTCTGGAGCGTCTGAGGAACACACACAAACGCTAGTTCCTAACTTCTCTAAAAGCAAACCATATCATGAGTCCTCTAACATGCTAAAGCTTAATTAAATACAAAAACTCACTCGAGTTACCAAAAGCTTATTTAAGAAGTCAAGTCAGTAAATCGAGGGGAAGACAAGACCACACGCTTTCAGCACAGCTCTCAAACGTGTCTCTTCTCCCCCAATCACACGCAGCTTGCTGCTTTTTAAAAGGGAGCAACTCATCAGCCGATTCAGCGCAGCTGTGGGACTCCTCTGCTCCGGCGCTGTCCTTGGTGCTGATTCTACCAGAGAGTCTTCAGGACAGAGCTGATCATGGTGCTGGAGCAGGAGACTGCAGCAATGTCTCAGCACAAACAGCATCAGCCATAACACCCCCACCCTAAAAGGAAGGGCAGTAATTCAACAAACTAAAGCAGGAACTACCAGCAGCTAGCTAAATCACTACAAACACATCCAATCATATGCCCTCTGGTGGCAATAAGGCAAAATTATGTCCACTGTAAAGGTATAGTCCATAGGTTGAAATTGTTAAAAAATAACCAGAAAAATCCTTAAATCTGACTGTCTGAGCCTGTTCTATAATAAAAAGTAAATCATTTTCACATTTTATTTTTCTCCCAAGTCCCTCCCCTGGCCTCTACAGCTAAATGAATCATTTAAGCGAGCCTACTGCGTAGCGACCAGTAGCGTTTTTTTTCCACCAGAGGGAGCTGTCAGTCAATGAGAACGAGCCCAGTCACCAGCCTGCACAATGGTGTCACACGCCTCAGTCGGCTCAGCACCACAGTAGAGCAACAAATACTGAAGTTACAGATTCCTCCACTGCCTCAACTTCTCAAACAAACTTAAAAAGTTTAAAAGTGCTTCTTTAAAACTCACCATGAGACGTTTTCGACAGTGGAGTAGAGTTTATATCAGAGAGGCTTTTAAAAGATATGGGAAGCTTTGTGATCTACGAGGCCTCAACTGATGGCGAGTTGGCAAAGCTGCTTTTAGACAGGAAAATATTAAGTCATCAATTGTATTTTACAAAATTGTAACAGCTTTTTAAAAATTAAAATAAAAGAAATAATAGTGCAAATAATTGTTGTTTAGTGGGTTTACAATCGGTTAATATAGCTCGGATGCTAACTCAGCCTGCACTGAAGTTATGTCAGTCTGTAAAGTAATAGCTAACTGTGGAAGAGGAGAGTTGAACGAAAGGGGATTTTATCATATGTGTATTTGAGTTAATGGTTAGTGTAGGTTTTAGCCTTACACCATATCAGACTATTGTTTAATTTTGTTGTATATCCACGTTATTTTTGAGTAGCCTCATGGAGAAACGCTGATGCTAGCAACATCCGGTGAGGTACCGGAAGTGGCGCATACCCACTGGTTTGCACTGTGAGGCTTCGTTGCCAGTAGCAGTTTATTTGAACATTCAAAGAGGATCTAAAAAAATATTTACCCCCGAAAAATTTACTCACGTGGCTCAGGAAGATGTTGCGCTGTTCGCGCTTGTACTAACAACAAGAGAAAATGAAATTTGTGGCTACAAGAGCGATATTTAAAACATGCACCTCCAGAGTAAAGAGTGTGCAGCAGAGATGAACCAAGAAAGCTGTGGCTGAAAAATCATAACTTGAAACCCACCACAAACTTTTCCTTTCAATTTATTGTGAACAAACTCTGAGAGGAACACCCAAATCCTACTTTGTTGTTAGATATGACAAACATCCAGAGAAGAGACGCCGGGTAGTAAAGAGATCTGACAGCAGTCTCACAACAGCTACAGGAATGATTTCATGTGTACAATTTTCTGAATAGTTATAATTTAAAGTGCGTTTAGACTGTAGATATTAACCTAAAAGTGCCATCCTGCTGATTGTTTTGCACCTGATGTAGAAACTAAAACTCAAAACTTGGTGAGGGATTTAAGGCTCTGACTCGGCTCTATGTCTGCTTTTAAGTAAATAAGATTGTGTCGTGTCCCACCTCTTTCAACAAAACACGACCAACATTAATACTATGTAGGTAGCCTCAGAGATTGTTTGTTGCTTTGCTGTCAGACGCAACTGAGTTCAGAAAGTAGCTAAAATGCCACTGTACGTTAGCTTTGGCCAGACTTTAAGATCATCCCCCCCACCTCTCTGCTTCAGTAGGCAGACGGAGTGTAACGGTGTCCCGTTTGAGCTGTGACAACTGGTGTTCATGCATGTTTTCAGTCTCTAAAAGACCATAAAAAGAGGATTAACATGAAGGAATCGCATTGTCTCAACGTAAACAAATGCAGACCAGAAGTTGCTAGCATCACGGGCCGTAAGAATAACGTGTATATATATGCTTCCAATTGGTAAAATCAGTAGACAGCATAGAATTAATTTCCACTGTTATGCTGATGATACTCAGTTATATTTATCCATAAACCCTGATGAACCTAATCAGTTAGGTAGACTACAGGCTTGTCTTGAAGACATAAAAATCTGGATGACTCTAAACTTTCTGCTGTTAAATCCAGACAAGACTGAAGTTATCATCTTTGGACCAGAACCTCAGAAAAGGAAACTGCTTAGTCAGTCACCTGATCTAAACGGTATTAAATTAGCCTCCGAGAACAAAGTAAAGAACCTCGGTGTAATCTTTGACCAGGACATGTTATTCAAATCCCACGTTAAACCAGCTCTGGTTAATATTCCATGAGTCAAGGGTCCAGGGCTTTCTGTTGAATAGGACTAAATGTCTCCCCAGCAGCGTTGTGGAGAAAACACTGGCGAATCGGACCAACGTTTTCTGTCATCCCAGAGCTCAAACAGGCTTTAAATAACTTTATTTTTGTCTTCATTAAAGATTTTAAGCTTCTCTCTAACCCTCCTCCTGTCTTTAGACATTAAAGTGTTTATATTTTGGGGATTTCGCCCGTAAACTCGCGTGAAAGTGTACGTTGCNCCAATACCAACCAAATTATTTAAAGAAGCATTTCCTTTGGTTACTGCCCCCATTTTAGATAGAATTAACCTATCCTTAGTAAATGGATACGTACCGCAGGAGTTTAAGGTTGCTGTAATTAAACCTCTACTTAAGAAACCTTCTCTGGATCCAGATGACCTAATGAATTATAGACCAATATCTAATCTCCCATTTTTATCTAAAGTCCTTGAGAAAATAGTGGCCAATCGAGTATGTGAGCATCTAAAAACTAATGATCTGTTTGAGGAATTTCAGTCAGGTTTTAGAGAGTATCACAGCACTGAAACCGCATTAGTGAAAGTTACAAATGATATTCTCACGGCCTCAGATAAGAATCCTGTGTCTGTTCTGGTCTTGTTGGACCTCAGTGCTGCTTTTGACACAGTCGATCACAATATTCTCTTAGAAAGGCTTGAACATGTTGTAGGGATCAAAGGAACAGCGCTAGGCTGGTTTAAATCTAATCTATCCAACAGATTTCAGTTTGTTCATGTACATGAGAAATCTTCTTCATACTCTAGGGTTACTTGTGGAGTACCACAGGGTTCAGTACTTGGACCAATTCTTTTCACTATCCACGTTATTTTTGAGTAGCCTCATGGAGAAACGCTGATGCAAGCAACATCCGGTGAGATACCGGAAGTGGTGCATACCCACTGGTTTGCACTGTGAGGCTTCGTTGCCAGTAGCAGTTTATTTGAACATTTGAAGAGGATTTAAAAAAATATTTACTCCCAAAAAAATGTACTCATGTGGCTCAGGAAGATGTTGCGCTGTTCGCGCTTGTACTAACAACAAGAGAAAATGAAATTTGTGGCTACAAGAGCGATATTTAAAACATGCACCTCCAGAGTAAAGAGTGTGCAGCAGAGATGAACCAAGAAAGCTGTGGCTGAAAAATCATAACTTGAAACCCACCACAAACTTTTCCTTTCATTTTATTGTGAACAAACTCTGAGAGGAACACCCAAATCCTACTTTGTTGTTAGATATGACAAACCTCCAGAGAAGAGACGCCGGGTAGTAAAGAGATCTGACAGCAGTCTCACAACAGCAACAGGAATGATTTCATGTGTACAATTTTCTGAATAGTTATAATTTAAAGTGCGTTTAGACTGTAGATATTAACCTAAAAGTGCCATCCTGCTGATTGTTTTGCACCTGATGTAGAAACTAAAACTCAAAACTTGGTGAGGGATTTAAGGCTCTGACTCGGCTCTATGTCTGCTTTTAAGTAAATAAGATTGTGTCGTGTCCCACCTCTTTCAACAAAACACGACCAACATTAATACTATGTAGGTAGCCTCAGAGATTGTTTGTTGCTTTGCTGTCAGACGCAACTGAGTTCAGAAAGTAGCTAAAATGCCACTGTACGTTAGCTTTGGCCAGACTTTAAGATCATCCCCCCCACCTCTCTGCTTCAGTAGGCAGACGGAGTGTAACGGTGTCCCGTTTGAGCTGTGACAGCTGGTGTTCATGCATGTTTTCAGTCTCTAAAAGACCATAAAAAGAGGATTAGCATGAAGGAATCGCATCGTCTCAATGTAAACAAATGCGGACTGGAAGTTGCTTGCATTTTTCGCACAAAGCATCACGGGCCATAAGAATAACGTGGATAGAGTTAGGGTTAGCAGGTTCGTGCTAGCAAAGCGATTGTTCAATTCTTTCCATTTTTAGATGTTTCCCTTGTAGCGTAGGTAAAGACCATTTAATGCCTACAAGTCATTAGACATGAAGTCCAGCAGTGTTTTGCTGCATACCAAAACAATGGCCTTGTTGATCATCTCTACACGCTTGCCAGCTGGGTATTTGTCATAACAAGCTAGGTCTCCTGCCTCTGTTTCCCTGTGTCTGCAAAGCACAAGGTCGTCCAGATGAAGAATGAACTCTCACCTCTAGCTTTAATAAAAGACTCTTATTGTTGTCTCATAAAATTATTTCTTTCACTTTACTGTTTAATTGCAATCATATTCTGTTCTATCTACAAGAAATGTTTTATCTAAAGTGATTTTAATGTCCTGACTGCTATTACAGTAATGAATGAATCAACATCTTGTTTATCCTTATATCAGATCGTAAATACCACAAATGAGTCTACTTGATGAATTTAATAATGGTTTATTATCAATATATTCACATATTAATATCACTATGTTGTTGGCATGGGCCACGGACGAGTTATACAGTAGTTCAACTGGTTGTAAAAACACTACAAGTAAGTTATTTTTCCTTTTAATGTAGAAAGCCAACAAAACAGGGCAAATGCTGGTCTAAATGCTTGTTACATTCTGATTTGCCAAACTTGATAAACAACTAACATTAAAAGTGGTGGCATTTCCTCTACAAGTCAGTTCATACCAAAGCTTACAGCTTCCAGCCAATTTATCATCCTATGGGAAGTCAAGCCAGACTTGTCAGTGGAATAATTCTAGCGGCATAAAGAACCATCTCTTTTGAATCAAGCAATTCTTATCTGCTCAATCTGCATCTAACTCATCCGCCATTAAACGGTCTGCCTGTAGCCCGGGAGGTTATCTCTGACCAGCTGATGCGGAGTCAAGGAATACAGCCTGACACCCTGAAGTTTCACGAGGAAACTTCAAACACAGCCGGATCGCCGACAAACCTCCATACACACGGGTACTGTACCTCTGCACTGGCGTTGGATGGTTAAATATTAATTTTCTTAATTTGTTAAACCGAAAGCAACGATTGGACCACTAGCTTGTCTGTCTCGCCGAACCGCAGGTGTGATTTGGAATTGTAGGATGGCCAATGTGGTAGGCGTTCCACGTGTCTGGATCCATGTCAGACGTGCACTCCTGAATGCTCTGAGAATCACATGGTATAAAACTTCATAAACACTGTTTTTGTGTTAGGAAAACATCTGTTTAAACAGAATAAAACTGTACCATTTACACATGAAAGTCCAGCACCCCTTGATCTCTGCCTGGCAGTTGAAATGGATGTGCATCTTGGATTGCAAGACTTGATGTAGTTGTTCCCTCTGGACTTGTTCCAGTAACAGCAGCTCTAGGCTCCGTTCGATACACAGTAAAATCCCAAGTGTTAAATAAGCAGTGTCAGAGTATAGGAACTCTGTCAGAGTCAATTCAATGAAAGTGAGTGTAAAATGCCTCCCTTTGTCCTGCAGTGTTGGTATTAATATTCAGAGTTAAAACAGATTTTTTTTATTACTCTTAATAGTGTAAACTGTCAAGTGTTAAAGAAAATTAACTCTTTTGGAGTTATTAGTACTCTATACTCCAGTGTTGATGAAAAATTACTCCAAAACAGTGTAAAAAGTAATGACCCCGCCCACTTTGAGCTGCAGTGAGCGAGGTGCATTGTGGGTAGTCATGTTTTTGGTTAGTTTGTCCTATTTTGAGGTGTTTATGCATATTTATTTTGGAAGGGTTGTGTTGTTCTTAGTTACAACTTCACTTTCTTTCATTTACTGTTGCAAATGTGGTGTTATTTGTTGTGTCATGTTTGCACCATAAGTGAGGAGGCTGGTCACAGGAATGGGACCACTGTGTCCTTGCACTGTGTTAACAAATAAGAGGCGGTTCACACTAAATGCCCTGGACTTGACTCCTTGTGTTCCAATCTCATTGGCTGTCTGAAGTCATGTGAGGTAGGAGTTAGCTGGTATTTTTCAGTGTGGCTGCTAGCTGTTAGCTTCCTAGCATAACAGCTGATGCAATATGAACACTGTTAAGAGTTAAAGTTTCATTAACAGCTAGTGTTAGAATAATGCTTGAAAAATAGTAGTGTCATATTTAAATAACACTTTGAGTGTTACTTATCTTATAGAGTTAAAGTATTTTAACAATTGTGAGAGTTAAAGAGGGTTTACTCCATAACTTAATTTAACTCTATTGAGTGTAAAATTGACTCTGAATATTTGACACTGAGATCAGTGTAACTTTTACACTGTACGGGGCAGGACCATATGTTCACTGCCTCAGTGTTGAAATTGACTCTTTTAGTGTTGAATTAACACTGCTCATTTTACTGTGTACATATTCTCTATCAGACCCAGAAAGGCTCTTGTCATGGAAACTCCATCCATCCATCCATTAATTTTCTTCCGCTTATCCGGAGTCGGGTCGCAGGTGCAGCAGCTTAAGTTTTTATTTTAACAAGCAGCTACAGGTGTCTGTCCTCCACCATCCCTGTGAGCTGTCAGATGATCTGAGCTGCAGATCTAACGGAGAGAAGCTCCCGCAGCACCGCAACGCTCCAAATGATCATCTCAGCTGATTCTGTTTACAAAAGTGAAACTTAAGCGCGTGTCGCGGACTTCCGTGTATCTTGGACATAACTTGCTTTTTATTACAATCGAAGCTGCGCAGGTGTGTGTCCTCCACCATCCCTGTAAGCTGTCAGATGATCTGAGCTGCAGATCTAATGGAGAAAAGCTCCCGGAGCTGTGCATCGCTCCAGTTTCTCTTAAGCGCGTGTTTACTTTCATTTTCAAAATAGTTCCCGGCCCGGAGCTCGGCATTAATTCATCACATGTTCATGACACCTCCCTCTGTTGCGCCAACGCTTAATGTGTGTTTTAAAAGACCGGCGAAGCCGCAATACTACCGCAACGTGATACCGCCATGGCGCGTTCATAAGAAACACGTTGCGGTAATATTGCGCTGATTTGCCGGCATGGTGTGTCTTATAAAAAGGGCTATAAAAAGTCTCCGTTTTGTTTATTTTTCTGTCATGCAGACAGGAGGCTGCCACCTTGGAATCACGTGAGGGGAGAACGCGCTGTGATTGGTCACTTGGAAGATTTCAGCTCAGCCGACTGCTCACGTAGTGCGCACACGGCGAGTTTCTGCCCCCTGTGGGGCGGAAAGTATCAAACCGGTTTGATTTTCACCTCAGTGAGGCAGAAAACTCAGTGAAAATTAGGCGCACACAGCGAGTAATCTGCTGAGCAAACGGCCTCGAATGACCGGTAGCTCAGCTATTGGCTCTCGTGTGCGGCAGGCTTTACATAGCACAGTGGTTCTCAATTAGTGGGGCGCGGTAGAGGAGCAGGGGGGGTGTGGTGGCCGCACCCGACCCCCCAGCCCCCATCCCACCCCTGCTCGGAGCTTCCCCGACAGAGAATACAAGACAGATCCCACAATACATGCCACACTCTGGGTTGGGCGATATGAATAATTTTTCCAACCTCCAAGGTCAGTCCAATAAAGGAGGATGGGCGATATATTCACGCATGTGACTCTTTGAGCAATGTAATCATGCACGGACTGGTTTGTGAACACAGAAAAAGTCCACATATTGATTTTATTTAATGGNTGTTAACGTAGAGTTATCCAGGAGGCAGCGGTGTTAACGTAGAGTTATCCAGGAGGCAGCGGTGTTAACCTCGAGTTATCCAGGAGGCAGCGGTGTTAACCTCGAGTTATCCAGGAGGCAGCGGTGTTAACAGTAGAGTTAACCAGGAGGCAGCGGTGTTAACGTAGAGTTAACCAGGAGGCAGCGGTGTTAACGTAGAGTTAACCAGGAGGCAGCGGTGTTAACGTAGAGTTAACCAGGAGGCAGCGGTGTTAACGTAGAGTTAACCAGGAGGCAGCGGTGTTAACGTAGAGTTATCCAGGAGGCAGCGGTGTTAACGTAGAGTTTACCAGGAGGCAGCGGTGTTAACGTAGAGTTTACCAGGAGGCAGCGGTGTTAACCTCGAGTTAACCAGGAGGCAGCGGTGTTAACCTCGAGTTATCCAGGAGGCAGCGGTGTTAACGTAGAGTTTACCAGGAGGCAGCGGTGTT
>SSNS01000546.1:76859-87891 GCA_006937985.1 Aphyosemion australe | reverse complement strand
AAAGGCAGTGCAGATGGAAGAGAAATTTATATTTTTCTTTTTGTTTCATTTTATATTTGTTGTTTAGTGACGTATAAACGGCCCGTATTAAACACGGTTGTCATGTTTTTGGCAAGTATTTGACCCACATGCAAGAACTCTCAGGAGACGGAATACAATTATAATACAGTTTATTGTGGAAATGTAGGATCCTTGTGATGAGGCGGAGACCCGGGGGAAGGACTGCAAGAAAGAGGAGAGGTGAGGACAAGGCTGACGGAGGTTGGCAGAACAGATCAGGGTATGTGGCTTACGGTTCTGCTGTGGTGGTTCTGTCGTGGGAGGGTGTACCAGGTTTGAGGAAGGAGGAGTGGTTTGGTTCACGGGTTCTGTAGAACTCAAGGTGAGTGTTTTCTGAGATGACAGGTGAATATCCACAGGTATGTGACTGGATAGGAATCTTACTGTAACCGTTGGAGGGCAGGCAGGTGACGCACGGGAGGATTCGGCAGGCTGAGGTCCAGGGAGCGACGTAGCAGAGGTAGAGAGGGAGAGAAGGCAACCAACATGGAGTGAATCTTGAGAGAGAGTTACTTGGAGATTGAAGATGGCTGATCACAGGACACGGGGAGAACCACACTGTTTAACGGTCTGGCATCAGCTGGTTGACTGCTTCCCTCTTTTATCCTCAGGTGTGTGTGTGATTGTCAATGAGTTGCAGCTGTGTGGAGAGTTCCTCTGCTCCCTGGTGGAGTGCTGTGGATGTGCGTCACCACAGTGCCCTCTGGTGTTAACCTGGAACTGCAGAAAGGTTATGAACAGAGCCAAACCTGACAACGGTTATGTTAAAAAGCCTGATCTTTGATTCCCTGAGGTGCCCATCATTGTGGTATTTTATTTAAATTAAATGTTTTTTCAACATAACTTTTTTCTTTCTTATATGAGAAATGGACAGAATCGCTGCTGCATTTGGACACGCTGAGGAAGGAGCACGAAGCCAAAGGCCGCATTTTCACTTCATTTTCATTTTTAAAATAATAGTAAACATTCAATAAAACCGTTAAATATCTATTCATTTTAATTAATATTTAGTCCAAACAAGCTGACCAGAATGCCCCAGTACCATATAAATACTGCAAATAAACGATTTCACTTAAATTAGGAACATTCCTTCTGCTCCAGAATCAGAAGGGTTTTATTGCCAGATGTGTGAGAAATCACAACATTCGGAAATTGCTGCGGTACTTGGTGCAAAAAGAAAGATAAAAAATAAGAGATAAGCAAATATAGGAAATAATAATATACTCATGATAAAATAATTATTATAAAAAGTGGCAATAAGCCGCAACTTCAGTAACACTCTTAAAGTCACGCCACCAAAAGAAAACAATTAACACGTGATCGTTCATGTCCACTTATATTCTCGTATTCTTTTATTTGTGTCTGACGCGTGCTCCCCCAGCAGAGCTCATCTGTGCCCCGGTGACATCACCTCGGTGCACCTTTTGCTATTTCTACGGCGGATCCCTGAACTGATTAGTTCAAAATGTGAAAAAGTAGGAAATCCAGGAAGCCGTTTTTCTGGAAGATTGAAAGGAGATGCAGGAAGATAAGAGACAGACAGGAAAACAGTAAAATAAAAACGAGAAAACTAAATAAAGTTCTTGAAAAGGAAAAAGTAGGTAGATTTTTACCCACTACACAACAATAACAATATAAAGCAATCATTTATAAACATGTAATATTTATTTATTTGATAAAATTCAGATCACCTTCAAAACTCAGTTCCACACCCAGGGCCGTATCCAGGCATTTGGGGACCAAGGCAAAATACAGGGTGGACCCCCCCCCCCCCACCCACCCACCCACCACCACCCACATACATTCAGTTAATTTAAGCTAGCAGCATACAATATGTTGTTGCATTTATTTAATAAAAAACAATTTTCTGGGGGTCCTGGCCACATTGGGCACTTTCATGCCCAGGGGCAATCACAACCCAGCCCTGATGGAGGTGATCAGAAGGACCTGCAGAGCAAACTCTTTCAGGCTTCTGCTACTGTGTGTCTAGATTTCCAGGCTACACAATATCAGCAGAAGAGAAATGTTCATGTAAAATGTTTCACTTCCTGTAGTCAGACAGAGCAGAGATGAGTGAACCTGCAGCTGATCTAACGTTAGAACATTCTCCAGATGGGCATACGCCCGTTACTTTAAGTTTGTGAAGAATGAGGATATGAAGAACATTGTAGTCAAATGCACTTTATGTGCTACATCTAAAGAACTGTTAATTATGTTTGAGTGTTTTAACCACAACCCCTAGCCCAGTTAAATAACACATCACCTTCAACTGGATGTCTAATAAGCTAATTGAGCATCATGAGCTACGTTTAGATTCCCAAATCCATATTATGTTGGTGAGAGTAACTTAAAGTAATGCAAAAGTAATGTAATGCCTTACATTTTAAAATGAGTAATATTGTAATGTAATGAATTACTTTAAAATGAGAGTGACAAGTAATAAATAATGCATTACAGTTTTGAAGTAACTTGCCCAACACTGGTTGTAACCCAGCCCCAAACACACAAAGTAACCAGTAAACCTCTGGTACCAACAGGATTATAGGAGGACTACCCAGAACGTGGTGTTTACTCATGAATTGTGCCTGAATAATTCCTATGCCATGATGTACATTTATCCCTTCTTGACATATCAGGATAAAATGTAAACTAGTCCATGGAGCTAATGCTAAGATAGGCAAATAATATGCTAGTGACTCATAATAAAATGCTAACAATTTGATAGTAGTGGGTTTATTTATAATATAGATTATGTCAACTGTTACTGGTCTTTTTAAAACATAAATGTATAGATATTCTTTATAAAAGGACTTTTGTTAACAGTCAGTAGCTAAAGTTTTGGTTGGAAACAACATCCTTACCTTAGAAAGCTCCATTGCTAACGCTAGCTCAGCTCTGGGTCAAAGTAGGCATGCTTTCTGTTGACTCGGCTTTCCCTGCGATAGGAGTTAGGAGGCGTGGCTTTTGGCTCTTTTGGGAAGGGGGGGGGGGGGGGGGGGGGCGGAGCAGCAGCCATTCAAATTTTAAAATCTCCTCCTCAGCTTCATGAGGTAAAGTTAAGGACTCCAGCTTTAAGTTATTAATAGTTAATTTTGGGGGAAATTAAATAATTAGATAAATTAATTTAATAAATAAATACATCAGTTTCTGGGCCAAAACAGGAGACTTGCCAGGCTTGCCTACATCCATGAAATTTTCCTAAGGAGTCTAACAAACCGTCAGACTGATTAGCTAAAAATGATTCTGCATTTAACCCTTTGCCTGGCAGGTCAACCACTTGGTAGAACACATATGAATCTTCACAACTCATTTAAGACTGACTGCATGGACCATCAACTACCTCACCAACAGGCCACAGTACATGAGGCGTGTACTCCTCCTCACTCACCAGTAAACATCCAGGGTGCAGACATTGGGGTGGTGGATACCTTTAAGTACCTGGGTGTTCACTTCAACAGTAAACTGAACTGGTCCCACAACACATATGCTCTGTATAAGAAGGGCCAAAGCCACTTCCACCTCCTGAGGAGACTGAGGTCTGTCCGTCCATTTTCATTTGCTTAGCTCCGGTGGCCTAGTGGTAGAGTGTCCGCCCCAGGACTTGGAGATCAGGGTTTGAATCCCGGTCGGGTCATACCAAAGACTTTGAAAAAATGGGACCCAATGCCTCCTTGCTTGACACTCAGCACTAAGGGGTTGGATTGGGGGGTTAAACCACCAAATAGTTCCCGAGCGTGGCCACAGCTGCAGCTCACCGCTCCCCACCACGGGGATGGGTTAAATGCGGAGATGTAATTTCACCAGTGTGTGATGAATACTTGGGACTTTAACTTTATGCGGGGTCGGTTTGTGGGGGCAGCAGCCTAAGCAGAGAGGCCCAGACTTCCCTCTCCCCAGCCACCTGGGCCACTTCCTCCGGGGGAATCCCAAGGTGTTCCCTGGCCAGCTGAGAAACATAGTCCCTCCAGCGTGTCCTGGGTCTTTATTTAGGTCTCCTCCCAGTTGGACATGCCTGAAAAACCTCACGAGGGAGGCGTCCAGGAGGCATCCTAACTAGATGCCCAAGCCACCTCATCTGGCTCCTCTTGATGTGGAGGAGCAGCAGATCTACTCTGAGCCCCTCTTGGATGACAGAGCTTCTCACCCTGCGGAGAAAACTCATTTAGGCCACTTTTATCAGTGATCTCATTCTTTTGGTCACCACCCAAAGCTCGTAACCATAGGTGAGG
This sequence comes from Aphyosemion australe, assembly GCA_006937985.1. NCBI lineage: Eukaryota > Metazoa > Chordata > Actinopteri > Cyprinodontiformes > Nothobranchiidae > Aphyosemion > Aphyosemion australe. Next base: position 83,602 of record SSNS01000546.1, on the reverse strand, counting down.
GTAAGAACGTAGATCAAACGGTAAATCGAGAACTTTGCCAGACAGTCGGATTCAGGAGGAGCAATGAGGAGGCTGAGGTCCTTCGGAGTTAACTCCCAGCTGCTAAAATCCTTTTATCACTCTGTTGTTGGCTCTGTTATTCATTCTGCTGTGGTCTGTTGGGGTGTAGGCAGCTCTGACCGAGACAGAAAGAGAATGAACAAGCTAATTAACAAAGCTAGCTTGGTCCTGGGCTGCCCGCTGAATTCTGTTGAGGACGTGTGTGAAAGGAGGATGCTGGGGAAGATGACCTCCATCTTGGAAAACCCCTCCCACCCCCTGTATTCCACTGTGGAGGCCATGGACAGCTCCTTTAGTGGCAGACTGAGACATCCAAGATGTAAACCAGAACGCTACCGTAGGTCATTCATTCCCACTGCAGTAAGAGTGTAGAACTCCACAGTTTAACTGTTACTGGTATTATCCTGTTACACACTAGCATCAGTGCTAGATTCAGTATGTGTTCAATACCCAGATGGACATTAGTATGTCTGTGTCCCTTATGCTGCGTATTGTTGGAAACCCAATTTTCTATATTTATTCATTTTTTTAAATTGCTGAAGGTTACAATAATAGCCTACTGCTTTTGTGTATTTACCTGTATTATTTTTTTCCTATTCTCCAAGTGTATGTGCTGCCTTAACGAGTGAATTTCCTCACTATGGGATCAATAAAGTTTATTCTATTCTAAGTGTGCGCTAAATTTAACTGAAAAAACCCCTATAAAACAAAAAAATCCATTAAGTATTATCGTACATTAATATTAAATGAATATTTATGTTTTCTTTTTAGATTAATAATCTGCATTAAGTTTTAACCTTTATAGGACCAACAGATTAAACATACAATAAACACAAGTGTTAAAAGGGAGACTTTTCTGCATTTATCTAGTTTTACACTAATAACCAATAGAATTAATAAAAATCATATTACAATATTTCGAAGAGAAACAGAAATCTCAAAAGAGATGAGTCATTTTATAATGTACATAGTGACGTTAAGGTTATAGGACTGTCCCCAATAAGACCACTTTATCCATCCCCAAACCCACCCCTCCCTGTTTGTTAATTTATTATTAAATAAAAAAGACAAATGGTGGATTATTTGCTAGTACTTAAAAGGTTTTGAATTATAAAGAATCCTTTCTGAGCCAGATGACTCATTGAAGGTGCCTTAAAAAAGTTTAATTTGGGTCAATTTTATTACAGAAAATGTTAAAAATGATCCAAAGCTGCATTTAATTAACAAATCAATTTATTTTAGGCTCAGGTTTACTATTCTAGCACCTATTAAATATATGAGTTATATTTATTATGTATGTGAACTGAAACCAAATGCCCATTGAAACTCTAAAATAACTTTTCTTTTTCTGTTTATAAACAGAACAAAGGCACCATAGTCAGCTCACTAACAGCAGAACGACCCGGTCCAGGATCTGAGCTTAAAGGTTTTGTAGATTTTGAACACGATGGTCAAGGTGGATAAACGGGAAAGGCATTGAGCCAGATGCATTCGAAGCTTGGATTTAAAGCTAAATTAGGCACCATGCTGCCTTATTTTAGCTTGGAAAACAAAATCGCATTAATAATGTTAAATATTTCACCTAATTCAAGACATTTACAGCCTGATAAGACCTCTGACCTGTCCGGTAGAAGGATGCTGTGGCTTCTCTCCTTGAAACAAACACAGTTATGATGTTGCACCAACTCTTGCTGCCGGTGGCATTTGTTGATGCTCACAGATAAACTCCAAATAATCTCTAATCAACGATCTGCTGCCAGGCTTCTGGCAGATCTTTGACCACCCAAGCTGTCTTTATTCAACAACAACAAGGAAAATCTTGGTTTAGATTCTAGCTCCTCTTTAATTAAACACACATCTAATCCTGGAGACGTTTTAATCCACCTTCAGTAAATCACCAAACCAAATCAAGGATTATTTTACACAAAACAGATTATAGGTAGCCTGCCATGTCAATCTGGGACTGGTCTTAATCGTTCCTCAGGAAAATGAACCCTCCTCAGTGGTTAAAAACCAGTGCAGACCTGATGAAGTGAGACCAGGCTTTAGGCATATTTGTTTTGGAATCTATCAACCCACAGCACAAAAATGCACAAGCATAGAAAATATAACAAAATAGATGTATTTATGTGTAAACCTTTGTATCAGTGACAACCTTATTTCATTTTCAAAAATAAAAATATTATACATTTTTAACACCACCTTGTGTTCATTTAAGGTCATTCAATCCTCCCTGTGTTCAGACAAACCCACAGAAGAAGTCAGGTGCTGGTAGACAGTGAGGTGTTTCCTCTTCATGAGTCACAGTGAAAGCATGAAAATCATCCTGCAGAGCTGCATGGGGACAAAGATAGAAAACCTGTCCTGCGTCTCCACACCCACAGAAACCCAGCCAGCCCTGAGGCTGGGACATACCACACATATCAGACATGCAGGAGCTGTAGTCCACAGAAACACACACACTTACCTTCACTTCCTGTCCTTCTGAAGCATTCTGGATTATGTAATGTGTAAAAGTGGTTTCATCGTCGTTTCACTTATAGATGACTGATCACCTTTACAATTATATTAATCTAACACTAAAATAGTCTGATTTTAAACCAAAAACATTAAAAAGCAGAGCCTAAACTACAACAGATGTAGTGAAATAAGTCTTGGTATAAGCATGTAGAATTTCCCTCACTTTCCTGTGATCTTTTAACCCTTTGATGTGCTCACTAGAGTACATTCTGAGTCACATCTCACTAAAACAGGAACTAGAAAAACACATTAGTTAGATCCCAGAACAAAGGCTCCTTCCACATTCACTCTAAGGATTTTAAAGCCAAGTCAGTTTCAATTCAATTCAGTTTATTTCTATAGCGCCAAATCACGACAAGTCATCTCAAGGCTCTTCACAAAGTAAACATTCCAATTGAGTTCAGTTCATTAAAGCCAATTAGTTAAAAGTTTCCTGCATAAGGAACCCGGCAGATTGCATCAAGTCACTGACGTCTTGTGTCAGTGACTTTACAGCAAAAGTTTAGTTTAGAAAAGTTCAAAATGTTTGTGAGATTTTTTTATGAAAGGAGTCCAAGCTCTGGTTCTACCAGACTAAGGTCACCGGGGTGATATTTCTGGGTTCATGAAGCAGAGAGGTTGAATACTGGCTTTGCCTGGATTGTTCTATTTAAAGGAGACATATCATGAAAAATCCACTTTTTTAGCCCTTAAATACAGTGTACTGTTCATTCCAGTCTCTAGTTGAGCAAAAAAAAAAAAAATTAGTCACTTTAGATGTTATTAAGAAGTTTTAGTATAAAGTTTTGGTCATATTTTTCAGCCTGTTCAGTTTTATCAATTTTCTATTACGTTTTGTTTTCTATTTTGTCACAGTAACTGCCAAATATGGTCTTAGACTTCCGCCTAAACAGAAATCCAAGCCACCATTTTTTCTTCTCGCTAAGATTTTTGTAGTCCAATGTGAAGAATGAAGAATTAAGGAGTGCAGAGGTCCGAATGTTCATTTTTCTGAGCCACACAAATTTTTAAGTTTTATTCCCTTTAAGGACGAGTGCTGTGGCAGTGTTTTTTGATCTCTCAGGCTGCTGACTACAGCCATGGGCGGCTCCAGGATTTTTACCAGCAGTTGCTTTACAGTTGCTTGGGGAGTGGTTGGGGTTGCTGCTCTCCGTCGGTCGGGGGGTGGGGGGGGGTAGAGTGTGACCAGTTCAAACTCGCCAAATGTGGGACAGACACTACTTAATGTAGGACAACCCCACCTGTGGACGTCGGGCCCTCATACCACCCTCATGGAGTCTGACTGTTTGAGCAGAAACATGCACATTTGTGGCCCGCTGGAGGTCATGTTGCAGGGCTCTGGCAGTGCTCCTCCTGTTCCCCCTTACACAAAGGCAGAGGTAGCGGTCCTGCTGCTGGGTTGTTGCCCTCCTACGGCCTCCTCCACATCTCCTGATGTACTGGCCTGTCTCCTGGTAGCACCTCCATGCTCTGGACTCTACGCTGACAGACACAGCAAACCTTGCCACAGCTCACATTGCTGTGCCATCCTGGATGAGCTGCACTACCTGAGCCACTTGTGTGGGTTGTAGACTCTGTCTCATGCTACCACTAGAGTGAAAGCACCGCCAGCATTCAAAAGTGACCAAAACATCAGCCAGAAAGCAGAGGAACTGAGAAGTGGTCTGTGGTCACCATCTGCAAAACCACTCCCTTATTGGGGATGTCCTGCTAACTGCCTATAATTTCCACCTGTTGTCTATTCCATTTGCACATCAGCAGGTGAAACTGATTGTGTTGTTTCCTAAGTGGACAGTTTGATTTCACACAAGTTTGATTGACTTGGAGTCACTTTGTGTTGTTTAAGTGTTCCCTTTATTTTTTTGAGCAGTGTACATTAAAACGAAGGTGGTCAAGGCCTTACCACCAGTCACCATCATTCTAGCATTGTTGGCAGGACTGTCTGATGGGTTTATTAGAAGGATTAAAGTAGACATATCATGCTTTTAAATTCTTCCTTTTTGCATCTAAATCATTCAGTTGTGGTCCATATACAGTGGAACTGCAGTTCTTAGGTCTGAATTCCTCATTATTGTTTCTGTCCGACACCTTCTCTACCTCTGTTCTGAGCAGAGTCTCATAAATGGCCCGTTTTAGTACTGTCTCTTTAAATCTGAATGAAGCTCTGCAAACCCCGCCCCCTCCACTGAGCAAGACCTTACACTCCACCCCAGTCGGACATTTTTGTAGTTTGATAGAGAAAATACTATTTAGAGTAGCAGAAACGTTATATTTGCATTGTTAAAACATGAGGGGAGAGTTTCCCAACACCCTGCCCTCCAACCNCCCCCCCCCCCCCCCCCCACACACACACACACACACAACGGCTCCAATTGCAATGGTGTTATCACTGTAATTACATGAACCATCAATACCAGCACATTGGAAAATATCATTTAACACCTATGAATACCATATCTGCTACATATATATATATATATATATATATATATATATATATTTGGTATTTTATATTGGTGTCTTAATGGCTGAAAATGGATAAAAAGCACTTACATTTTCATTTAATTTTAGGTTTGCGATTCCATAAAAAAGCCAAATGCTTTACTTTTTTGAAGATAAATAGAATAAAGTACATTTCTCCCCATGTTTTTAATATGTAATCACCAAAGTCCTAATGCTTACATCTTTACAGGTTTTTATTTATTGCTTGCGCTGCATCTTTATTAAATGTATTTAGGTGTAACTGTGATAACTGCCCTAACATGCCCAGAGGTTGAAATCAATACTGTAGAGAAATCCCCAAGATCAGCCTGCTTTGCTAACAAATCTAGTTAAATCTTACCTGCATTCTAAATAAATACCATTAGGTTAAAGCCAGAATGGAGGAAACATGAAGCCAAATGAAATGCATGCTGGATCATCTTGGATTTGAGCCTGTCCTGTGTTCAACTACAGAATAAATGTTTACAAGGCCCAGTTTGGACCAGTACAACTAAGAAGAATTGTACAATCAGTGAATGTTTTTATTATTTGTTTATATTAATTTACAAAGCAGTAATGTCACAGCAAACAAATAAAAAATATAATAAATAGAAAGAATGAACAAAAATATTTGAATAATAGGCTTTGGACACTTAATGTCTCCCCTTTCTGGTTTTAGTTGTTCCAGGCGTTGTGCACACAGGTGATTTGTGTCCTGGTGATGGTGGTGTGTAGGTCTCAGAGTTCCTGTCATCCTGTGTTGTCCTCAGAATATGACAGGAGTTTCCTGATGATGAGGGCCTCAAACCGGTCCTGGATTAAAGCGGGAGACGTAGGCAGAGACCTCCGTTGTCTGAATTCTGAGACGAGAGGGTTGGTGGGATGTTTATCTTCTCTACCTCATCTACAAACGGAGATGGTTCACGGAAAACTTTTCCAAGACCAGTTCCATGATGTCATTGACGTATGCTGAAATGATAAACAATAACTTTAATGACATATTTTGTTTACAAGCAGCTTTTGGAAAGTAGGTTCTGTTCTACTAATGTTTATAGAGACATTTTTGTTGTTGTTTTGGTTCATTATTTACTTTGCTTATAAGTTCACTTTGCTGCAGTGATTTAACAATTTATAAAAAATGTTAATAAAATACTGCCACTACAATTATTCAAATGATTGGAATCAAAATAAGCATATTAAAGAACAGCAGTTATTAAATGGTGCAGCTGTTTTTATAGACTTAGCTTGGGGACAGACATTCTGTACACATGCTGCTCAGAACAGGTGGTTGTTTACAGAAAATAATGTAATTCAATCATTTCAACAGAATGTTATCTTTCCAAACAGCGACTAAACCAATAAAACATAAAATAAATCACTCTGCTGCCATCAGATGGAGTGATTCAGGGGGTGTGATGTTCTAATGATGGTGGCTTCTTAGAGGTCTGAGGTGTAGGGCTTACCTAAACATCATTTATGAACAGCTGTGTCCCAACTGAGCACATCTGGGCTTTAGTCTGACATCCTGTCAGTGAAAGATGCTCCAGCCTCCTGGATGTGGACTCTAAAAAAGCAAAGGTGCATTTTTACTTTTGTTATAATTATTTTACAGGTTATTTTAGCAGCTTTCTGACAGTCACGCTCATACAGAGTGTTAGTTTAGCTGTGTCTGACTTGATCCG
>SSNS01000546.1:59216-70275 GCA_006937985.1 Aphyosemion australe | reverse complement strand
GGTCCACAGGCATCCGGAGCTCCCTCCCGAACATTAGCACTGCGAGGGTGCTCTGGCTGGACTCCTGCACAGCGGTCCAGTATGCCCACAGCACCATGGGCATGTGCAAGTCCCAGTCCCGCTGGTGCTTGCTGGTGAGGATGGCTAGCTGCGTCGCCAGAGTGCAGTTAAACCGTTCCACCAGCCCGTCACTCTGGGGATGCAGCGGAGTGGTCCTGGTCCTGGTCTGGGCGATGGTGGCAGAGGAGTTAAGTGGCCGCCTTGCAATTGGAAGGTCGCAGGTTCGCGTCCCGCTCAGTCTGTCGCTGTTGTTGTGTCCTTGGGCAAGACACTTAACCCGCCTTGCCTGCTGGTGGTGGTCGGAGGGACCGGTGGCGTCAGTGTACGGCAGGCCTCACCTCAGGCAGTGCACCCCAGGGCAGCTGTAGCTACGATATAGCTCATCCCCACCAGCGTGTGAATGTGTGTGTGAATGGGTGGATGATTGATTGTGTTGTGAAGCGCCTTGGGGGGTTGTAGAACCTTAAGAAGGTGCTATACAAATACAGGCCATTTACCATTTGGTCTTTGTCACCCCCAACCGCCAACACACCTCACCAAACAGCTGGCTCTCAAAGTTTCTCCCTTGGTCGCTGTGCAGCTCCTCAGGTACTCCAAAACGAGCGAACATCTCGTCCACCAACCTCTGAGCTGTAGTTGCAGCACTCTGATCCGGCACTGCGTACGCTTCTGGCCACTTTGTAAAGTAGTCCATGGACACCCAAACGTAGCGATTTCCTGGCTTCCGTTGTAGGGAAGGGTCCTAGGATATCCACCCCGACCCGCTCCATTGGTGCTCCAACCAGGTACTGTTGTAGCGGGCCCTTGGAGTGCTGAGTTGGCCCTTTCTGGCTGGTGCAGATGTCACAGCAGTGAACGTGGAGCTCCGCGTCCTGTCCTGACAGCAACCCGGCCAGTAGAACCTCCGCCGGAGCCGTCGCACCGTCTTGTTGTTTCCAAAGTGCCCCGTTCCTGCTGCGCCGTGCACCCAGTAGAGGACTTTCTCTCGGAGGCTTCGTGGCACCAGCAGCTGCAGGCGATCCGTCCCCCCTCCTGATGCCTGCCAGCGCCTGTACAGTACATCCCCATGCAGCTCCAAGCTGCCAAACTGGGAGTGTAGGTTCTTTAGATCAGCCTCACGAAAGGACACGTCGGGCCACTCTGGTCTCTTGGCGTCCCGAACCCAAACTCTAACCTCTGCCAGAGTTGGATCAGCCTCCTGCTGATCTTTCAGCTCCTCCATGGAGAATAACTCCCTCTCCTGATCCTCAGTAGCTTCCACCGCTGCAGCCGACAGTTCCTGGGGCTGCGCTCTCGCTGCTGCTGGAACAGTTTCTGGTTCTCGCTCTTCCTGGCAGAAACAGTAGCGACACTCAGTCACTAAACATGGACGCCGGGACAGCGCATCAGCGTTAGCATGCTGACGGCCGGGGCGATGCTGGATCTCAAAGTTGTACTCTTGCAGAATCTCCAGCCACCTAGCCACCTGTCCCTCCGGCTGTTTAAAGTTCAGTAGCCAGGTGAGGCTAGCATGATAAGTCCGAAGCTTGAACTTGGTACCAAGCAGGTACGGCCGGAAGTGTTTCACAGGCAAAACCACCGCCAGCAGCTCCCGCAGTAGTTCCTCTCACTCCGTCTGAGACTGCAGCTGTAATAAGACACAACTTTTTCTCCATCTTCACCTGTTTGAGAGAGCACGGCTTCCACTCCCACGTTGCTAGTGTGGCAGGGTGGAGTGCTCCACCTGCTGCCACTTACCTGATTAGGGGTCAGCCAATCAGGGCCCTGGCAGCCTCCTTTAAAAGGCTCACCAGGGCAGGTGTGATTAAATTGACTAATGGCTGCCCTTCCACCAGGTATGTTGTGTTTGTCAGCTAATAGACACATGACTTTTAAAGAAATTGATTAATGGCTGCCCTTCCACCAGAGAGTGGAGGAGTTTGGGGCTTTCCTGTATGCACACAGGTGGCATGATGGTGTGGTGTGGAGCTGGGAGACCAAGGACGCTGGTGGGTGCTACACTCAACCATAACCTGGATGGGCCCGGGCATCTTGCTCTCTCCTTTGGCTTGGAGTGAGTGAGGAGGAGCACCTGATGCGCACCCAAGAGAGGCGTGTGTGTGAGAGAAGTGCTGGTCCGGAATAATGACCAACCGACCAGCTTCCTACTGGCCTTGGTGCCAACAGAGCCACGGTGATGGTGCAGGCGCACCTGAAAGAACAGTCAACGCTCTGGAAGTACTGTGGGGTTTGGGAAAGATCACAATGGATTTTTATCTTCCATGTTTTAATTATTTATTCTGTTTTTATTTCAGCTGGGCTTCCAGTGGGTGTGACGGTCTCCCTGCAGCAGTGGCACCTCCAGTTTTCTGTGTGTCTTTTTGGTTTGCAGCACTGTGTGTGTGTGTGTGTGTGTGTGTGTGTGTGTTCACAGTGGGTGACATGGTGGTGGGTGGAGTGCCACTGGCCTGTGGTGGGCCCCCACCCCACTGGTAAGTCCAGATTATAGGGTTTTTAGATCAGTAAAGCAGAGATTTATTTTATTGTAATAAATTATTATTTTTGAATCACCCCTAACCATGACTCTCAACTTCCTGTGCAATAATGAAACTACGTGTCTTGCGAAGGTTTTAAATGAATTCCTTGGGTGCAATTCCCAAGGTGGCGTTGTTGGAGTTGTAATGTTAAAGGAGGGTAGCACCGCCCACCGAGGAATGCCACACTAGCATCTGTATCCACAACAAAAGGTTGGGCGGGTCCGGATACGCCAGGACCGGCGCGTCAACTAGCGCCGCCTTGAGCTGATGGAAAGCTGCAGTGCACTCCTCACTCCTTTCAAACCGCCTGCCCTTTTCGACTAGCCGATGCAGAGGGCTAGCCACAGTAGCAAATCCTTTCACAAAGCGGCGGTAGTAGGAAGCCAGACCCAGGAAGCTCCGCAGCTCCGAGACGCTTTTTGGCACAGGCCAGTCCTTCACAGCAGCAACCTTAGCAGGGTCTGTTGCTACTCCCTGCTCGCTGATGACATGGCCGAGGAAATGGGTCTGGTGAGTGAGCAGCATGCACTTAACGGGATTCAACTGCAGCCCAGCCTGGCAAATGGCGACAAAAACCTCCCTCAGGTTGCAAACAGCGTGCTCAAAGTCTTTAGCATGCACAAGCAAATCATCCAAATAGACCACACAACGGCTGCGAGGAATCTCCTGCAGAACTCGTTCCATCAGTCTTTCGAAAGTAGCCGGGGCGTTGCATAACCCAAACGGCATCACTCGAAACTGCCACAGTCCCTGTCCAATAGTGAACGCCGTTTTAGGTTTAGCCTCCAGTGCTAACTCCACCTGCCAATATCCACTGCGTAGATCCAAAGAGCTGAACCAGCATGATCCAGCTACGTGATCCAGCTACATGATCCAGCTACATGATCCAGCGCGTCATCAATGCGGGGCAGGGGTTACGAATCTTTGCGCATCAAAGCATTTAGCCTCCGGTAATCCACACAGGGCCGCTAATCCACCACCCTTCTTCTTCACCATGACAACCGGCGCAGCCCAGGGGCTCTCTGATGGTTCGATGACCAGAGGAAGTCTCTCAGCATCCAAGCATAGCACAGATCCTTGAACATCAACACATGCGCTCCAGCGCATCAATAAATCCAACCCGAGGTTGCAGTCATCTCGAATGGCGGCTAGCCAGAACTCATGATCAGCTTTATGAGCTCCAACCACCACCGATAACAGTCCTTTTCCCGTCATCATGGTTTTCTCACCGGTCACATTCAGCAATGCGGTCTCAGTGGGACTCCAGCCCACCGGAAGGGAACCCTCAGTCTCTGGCAGGAAACCTTTTCGGACCAGACAAATGGTGGCCCCCGTATCCACCAGGGCTCGGCATTGCCGTCCTCCGACCAAACAGTCCAAGTAAAGTCCATGGAGTGGCCCGCAGCGGCAAGTTAACTGCAAGGGGTGACGTGGCGTTTCCCACAGCCGGCGGCTTTAGTTGTCCAGATCTGGGCCGAGGGCTTGGAGCTGGGCAGTCTCTGGTTAGGTGTCCCGGTTCCCCACAGCGGTAGCTGGTCTCTGTCTCGGGGTCTGCTCCGGTCGGGCCTGGCTGACTTTTCCCACCTCCTCCAGCGTCTCCTCCTGCTCCACCGCTCTGACTAGCAGCGATCGCACAAACTGTCCCACAGGCATCACCTCCTCTGCTCGCTCAGCCCACCGGAGCGCTTCAGCCATGGTGAGAGGGAATGACACCCGGACATGTTGACGTAGCGGCTCTGGCGTTAACCCACGAAGGAAAGCGTGCAGGCTTAGCTCCTCCCTAGTGGCAGCCGGGAAGTTAGGATAGCCCTGGCGAGCATACAGATGCAGGTCAGCCGTATAAGCTCCCAAGCTTTCTCTGTGGCCGCGTCGTCTGCCGCTCAGCTGCTCCCGGCTGTGCTCCTGAGACTCTTTTCCCATAACGTCTGTCCAATGCTGCCGTGATGGCTTGCCAGTCACATCGATCCTCCGGAGCGAGGTCCACCAGGACCTGGAGCACTCCACCCTCCAATGCTAGCGCCACATGTACCGCCGTTTCTTGCTGGCTCTATCCCTCATGTAAAGCTGCCAGCTCCACCTGAGCGAGGTAGGGTGCGAGAGGCGTGGCTCCGCTGAATCTTGGAAGCTTTACCGGCGTTTACTTCCCGCTGTCTCACAGCACCGTTGTGGCCGGGTTTGTAGGCGTTTCGGCCGGGCACGACTCTCGCGGCTGCCTGGTTAGCCGCGGAGCGCTGGTTCCATCTGGCTGGCGCGGTGTTCTCATCTCAGCACCCAGCCTTAGTTGCTCTTCCAGCTTGCTGTTCTCTCTGCCAAGTCGCTCGATCTCCTCGTCGATCTGTTGCATCTTATGTGTCTTTCTTGACAGCCTTGATCCCACTTCTGACACCAGTGTGGCAGTTTCAGACGCCATCTAGCGGGGTGAGTGTGCAGCAGCAAGGAAGACTCGCTAAGTAGCAAATACAGAACACTTTATTGCCAAACGGCTCCCCTCTTAACCCCCCGACAAACAACAATGACTTATGGTGCCGACTGGCACCAACTAAAAATGACACAAAACAAACACTGAACTAAAAGTAAACAACATTAACATAAACTAACCCAACAGAACCCCGCAGAACACCACAAAAACAGAACAAAATAACCCCGAACTTACCCCCACAATGCAACGCGGCCCTGCCCGGCCTAGCATTGGGCAGGGCCGCCACAATATATTTGGTTTATATTAATTATTTACATGTTAATACTCTATAGTAATGTGTACATTTAACCACCGACCTTTCTGTTGCTAAAAATATACATAAAACTATCTAAATATAAGTCCTAAAAGCTTGTAGACTAAACTTACTTTACCTGGAAATGGTTATCCCTCAGCCTTAAGAACAAACGCTGGCACGCTGGAATGTGAAGCTGCTGTAGCTCCCTGGTCGATTTTCGCTAGCTTAGCTCTTTCCCTTGGCCTGTTAGCTGCCGTAGAGGTGAAAGCTAGACCGTCCGAATTCAGAGCCGACTTCCGGTCTTAGCGGTCTTGCAAGGACCCAGCCTTGCTAGACTGGCGAGGACCCGTCCTCACAAGCATCTTGCCCCTGGATTCGGACACACCCTAAGTCAAGCCAGGAAGTGGGCAGGGCTACAGTAGCTCAGACAGGACCACTGGTCACATGGCTATAACAAATGCTCCAAAATAAAATCAAATACTTCTCTTGTAAGAAGATCCTTCAGAAAAATTAAATTATTTATCCAGAGGAAACAGGAACACTCATCAGAACAAATGTATCTGCAGTTAAATGGATATATATATATATTGTTTTTTTATATGTTTTTTTTTTATCAAATCAGCTTTATTTAAAAAGCATGTTTAAAGCAACCTACCTTGAATAAAGTGCTTAACTTAACTCCAACATATGTGAAGTGCCTGTAGTTTCTCATTAGTCTGTTCAAAAATTTTAAAAAACACTGAAAGGACACAAAAAAGAAATACTGTGATTTAAAATGGAGCCACAACTTACTGCAACAATTTCAATAGCTTACTGTACATTAGTAAAACTGGTTTCCAGTGTGTGTGCGTGTGTGTGCATGTGTGTGAATCAGAAATGAGATGTTTTGCTGAACGAACGCGCCTATCAGATGTTTTTGTTACAAGGAAAGGCCATGTGAGTTCTTTCATGCTGACGTGATGCGCATTGACAGGATGAAGCAGGTTTTTCAGGTGTGTTCAACAACAGACTACAGATAGTTCCCATTCCTCTCATGCCTACAGTGAATGAGCCAGGATTACACACTACAATGACATCTATACAGGTGTTCCAAACTCACACTAACCAGTTATTGTGATTTACGCTCTCTGTTTTAAATGTATGTGTATGAACTAGATTGCTGTGTGCTTGCTTGTTCTGTTTTTCTGAGTAGCTGCTCCTGAGGAAGGGATATGTTTGTTTTTATTTACTGTGTTTTTAATTTTGTACTTGTACAGCACTTTGGTCAGCTGCCATGCTGTGTTTTTAAATGTGCTTTAGAAATAAAATGGTATGGTATGGTATGGTATAATTATTTATTAATTTAGTCTAATCTGTCACAAGAACTGTGATATTGTGGTTACAAAACCTAGTGAGCAACATCTCAGTGTTGTCTGCTGATTGATTTAGAAGATAATAAAAGAGATTTGATTTATTTTAAAATCGCACATTTATTTAAAATTTTGCAGATTCTGTCAGAACTGCACAATAGAAATGTTGTTTCATTATATTGATGTCAGTTACCATGGTAAGATAAAGTTAAGTTAGTGTTCTGCTTATTTTCAGGAATGCTTTTGATCTTTTCTTTTGTTCACATATACTGTACTTGGGATGTGCCATGGTAAACATTTTAATATTATTATTGATTTTTTTGGTTTGGTTTGTCTGTGGTAATGTTTTGCTTAGAATTGTTTTTTTCTTCTTAACTCTGTTATCTTGCCATCTATTTGTTGGATTGTTAGAGGACCTGCTCGAAAACGAGATTCTACATCTCAATTGGTTAATGTTCTTAATAAATACGTTTATAAATAAATGTTGAGTAAAGTCTCTGTTGTCTGATGGTTAAGTCTCTGTTACCATGGTGAGAAAGAGTTTAAGTTAATGCATACGATATTTCTGAATTTCAGGAAAGAACCGCCCTCTCCAAGTTGCGCAACACCCTATCAGCCCGTTTACAAGTAGCTGCTGGCCGTAATGTGTAATTGTGAGGCCGTAAGTGCAGTAATCTCAAATGCATTTCTCCAAATTGCATGTCGAATGTTAGCTTACCTTCCATCCATCCATCCATTTCCTGCCGCTTATCCGGAGTCGGGTCGCGGGGGCAGCAGCTTAGGGAGGGAAGCCCAGACCTCCCTCTCCCCAGCCACTTGGGCCAGCTCCTCCGGGGGAATCCCAAGGCGTTCCCAGGCCAGCCGAGAGACATAATCTCTCCAGCGTGTCCTGGGTCTTCCTTTGGGTCTCCTCACCAGGAGGAAAACCTCACCAGGGAGGCGTCCAGGAGGCATCCTAATCAGATGCCCGAGCCACCTCAACTGGCTCCTCTCGATGTGGAGGAGCAGCGGGTCTACTCCGAGCCCCTCCCGGATGACCGAGCTCCTCACCCTATCTCTAAGGGAGAGCCCAGCCACCCTGCGAAGAAAACTCATTTCGGCCGCTTGTATCTGCGAACTCGTTCTTTCGGTCACTACCCAAAGCTCGTGACCATAGGTGAGGGTAGGAACGTAGATCGACCGGTAAATTGAGAGCTTCGCCTTTCGACTCAGCTCTCTCTTCACCACGACAGACCGGTACAACGCCCCCATCACTGCAGATGCAGCACCAATCCACCTGTCGATCTCACGCTCCACCCTTCCCTCACTCGTGAACAAGACCCCGAGATACTTAAACTCCTCCACTTGGGGCAGGACCTCGTCCCTGACCTGGAGAAGGCATTCTACCCTTTTCCGACTCAAGACCATGGTCTCGGATTTAGAGGAGCTGATTCTCATCCCAGCTGCTTCACACCCGGCTGCGAACTGCTCCAGCGAAAGCCGGAGATCACGTTCTGACGAAGCCAACAGGACCACATCATCTGCAAAAAGCAGAGACCTGATCCTTAGGCCACCAAAACGGATCCCCTCACCACCTTGGCTGCACCTAGAAATTCTGTCCATAAAAGTTATGAACAGAATCGGTGACAAAGGGCAGCCTTGGCGGAGTCCAACTCTCACCGGAAACGAGCCCGACTTACTGCCGGCAATGCGGACCAAGCTCTGACACTGGTTGTACAGGGACCTAACAGCCCGTATCAAGGGGCCTGGTACCCCATACTCCCAGAGTACCCCCCACAGGGCCCCCCAAGGGACGCGGTCGAAAGCCTTCTCCAAATCCACAAAACACATGTAGATTGGTTGGGCGAACTCCCACGCACCCTCCAGGACCCCCCCAAGGGTATAGAGCTGGTCCAGTGTTCCACGGCCAGGACGAAAACCACATTGCTCCTCCTGAATCCGAGGTTCGACTATCCGACGGACCCTCCTCTCCAGAACCCCTGAATAGACCTTACCAGGGAGGCTCAGGAGTGTGATCCCCCTGTAGTTGGAACACACCCTGCGGTCCCCCTTTTTAAATAGGGGGACCACCACCCCGGTCTGCCAATCCAGTGGAACTGCCCCCGATGTCCACGCGATATTGCAGAGCCGCGTCAACCAACACAGCCCCACAGCATCCAGAGCCTTAAGGAAATCCGGGCGGATCTCATCCACCCCCGGAGCCTTGCCACCGAGGAGTTTTTTGACCACCTCAGTGACCTCAGCTCCAGAGATTGGAGAGCCCAACCCAAAATCCCCAGACTCTGCTTCCATCCTGGAAGACGTGCCGGTGGGATTGAGGAGGTCTTCGAAGTACTCGGCCCACCGATTCACAACGTCCCGAGTCGAGGTCAGCAGCACACCCTCCCCACTGTAAACAGTGTTGGTAGTGCACTGCTTTCCCTCCTGAGATGCCGGATGGTGGACCAGAATCTCCTCGAAGCCGTACGGAAGTCTTGTTCCATGGTCATAGATTGTAAAGTACATATCCTACATATTATCATAAAAGACCATATTATAAAAAACACTAAACTTGTCCTGGACAGCAGCCTGGCAGAAGAATGGTGGTCTTTCTGCCAGAATGTGCTGATTTTATCTTACAAGAGGAACTTTTGGTGTTTGACGTTCCCCTTGAGTTTGAAATAGTGTTATTTAAATATCTGGATTATGTATTGCAGTAATAGCATGTAAGTGCTGGATCAATCGGGAAGAAAGGGCTGCAAGGGGACAAATGAGTAAAGAGTGAATAAATAAAAAACATTAAAAACAACGGCAAGCAGCTGCCACAACAGGGGGATTGTGCCAGAGAGCGAGTTTAGAACATCGAGGCTTTCCTGATCAATCCCTGATTGACATAGCGCTCCCCTTCCCTCCAGGTTTCGCTGGGTCCACCACAGATTCCCTGGTGGATTCAATCCACCTGGGAATCTTGAGAGTAGCTCGATTTCTGTAAAGAAACATTCAAAACCAAGAGAGTCTCTGACTTTGGGAACCAGCTTGTCTGGGACACAGATGAGGATCTCAGTCTTGTCTTCATTCAGCTGTAGAAAGTTCCCAGCCATCCAGGTTTTAATAGAGTCTAAGCAGCTGTGCAACAGCTGCAGCTTAGACATCTCATGGGGCTTAAATGAGATGTACAGTTGGATGTCATCTGTGTAAAGATGGTAGGAGATTCCTTTAAAAGCGCTCAAGATGCACTGAAGAGGAAGCAGATAGAGGAGGAAAAGTAGAGCCAGAACCTGAATATTGAGACCACAGAACCTTCCAGACTGCCGAGCACCTAGCCACACAGACGTCAGCAGGGGCCATATCCAGAACTGGGTTGACCCAGGCCATGGCCCACAGAGCAGAAGGAAACACGAACCTAACAGCAACTCCACCTGAAACAGAAGAATTTAAATTAGAATCAAATTCAATTTGGGTTCAATATGATGTCATAACGTCACGATTATGAAAGATGGATTAAGATCAGCGCTCCTTTAGCGAGACTGAAAGTATTTTATTACAGAGAAGAACAAAAGATGCTGGACATGAGTATTAGGAGTGAATAATTAATAACTTAATACTTGGCCTTGAACAATAAAAAAATGATTGTTATCAAAATTTCTTACTCTAAGCAGTCAGTTTAGAAGAGTGGAGATTTCCAGCAGAACAGGGAGTGGAAAACGGAGAAGTCTGATGGAGCTTCTCTGCACAGGAGTTTCTCTGGAAGCAGGAACCAGTTTTCTAGTCAATGACAGGAACAAAGTTAGAGGTCAGCAGGTTAAGGTTAAGCTTAAAACTACACAGAACAAGGTGCAGCCTGATTTTCACCATTAGAATAAATGAAGTGGTGTTGGCGTGAGGTCCCCAGAGATCTTTATAATCTTCCTTTCAGACGAGCTGATGAGATTCAGCAGCGGGAATCCCCATCCTGCTGGGATTGGAAAACAACTCTAACCTGTACAATCACATTTAAAACATCTGAACATTTGTTTGCAGTCTAAAATATATACAAACACATATAGCGTTTAAGATCAATTGTGATTTCTTTCAATTAAACAAGAGGAAAGTCAATATAACTGGTATGACGCCTGCTGAGAAAATATAAAATATCATAAAAGAACTGCTCTGAAAGGGACAGATAAAAATGGAGGAACCTTACATTTTCACTGATAAAATGTTGTCTTTCTAGTTTTGTTTTGGTTCAAATTAAATGACAAATTCAGAACATGCAGAGACACTAAATTATATTTCAGTTCCTGTTTGATTTATTTAGACGTCAATAGAATGTTTCTATTTTTGTTCAATTTACCTTTAAAGCTGGAATATTTTAGTTTAAAAATGAGATCTTTCATTCATCCCAAAAGAGTTATATAATGTTACACATTTAAGTTTTGCTTTACCTCATGGTAACTATAAT
>SSNS01000546.1:33945-59101 GCA_006937985.1 Aphyosemion australe | reverse complement strand
TGTTCTCACATCACACCCTAGTCACAGGCATCTCAAGGGAGTAAAAACTAACTTTTTGAAGTAAGAAAGGTTCTTATGCTGAAAACGCTGCAATGTAACATGTGTTAGTGTATTATGGCTAATGCTTCAATTTCATCAACGTTAACCACAGTATGAAATAAGGTGTGTGTACCCTGGAGTCCGTGGTGAAGTGATGACTCTCACTGCACAAGCGGGAGCTGGAAGTTGGAGTCCAGCTTTGTGTCCTTAGCCAAAGGTCGAGTCTCTCTGGATCACCTAGAGGAAAACTTCACACAAAAATATATAATAGAATTAATAATAATTATACTTGATGAACACATAGGTTTTAGGCACTATGTATTTCTGCTAGTAAAATTATAGCTGTTGATATATTTAGTTTCAATAGAGCTTTCTACAGTAGCTAAAAATAGATTGCCGCAAAGCACTCTGGGAAATATGGTCATACAAACAATCTACATTTTAGTATGGAATCCTATGGGACTGAGGCGCTCAGATCTAGCTAAAGTTATTTTTTCGTCTCCTAAAGATTTTCAAACAGCAAGGAACTTAACGCTGCTGCTGGGGGAGGTGCTAATCGGACTCTAGACGCCCAGATCGGATGTTGGAGAGGACTATTTTTATCCCTTTTCCAAAGCCAGTAAAGTCAATAGTATACCGCTGCAGACCCGGAGATGCCAGTTTCAGGCCGACACCACGTGAAACAGCTGGAAAGCTACACGGGCTTAGCTAAAGACAGAAGAAGCAAAGCGGTGGTAGTTTTTAAGTTGGACGAGCGGATTTTAACTGTGTGGAGCAGATCAAGAAAAGCACGTATATTTGTTACTTACATCTTCCTGGAGGGGAAAGTCCTACATCCGAGAATGACCAGCCGCCGGTCGTAACGATGCTCTCAGACGTGGGGTTATGCAGGAGGAGCAGCGGAGGAGAGTTAATGCAGGACGCAGCGTTGTTAACGGAGAGTGGAGGCAGCGTTGTTAACGGAGAGTTAGAGGCAGCGGTGTTACCGGAGGAGAGTTAACAAGGAGGCAGCGGTCCAGCTGAACGTCTCGGCCAAACAGCATGTCCACCCAAACGTCCACGAAAAAGTCTTTTGAGCAGAGGTGAGTGGAATATAAAAAGTAGGGACACAAATGATAACCTGACAGTTAAAAAACTACCTTGAGAAAATGTTACTTGAGCACTGTGAGTAATGAACTGGAGCCGTGATGGGAATAATGGCATTTAAAACAACAGCGCTGCTAGCGAGGGTTAGTTTTTACTTTCACTTTCATTTGAGCTAGCGCTTCAGTTCTGGTGATCGATAATTAGCAGGGTCGCCATCAAGAAAAGCTCTCTGGTATGTTTTTTTTTTGTCAAAACAATTTCCTCCATTTTATGCCTTCATATCGATGTCAAAACGCTCTGAAACTGTATATTTTCTATTGTTGATGCGGCTTATTAGTATGACCCTTCCCAGCAGCCTTTGCGTGGTGACGTCAACTGTAGAATACCCTATTGGGACTAGTAAGAATATGATCTGGACTAGGATTAATTATATTGTTGCTATGTAAAATAGTTATTACTAGCAGGTGTGGCTGTTGATTAAATGATAAAACGTTTGCCAAGTGGACTCGGGTCTGCTCACTAATAGATGCCATGAACGACGAGGCACTTTCTTAAATGACTGGTATTTACATGTTTAGTGACAAACCTGAACACGTGTTACAGTTAGCTCTGCTGCTGTTTACTTTGCCCAGATGCAGCCAAAACTTAGATTTTTTCCTAGTATTTTATTAGTTCACAAACTCTGAGGTGTTTTGTAAACAAAGTTTGTGAATGATGCAGCTGAGGCCTGATGTGACCCGCAGCAGCGGGAGGAACGGGGCTTTGCAGCTCTTAACAGACTTTTTAGCACCGACAAAGATATTTCTTACCCTTTTCTTCGGTACCCTGCTCATCTCCAGTCTTGATTTCATAACTAATTATTATCACAGAAGGACCCACTGGATCCCAGACCCAAAGCAGAGCTCTCACACGACTAGCATAAAGTAGGTCTGCTCCATAGCGACGCCAGACAACACCGCCGGTCCAGCAGCTGGTCTTCTGTATTAGGAGGAGCTGACCCTCTCAGAGCAGCCGTGTTTTTTAAAGACAAAATAATCGCTCTCTAGTTTTTAACTGACCAACAAACAGTGTTACAACAAGCACCGTATTAAACCCTAATAAATGTCTAATGTCACGGTAAAGAGTATATGTTTATACCAAAGTTTAAACGATGGCTAACTAGCTACTTTGCTAAGCTAAACTAGCTTCAGAGCGTCAGTAGTTGAAAATATAAAAATATAACTTTACTTACCGATATAAATGGAGCGGAGAGTTCTTGGACCCTCTGTTAGTGCAATCAATGCCACAACAAGCCATTTCTGCCCAACAATATCAAAATTAACATTCCAACATGACCACACACGGCACAAGAACTGGCCGAACACAGCTAATGTGATGCCCAGTGACTATAAAGTACGCCGGGGGATGAAGGGCCCTGTGTCCTTCCGGTTTTTCCCCGGAGCAAAAAGGCTAGTTAGCTCCTCGGCTCTTCCGACAATCCAAAAGACTTCCGCATATCCAAAAGACGCGCCCCTAATTATTCTCAATTTCAAGCTTTAATTACATCTAAACGGATGTTGTACAAAAAAAATTCACCCCCCTCAGAGTTGTCATGGCTGATAACTGGACCTATTAAACCTAAAATGGTTCGTTGTACCAGGCTGTAAGACGTTCTATTTCTGCTGTGAAATTGACATTTTTAACATGAGGGTCAATGAGGATTGCTCACTTCTGAGACCACCCCCAGTGGATGAGGGGAGAACTGCAACTTTTTATCACTTCCTGGAGTTTCCAGAACAAAAAATCCGTCTCATCCCTTGAGAGGGACGCACAGACCTCTACTGCCTAGGAAATGGTGCTCTGACTGCCATAAGGTATCCAGATGAAATCCTTGAACCCTTTGTCAGACCCTACGCTGATGCAGTAGGTCCTGGTTTTCTCCTAATGCACGACAATGCCCGGCCTCATGTGGCAAGAGTATGCAGGCAGTACCTGGAGGATGAAGGAATTGAAACAATTGAATGGCCTTCACGATCCCCTGACTTAAACCCAATAGAACATCTGTGGGACATTATGTTTCGGTCCATTAGGCGGCGCCAGGTTGCTCCTCAGACTGTACAAGAGCTCAGGGATGCCCTCACACAGATCTGGGAGGAAATGCCACAAGACACCATCCGTTGTCTCATTAGGAGCATGCCCCGACGTCAATCATGCACACAAGCTCGTGGGGGCCACACAAGATACTGAAAAGCATTTTGAGTTGCAGAAAAAAGTTTTTGAAATAATGGACTAGCCTGCCACATCTTCATTTCACTCTGACCTTAGGGTGTCTACACAATTGAGCCCTCTGTAGGCTGAAAACTTTTATTTCCATTAAAATACTTGGCATCCTTTTGTTCCTAAGACATTGCCCTGTCGTTATTTGTATAGATATCCAACTTCATATTGAGATCTGATGTATCTAATGTGTTTCTTTAAAGTGTTCCTTTAATTTTTGTGAGCAGTGTATATATATATATATATATATACCACCCCATGCTTACATATCTACATACATAAATAAATGCATATAGATACACACATCCCCCCTAATTGTTTAACGGATCTATAAAATTCCAGCATTTCATTTTTAATCAGTTTTTTAAAAGTAAATATTGTTTTTGCATTCTTGATTACAGTACTTAAATTGTTCTATATTTTTATGTCCTTTTAATTCATATTTACTTTTTGTAAATCTTGTAAGTAAATTTGCAAGGTATGTTTTGTTTGAATTATACATATATTTTAAAATATTATAGTCCACTAGGTCATAGAATTTTAATGTTTTTAATTTTATAAATAATGGGTTGGATGGATCTCTGTAGTTGCTCCTTGTAATGATTCTTATGCTTATTGCTTTCAATAGAGTTAAGTCACTGTTAACAAGGTGAGAAAGTGTTATGTCTCTGTTACCGTGGTGAGAAAGAGTTAAGTCTTGTTACCGTGGTGAGAAAGAGTTAAGTCTCTGTTACCGTGGTGAGAAAGAGTTAAGTCTCTGTTACCGTGGTGAGAAATAGTTAAGTCTCTGTTACCGTGGTGAGAAAGAGTTAAGTCTCTGTTACCGTGGTGAGAAAGAGTTAAGTCTCTGTTACCGTGGTGAGAAAGAGTTAAGTCTGTGTCACCGTGGTGAGAAAGAGTTAAGTCTGTGTCACCGTGGTGAGAAAGAGTTAAGTCTGTTACCTTGGTGTGAAAGAGTTAAGTCTCTGTCACCATGGTGACAGAGTTATGTCTCTGTTACCATGGTGAGATGGTTAACTCTCTGTTACCATGATAAGATAAAGTTAACTCTCTGTCACCATGGTGAGAAAGAATTAAGACTCTGTAACCCTGGTGAGAAGGCAATGTCTCCGTTACCATGGTGATATGGAGTTAGGTGTCTGTCATTATGATACTGAAAACTCAGATTTTTACCTTAAAGGAAAAGTTCGCTTTTTTAGACATTAAGTTTTATGTGTTTGTTCGCCCACCCAGTGCTCTGTAAACTTTGACCCATTTCACACACACACCCCTGCTCAGAGATTCTATGGGGAGAAGTGATTCAGAAACATAGTTCTGGCTAGTTTCGGGGGCGATGTATCTGCGCCGTTTAGCCTCACAAAAGGATTAGCCTCTGAAAGCATGACTAATTTACATTTCAGACACAAAGCTGGGTAAATTTACGATGTCACCTTACAACGGGACTACTTTTTGTCATTCGTATCCCTGCGCCGCTCACCGCGGAGATTAAGAGGCGCCTCGTATGTCAGCTGTTTCACTGCCGAATGCCGAAAACATGTCAGACTCCATCTCATCTGATGACGAATTTCATTTTAACACTATATCAGATGAAGAAGAAACTTATTTTACTACTAGGATATCTTTATGAGCCAGAGTACACGGATGAAGAATTGCATTTGCTACACAAAACACACACATCAACACAGATTTTGACAAAGCTACTGCAGTCTATGATCAACCATTATTTTCGGTGTAAAGATGATTGCATAAATAATGCGCTAAAATGCGAAGATGATTGCATGAATATGGCTGACATAGCGGAATAAATTATTTTTAAAAAACAAAACGTACCCAGATTTCTGGTACGGCTGAACTCTTCAAAAACAGTCTTTCACTTTTCCCGAACTTTTTCCTGATGTAATCATCCTCTTTGAAGTGTGCACTGCACAAACGAAAGGTTTTGACTCAATCCAGCCTGTAACATCCTTATTGTTACAACCCGGGAAACTGCAAGTACGCACCATGGCTCAATATATTTAAGAAAAACTAGAAGTTGTTGTTTCACTCATACAGCTAGGATTAGCAGCCAGACGCGACGCCGTTCTATCGCTGCGGTGAGCGGCGCAGGGATACGAATGACAAAAAGTAGTCCCGTTGTAATGTGACGTTGTAAATTTACCCAGCTTTGTTTCTGAGATGTAAATTAGTCATGCTTTAAGAGGCTAATCCTTTTGTGAGGCTAAACAGCGCAGATACATCGCCCCCGAAACTAGCCAGAACTACGTTTCTGAATCACTTCTCCCCTGAGAATCTCTGAGCAGGGGTGTGTGTGTGAAATGGGTCAAAGTTTACAGAGCACTGGGTGGGCGAAGGAACATATACAACCTCATGTCTAAAAAAGCGAACTTTTCCTTTAACAGTCATCCAAGCTGGAAGCCTGGTTGAGTAGTGTCCAGTCCTAACTCTCAGCTTGTTTCAGTCCCTTTCCCTTTGCTCCCAGCTGGTCACTCAGATGGCTGATTTCCCATGAAAGTCTGGTTCAGCTGGATGTCTGGTTCTGGTTCAGCTGGATGTCTGGTTCTGGTTCAGCTGGATGTCTGGTTCTGGGTTCAGCTGGATGCTGTTGGCAGTAACAGGGCAGGAGTATGGTTTCAACAGCTGTTTCCTCTGGACTCACAAGGGCTGACATGAACACTCTGGCTGGATTTATCTCAATTGGACAGTAACAGGACAGTGCTGAGTGACACGCAGACTTACAAATAATGAGCTGTTCAAGGACAAGCGGGTTTAGCTGGGTGGGTGTGTGTGTGTGTGTGTGTGTGTGGGGGGGGGGGGGGGGGGTCAGGGGACAATAGGCCCAGCCGGACTGATGTGGGTCCCGCCCCTTGAGCCGTGGGTGGGGGTGTGGGCTATCTGGCACCGGTGTTACCGGATTTACCGGATTCCACCTGTCGGGATAGCTGCGATGTTTTTCTCTGTTCATGTGCGCGTGCTGACAGAACGAGCCGCGCGCGAGCATCCGGACGCGACTGAAATATCCGCGTCGCACAGCTACGGTTTCTAAAGGTGAACGAACAGTTTTCTGTTTACAGCCGCGTTTATTCCCGTCGTCACATCAAGAACGTTTCAGTTCCAGCGGCCGGTTTTTTATCCGCAGAGTCCGAGTCAACCGGGGAACCGGAACCGAGCAGCAGAATGTCCAGACAGCCGCCGCCGCCGCCGCAGCAGCAGCAGCAGCAGAGAACCCCGATAAAACTCATCGATAACACGGTGGAGGTGAAGAGTAAGGTGAGGACATTTTTAGTGGTACTCGCCCGGGCACGGTTCCGCCAGCGTCAGAACCGGTGCTCCGTTCAGGTGGGATTCATGACGTCTCCCAAGTTCCGCTTGCTGGAAAACCAGCGTAGGAGGCCTGTCAGACACCGGACCCGGTGTCGGTCTCATCCGGTCGGTGTTGGTTCTGATTCGGGTTCCGAACCGATTTACCCGGTGACTCATCAGACTTGTAAGGCAGCAGCCTGAAGATGTGATCAGATCCGGCTCAAAGCAGGTCTGAAGGTCAAACAGGAGAGATGCTGCATTCAGCAGCTGGTTGTTGTTTATGTGAGGACCTCCAGCTGCAGGGCTGCGGGAGCATTTCACCACGGACTGTTTGGGCTTAGCACCCTCACCCTGACCTGGAGAGCTGTCAGGATGAAAACTCAGGTGGAGGTGGATCGCTGTTTTATTTGTTTCTGTACAGAATCATTAATGCACTGCTGGAAAGCTAAGAGCATACACTCAACTCGTGTGTGTGTGTGTGTGTGTGTGTGTGTGTGTGTGTGCGCTTAAAACTCTTATGTTTATTTTTATTTGCATTGAGTGCAGGTTCTTATCCATCTTAGATTTTAAAAAACATGTTAGGTATGAAGGTGTGCAGTAATATATATAGCTATAGGAGTGACAGGAGATAGATAGATAGATAGATAGATAGATAGATAGATAGATAGATAGATAGATAGATAGATAGATAGATAGATAGATAGCACTAATTGAAGTCTACAGAATTGGTCAGTTTTCATTGTCAATTCATCATAAACAAATCCTTTCCACTTTGGTCACAAAAAGCCTGATCCTGTTCTGTTTTTATTTAGCTGCAATGCACTACATGAACATGAGGGGCAGCATGTTTTATTATTGTTCACCAAGACTGCACACAGAGAAGAAGAACATCTGAGAGGTGTTTGTCATATTATATTAAACCTCCTCTAGCTAATGTTAATAAGTTTCACATTCATTCATTTTACTGGTCACTAATTTAATTTGCTGTGGAAAGTTATAATAATAACTCAGAGTAGGATTCACAGGTGGAAAGACTTGAACAGGCTAATAAAAAAGAATGTGACCAGTTAGTCCACATCAAAACAAACAGCCTTTGTGCTAAAATTATAAGGTGCATGTATTCCAGCTCTCTGAGTGACAGGAGGCTTCGGTAGGTGTGTATGTAAACGGTAAACAGATCAGCACAGATATTGGTGGTGTCTGTCGGTAAATATGAACCCAAAGGGAACTTTTAGGTGCACTGTCTGCCTTCTGTGTGGATTGGAGAGAAAATGAGTCCCACAGAACAGGAAGACCCATAAGGTTAGCCCTTCAACTGTTACTGATGAGTGAATTACACTAGGAGTGAATCCTCTAAAAAGACTTGTTTTCTGCAGTATGAGGCAGAGTATCGCCGCTTTGGTCTAAAGAGAAATGGCTCTGGTGGCTTCCGGGAGTTCTACCATCTCATCCAAACCATCCATCACATCCGCGGTGTCGACGTGCTGTTGGGATATGCCGACATTCATGGAGATCTCCTCCCAATCAACAATGATGACAACTTCAACAAGGCCGTGTCTTCAGCCAGTCCACTGCTTCGCATCATTATAACCAAAAAAGGTAGGAGCTAAAGGAGAATCCACAATGTCCGTGTATTCATTGATGTACTCCATGACTGACTGTGCATACCTCCAGAACATCTCTAGGGTCATTCACTAAAACCCTTCAGTCAGTGTTGTCAGAACGATCCTGAAGCCAAAAAGCACCATCATCCAGCCAGATTCTCTCCATTTGTTGATGTGTAGCAGGGATTTGATCCTCTGCTGGTACAAGGGAAGGACTGGGAGGTGATCAGACAAGCCCAGGTGGGAGTCAGGGTGGGAAGATGTAAACGACACTGAAATCTCTCTAATTGAAATGGTCTGCATTTAAAAATAAATACTCCAGGTCTGGGCAGCAGAGTGTTTTAAAGATAATAGCATATGAGCACCAGTTGTATATACAGACACACAGACCCTCACCAGTTGTCCTCTGGGCCTCCTGTTGTTTGCAGCCCTCTAGCTCAGTAGCTGTCCAGCCACGTCCCCATCAGATTCATGCTAGAGGACAATACAAGACAACATTACTAAACCTACATGTGATCTAAACCTCTCACATGTTGGCATCATTTGGAAGAATTCACAGTGGTGGCCCCAGTGACTTCCATGGTGGTGGTGGAGGTCAGTGAATCCTTAATGGCTCTACTGGGACTGCAGCTATCGAATATTTTAGTATTCAAATATTCTATCGATTCCTCTGTCAGTTAATTGAATATTCTATTTGACAACGTTTCAAGTGAAACAAGATTGTGGTCTGCTGCTAAAATATGAAAATAAAAATGATTAGGCTGAAATGTCAGACTCTTATTATAAAAGGCTCAATAATATGGATTAAACTGGTGTTGTCTAGTTCCCTCTTTCCCGTCTGATATTTATAGTTAATAAATATTTTATGGAACAGATTTTGCCTACATTTCAGTAACGTTTTAGGTTTGTATTAATATCACTCATCCTAGTCAAAATAACAATCTAAATATATCCACAGTTAAACTATGATCAGTAGAATTGAATTATTTCATTAACATGTTCAGTAAGCTACTGGAAATGCTTTTCACATTTAATTTCTACTGGTAACAATGTAATGGTGGCATATCTATTGTATTTCGTACGGGTTGGCAATAATCCAGTCTAAATTCTATTCAAAGATAGAAGTGTTTGTAAATTACATACTACAACGGCTTGCCATAGCCCGACTGCGGTGTTGAGCAGACACGTAGCAAACAACCTGGCTCCAGTTAGCTGCTACGAGCAGGGGTGATTCTAGCATCAGAGGTTTAGGGGTGCTGAGCACCCAGAGAGCTCCCCGTCCAGGCAGGATTAGTTTCACAGTTTTGTACATTTTAAAGGGGACCTAGAACGTAAACCAACATGTTCCTTGTTGTTGTTGAATAAAGACAGCTTGGGTGGTCAACAGTAGCATGCTAAAAAGTCAAAGCCGTGTTTGACCTACTTTTGATGTAAATTAGAAAGTTGAAAAAGGTGAGAGAAAACCTCCTGTTCTGAGAAAGCCTTCCTTAACACGTCATAAGGGGGAGCCACGCCTCCTCAAACCTGCATGTGTCTGAGGCCTTCTGGGGAAACCAACCAATCAGCATGACCTGGCCGAGTGGGAGGGGTCAACAGCTCTTTTCACTATAGGCCTGAGTAAGGGGGTTTAGAATGGCCTGTATCAGGGCTCCTGGGACAGATGAAAGACAAAAAAAAATGTTCTTATGCTTTTTGGAGGCTCAAAGCTCTGTTTTAGATTGATTAATTGCATTCTAGGACACCTTTAACACAATTGCATTGCCACATTTGTAAAATAAAAGCAAAACACTCTTTTCCACAAATCAAAAAAAGGTTTCACAAATCACAAACAATGTTTTACGGATTCTGCTATTAGAATAATCTAGTCCAGGTTCAAAGGCTCTAGGTCAGTGATCCCTTTAGGGCCAGTATCCAGCATGTTCTACTGTTTTCCCGCTTCAACGCACCTGATTTTACTCAGCAGGTGATTAGCAGGTTTCTGCAGAGCTTGATGAGCTGCTGAACAGGTGAAGCAAAGTGTGTTAGATTAGGGAAACAACTAAAACGTGCTGGATACCGGCCATCAGGGAAGGGAGTTGGGGATACTGGTCTAGGTGTTGTAGTTTTTGAGCTGGACCAGTTCCTGTGTGGCTCAGATGAAAACAAATAGACCTAATTGAAAAAATAAAATGCTGAAATAATTTTTTTACTTTCACAAATCAGATAAAGGTTTCACAAATCACTAACTATGTTTTAAGGACTCTGTCATTAGTGGGAAATGGGGTAGTCCAGGTTGTTGTAGTTTTATAATATTAGTGTGTTTGTTGTTCTATAACAACGTCTAAGCCTGGAACTCCAGACACACCAGAACTTCAGTTGAGAGGCAAACTGTCCTCAAGTAACAAGAACAGAGGTCATTTTTTTTAACTCTTACCCATTCTTTCCACAGGTCATGAAAGCAGTGCAAAACAGCCGCAAAGCGTACTACACGGCAAATACCCACCCTTATATTGGACAGGGTGTAACATTTTGGACGCGCCCCAGAAGTGAAGGGAGGCTATCGTTAACGTTTCAAGTCTATTTTTTTACATGCTACACTTTCAAAACACGTCAAACTCCGCAGTTCATATCGGGCCAGACAGGAAGTCAAACACAAAAGCAGTGCAAAACATCCGGAAACCTTCAAAATAAAAGTCACATACAGGACGTCATTACCTGTGAAACCCCCGGATATGATGTAAACAGAACAGAAAATAAACCACAGACCTTTTTGGATTCATGCAGCCGTCTGTCTCCTTGCTTGTTATTGTGTGGACTTCTGAAATCACGCGTGATGTTGCAATTCTCCCGTGATTTTGTGACCTCATGGGATCAGCTGTGTGGAACACTTTTGCTCCCGGTTCGTGTCAGAATCGCTCCCGGTTGAAAGAGAGCTCGCAGGGAAAACGCCACTATTTCGTTACATGCCGGTTTCGCAGACAGTGGAAAGAAGGGGTTATGAATCATTCAGATTTTTTTTTATTTCTTTTGTTCCATGATTTTTTAAATTTATGCAATTTACACACAGGTAAACTTATTGATTGGTTTTTGAATTGTATGATCTAAGTTGTTAAAGGGACATGTAGTTTGGCGTGTGGTGGGGATGATGGCCCAGAGTCATAATGTAATGATGCTAATCTCCTGCTCAGCAGTCACTTATTGTTCAGGAACAGAAAGGGCTGCATGTGTAATCTGATTTACTCTGAGATCTGAGAGGCGGGCAGAGAGAACGGGAGCAAGGCAACATCAGACAGAAATAGTAGATAAGGAAAGAATAAAGAAACAAGTTGAAACAGGAACTCTAGCAATGTTAATCACACAAACAATGTTTCAGGTTTAACCAGCAAGAGCAGGCAAAAGTTCATCAGATTATGCACTGATGGTGTAATACACTAGCCTAGTGAACTAGACCAAATTCAGTGTCTCTCTGTTTGTTTTGCTAAAACTTTCAGCTCAGCTCTCAGTGGGGCGGGTCAAACCTGTGATTGGATATTTACTCGCGGGTAGGGAGGGGGTCTGATGTGAGCAGCTTCAGACGAGACTAGAGCGGGCACATAACCTAGTGAACTAGACCAAATTCTTGCCTTGCAGAGTTTGGTCTAGGCACGCTTCATTAGAACCCTCGCAGCCCGATCCACTGCTGTGGCTGTCCAATCACAACTCTCTATAGTTTTGGTTGGGCCAATCACAGCGCTCTATATTGTGGGCCAATCACAGAGCAGGAGTAGCCGATGACGTCAGCGCTGCGGCCACGAACACAAACAACATGGAGGCAACGCAGGAACCACGTTCGTTTGAAACAGCTTTGTCATCAACATTGGATTATTTACACTCCAACGTGCGTAAGTCTGTCTGATATACTTAGCGGATTCTTATTTCTATCAAACAAAGTAGTGCAATGTCCCAGTACACCTGATATTCACATGTTTTTTATACAAAAACGACAGAAATCATTGATGTTAGACGCCATTGCTGCCTCCCTCTTTTCCGTCGCTGTGATTACGTCACGTTGTTCGTCACTCTGATTGGTCCTAGCGCTATCCAATTGCGTGCAGACAGTTTGAAAGACAATCGTAGATCCCGCCTCATGACTGAAAGCCGTCAATGGTTCATGGCCAGACTAAATATTCACATATATAGGATGGCTTGCCAGGCTAGTAATACACTGCTCGGCTCAAAAAAAAGTCGCTACCAAACCAAAGGTCACACACTTTAATATTTTGTTTATCTTTGATTGCAGCACACATTCTCTGTGACATTGTTTCAATAAGCTTCTGCAATGTCACCAGATTTATTTCCATCCAGTGTTGCATTAATGTGTCACCAAGATCTTGCATTGATGATGGTAGAGTCTGAGCGCTGCACAAAGCCTTCTCCAGCACATCCCAAAGATTCTCAATGGGGTTCAGGTCTGGACTCTGTGGTGGCCAATCCATGTGTGAAAATGATGTCTCATGCTCCCTGAACCACTCTTTCACTATTTGAGCCTGATGAATGCTGGCATTGTCATCTTGGAATATGGCCGTGCCATCAGGGAAGAACACATCCATTGATGGAATAACCTGGTCATTCAGGATATTCAGGTAGTCAGCTGACCTCATTCTTGGATCACATCCTGTTGCTGAACCTAGACCTGACCAACTGCAGCAACCCCACAGGCTTGTACAGTAGGCACTAGGCATGATGGGTGCATCACTTCATCTGCCTCTCTTCTTACCCTGATGCACCCATCACTCTGGAACAGGGTCCATCTGGACTCATCACACCAGTTTTTAATAATGCGTTGGACAGTTCTGAACCCAGTTTTAGTCATTTCTGCAATCTCCTTAGATGTTTTCTCTGCTTGATGCATGCCAGTGATGTGACCCTTCTCACACAGACTAACATCTTTTCCACGACCACCAGATGTGTCTTTCCACATGTTTGTTGAAGAAATGAGAAGCAGCTCATTGCACCAGTTGGGTTAAATAACTTGTTGCAGCTGAAAGATAATCGCCCATGCAGTCATTATCCAATAGGAGGCTCCTACTTGTTTGCTTAGTTAAATCCAGGCGGAGACTTTTTTTTTGGCCGTGCAGTGTATTTTTAGCTCTGTGCTGCTTTCACTTTAGCAAAGATTAGCACATGATGTAGAAAACTAAAGATCTATATCCTAATCACCTCGCTTTCATTCCAAATGTTACCCATGTTGTTCACCATGTCCATGTAGGCACTCAGACAGGAAAACACAAGAGAAAACTAAAAAGTATCATTATTACCTTTTAAATTATGAATTAATTTGCTGTAAAATAGGTCAGCAGTACTGCAGGAGGTAGAGCAGGTTGTAATTGGGAGGTTGCAGGTTCGATCCTGGCTCCCGCCAGAGATTGCTGCTGTTGTGTCCTTAGGCAAGACACTTAACCCGCCCTGCCTACTGGTGGTGGTTGGAGGGACTGGTGGCGCCTGTGCTCGGCAGCCTCACCTTCGTCAGTGCGCCCCAGGGCAGCTGTGGCTACATTGTAGCTCATCCCCACCAGTGTGTGAATGGGTGGGTGACTGATTGTGTTGTGAAGCGCCTTGGGGGGTTGTAGAACCCTAAGAAGGTGCTATAGTATGTGTTAAAAAGACGAATGCACAGCGAGGAGAGATAAGTTTTACTTTTGGTTTCACCAAGGAACACTAGGGGGTGCTAAAAACAAGCCAAAACTGACTAGTGTGCCTTTAAAATTGACAATCATAGGTTCTAACAGAGGTTTACAGTACCTGAGCGATTGTCCTGCCATTGCCTCATTAAAACTCTATAGTTCATCCCCAATCATAATGGAAAAATGCTGTTCTGTCATCTGAAAAACAAAACTAACTGAAATAATTTGCTCTTGTATTTTTCTCTTTTCTCTAAGAGGACGAACCTGTGGTTTATGGCACCAACTCACTACAACGGCGGAAGAAGGGACTGGGACTAACAGGGCTGCGCCCCACGGGTTCAGGCTCCATTCACTCAAAGAACAAATCAGGCCTCATGATTGGCCCTCCGCAGAACTTCAGACAGATCTCATCTATTATTGATGTGGACATCTTGCCTGAGTCACACAGGAGGGTCCGACTCCACAAACATGGCAGCAATAAGCCTCTGGGCTTCTACATCCGAGACGGGGTGAGCGTACGGGTCACACCTCAGGGGGTAGAGAAGGTGAGAGGATTTTTAATATTCTAAAATAAGTCCAGTTTATGCTTTAGAAATGTTTAGGAACTTTTTAATGTAAAAGTAAGGGGCTGGTTCAGGGGTCTGCAACCCGCAGTGGCTTTTTTGGACCTTCCACAACAGCTGTTAAGGACTTTGACAAAAAATGCTAAAAGAAATTAACTCATGTCTTTAAAGGCCAAGTTCACTGAGAAACCATTTTTATTTGTTCTTTTTAGGGCTGCAGCTATCGAATATTTTTGTAATCGAGTACTCTATCGAATCTTTTATCAATTAATCGAGTACTCTAATAAATTACACTTTTGTGATTGTAAACCATTATATCAAATAGCATGTTATAAAATATGAAAGACCTCTTAAAATGAGCAAGCAATTGCCAGTTATTCTTCAGAGTTTTATTCAGAATTATTTTTCAAAACTTCAACTTTACTTTACAGTAAACACATGCCTGTGCAAAAAATAAGTATACAACCTGTTTCCTTTGGTTTAACAACAAAGTAAAGCTGGTGTAGCCACTGCTATAACCCAACTCAGAATAAATGAGGAGTATTGCTAACAATCCAATTTGAGTTTTCAATTCAATTCAGATGAGGTAGTAGAACCAAGTTTGTCTGCTCAGAACTCAATGTTGAGGGAGAGAGCTCTATTAGTGCATCATGTGTCTGTGCAATATAAGAAAGCCTTTTAAAAGGTAAATGATGGTTACAGTGCAAAAAGGTCAGCCTATTGACACGGTCAGCACTAAGGCTTGCTCTACGCTTTGATGCAATGTTCCCAGCAGCAGAGAACAAACGCTCTGAGGGTGTTGAAGTGGCTGGAATACACAGAAAAGACTTTGCCAGCTTAGCCAGGGTTGGGTATCTTGCTGCATTTTCTCTCCACCAATGGACTCTCTTTTTTTGGAGAGAGGCTGTTCACCAAAGTATTGTGAAACCTCCCTCTGCACCTCTTGTCTGTGTGTCTGCATGTCTGTGATGAGCATTTTTAAAATGCTATTGGTAAAACCTGCCGCTTCCTCCACAGTGCATGAGGGAGCAGTCCGAACAAAGCTGTCCATGTGCTGCTGCAATGTGCTGTGGGGTAAAAAAAAAGACAACATCGATTTATACAAAAAAAACCCAAACCTGTTCTAAACTAAATTTATATTCTAATAAATGCAGCTTTGTTCATATTTAGCATTTACTATTAATGCAGGGTGACCACACTTTGACTTAGAAAAGTAGAAATACAGGCTAAAATGCATTACCTTGTAGAGGCTCCGAGTCCACTTGCAGAAGTGACATTTACGTGAGGATGTGTCCTGGTCAGGTGCTGCAGCATCGAGGATGTGGTGTTGTGGTAGGCTAAATCCATTTTACAGTATTTACACTGGACTACGTTTTCCGCCTTACAATGTCTTTTTCGCACTCCACTGGGGTCCACGTTGTCCGCCATGGCCTAAGAGAAAGTGAAGTTACATTTGCTACTCGCGTGTGCATTCAATGCAGTGTGTATGTGCGTCACTTATTTCTTTCTGGATGAAACATGACCCCCGGTGATTGCAAAGCCATGATTTAATTAAACATGAATTAAACGAAGCCTCGAGGCAGAGAATTTGCCTCGAGGCTTTTTTGTACTCGAAATATTCGAGGTACTCGAGGAATCGTTTCAGCCCTAGTTCTTTTTGATGTACACTGCCCAGCCAAAAAAAAAGTCTCCAACTGCATGGGCGATTATCTTTTAGCTGGCAACAAGTTATTAACTCATTAACTGCCAGCTGTTTTCTGATCAGAAAGCCCCTGACTGCCAGCGTTTTTAATGTTTTGTGAAGAGTCACAGAACATTGTGCTCTATGATCATGTAAACGCCAAAACTACCAAAAGAAAGAGTAGACTCACTTCTTACATCAGGAAGAATCACCGTATTTCTAGCGTTTTCTGTTCTTTCACAATCTGTGGCCGAAGCGTGAGCTGCTGAAGCATTTCCGGTTGGCGCATCGCTTTTTTTCCACAGCAGCGTCCCAAAACGATCTCCTAATTCATTGATTTTCTGCTTCCTGATGACGTGATGTGTGACATACACAGATGAAGATCAACTTTAGACACATGATGTTTATTCTAACGGTGCGGGGGCTCGTTCCGACGCCCACCCCGTATAAAAATGCAATTGACGACTAAAGTTGTCAATGGCAGTGAATGAGTTAAACAACCATGTGGAAAGACACATCTGGTGGTGGTGGAAAAGATGTTAGTCTGTGTGAGAAGGGTCACATCATTGGCATGCATCAAGCAGAGAAAACATCTAAGGAGATTGCAGAAACGACTAAAACTGGGTTCAGAACTGTCAGACGCATTATTAAAAACTGGTGTGATGAGTCCAGATGGACCCTGTTCCAGAGTGATGGGTGCATCAGGGTAAGAAGAGAGGCAGATGAAGTGATGCACCCATCATGCCTAGTGCCTACTGTACAAGCCTGTGGGGGCGGGGCTATGATCTGGGGTTGCTGCAGTTGGTCAGGTCTAGGTTCAGCAACAGGATGTGCTCCAAGAACAGTGTTTGTGAAAACACGTCAGACATTACTGACGTGTTTTAATAATGTCCGACGAAAAACTTTAAATCATCGGACATTATGACTGACATGCCTCTTCTCTGAACTTGCCAAAATGAAAACGTCCTGAAAACCACAAATGGCAAACTGTTTGTTGATAATTTGCTCTGATTCTGTGACACAGACATGTTTTTCAATAATCCATCAGATATCGTCTCTGATCTCTGCAGCATCTGCTGCAGGAGTGCTTCTGCCAAGCATTTTAATTGATCTGCACACGGTGTGTGGGGCACCGGAAGCTTTTAGCTGCTGTATTACAAACGCGAGCTCACTTGAGATCATTTGTTATTATTGTGATATTTGTGATGACCTAAAACGCCAGACAGAATGAGTCCTTAACCGCAGTTCATTAGAGTAGTTTAACAAACAGCTGAGATAAACCCGCAGCTCCAGTTTCAGTTTCACTCTTCAACCATCCACAGCGTCTCTTAAAGGAACAGTAACATCAGGCTACAACAGCAATCACAAAAAGCCATAATGGCTCATTACAGTATTTTCATATATGATATGTTGTTTCTGGTGTTTCATAATAATTTATAATAATTATATGATGATCTCTAATAATTTCCTGATAAATTCTGTTGGTTTATTTTCTAAGCAGAGGGACTGTCTAATACTCATTTTCTGAATTTGGCAGAAAATCACATTGATGGTTCTTTTTTCGAATTATGTCATCAGATTATTGTCACAATAAAAATATGTATAATATGTAAAGGTCAGAGGTCACTAATACCCACTGTTAAATAGATACAAGTCTGAAGCCCGTGAGGACAGTAGCTACGTTTACATGGGCACAAGTAATCGGATTGAACGCCCTATCGGATCAAAAATGCGTCATGTAAACATGTCAATCGGAATATTCTGATCCGATTCGGCCTGATCCGAATGAAATTTCATTCTGATTGAGAGAGGTGGTTTTGTCCGATCGTCAATCCGATTGGCGTCCATGTACACAGCCATTCGGATCGTTGGGGTAAAATAATGCCCACTGCGCATGTGTGCAACTTCAGCGTGCCGTCTTTCCGCCTCTGCGTATGCTCAGGACAGATCGAAAACATGGCGGGCGGTAAACAGAAGTGATCTGTTGCCGACGCTATTTTTTACTGGAAATACTACGGGAGCTCAATATTACTGAACGTTTCGATGGCCGAAAGGCTAAAAATGCCGAGTTATACACGCAAGTGCATCTAAAGATGCAGGAAGCGGGAATTCACCGAAGCTAGAGAATAATCAAATAAAATGCAAGGGAAAAGACGTGCGGACAAGATGGCGTTTGTTTACAATTTCTCTTCCGGGAAAGACAAGTCTGCGCATGCGCAAGCTATGGTGCGGGCATCGCGGCGTGATCGGATCATTCCAGTTAGTGTCCACGTAAACAGAGATTTGGGATTTCCGATCAACCAAGATTTGAATCGGATTGGGGAAATTTGGCACATGTAAAGCTAGTGTCCTACGTCTCGACTAGTAGAAGCTAACCGTTAGCATTAGCAACTCCACCACACAGCAGAACTCCTCCAGGCTTGTGTTATTTGTGGAGATAAAACATCAACGTTGCAGATCAAACAGAGTCAGTGGTAGAGTCGTGCTGCTGTTAGCCAATCAGAACTGCAGATCCTGTTGTCTGAAGCTACTTTCTCCTCTGGCTGAATTCTCTGACCTTGAGTTCAGAAATATTATTGTTAATATTATTATTATGGGGGGTGTTGCTGTTTGGACTGTGAAGGTTGCAGACCCCTGATCTAGTATTTGGGCATGAGAGACTTTCTTCTGAATAGAAGGAAAAAAACAATAAAACTAAACAATACAACTAAACTAAAACTGAGCATAAATTGGATGTTAGTCGCAGAGTCATTTGCAGTGCAGAAGGCAAACCAATCATGAAACATCTGGTTATACTGCATGTGATCACACATAACATAATTTTCCAGATTTGAATAAAACATAAAAATCCATCACATCTTTGTGTTAAACTCTGTCCTGAGAGGCAGTGGTTGATAAGCATTCCTTCTAAGAATGACGTGCCTTTAATTAATCTTTGACAGGGGTATTCAATTCTGGTCCTGGAGGGCCGGTATGCAGAATGTTTTAGTGGTTTCTCTGCTCCAACACACTTGATTGAGCTCATCAGGCTCTGCAGAAGCCTGGTAATTACTTGCTGATTGAAATCGGGTGTTTTGAAACAGAGTTAAAACTAAAACATGCTGGCCCTCCAGGCCCGGAATTCAATACCCCTGATCTACGATATCCATACAGATGGGTCTGAGTCATACTACAAATATGATGTTTTTTTTAAAGTTTGTGAAGACATCCTAAACAGATTTATTGTGTATAAAGCAGACAGATAGCCTGTTGTCTTACACTGGTGTGTTTGTGTGTCTGATAGGTTCCTGGGGTCTTCATATCTCGTCTGGTACGAAATGGGCTTGCAGAGAGTACTGGGCTACTGGCTGTTAATGATGAAATCCTAGAGGTCAACGGCATTGATGTAGCAGGAAAATCTTTGGATCAGGTGAGAACAGAACTGCCAAGCCACTCAAATAGAAGATACCAAGCATCTAACGTAAAGGGTCACCCCCCACCCGCAGAGGTGAGTGGCCGAGCCAGGTGGAGGTGCAGCCGAGACTTAGCTGGAGCCCAGTGCAGCGCAGCCACATAGTACGGTAGAGACCCTGAAGCTCTACAGCCATCAGCTGTGGCTGATTCTAAATCAGTGTGGAGCAGAGTTTTAACCTGAAGATGGAGACAGAATTACGGTTTTGGACTGAATTATTAAATTTTAAGTAAGTTGCACTCAGTGGCGCCCCCATGGCCACCCCTGATCATGGCCATGGCCACCCCTAGAAAAATGCTGGCCACCACAGGGGAGACCAGTGTTCTTAATAAATCATGTTAATGTTCACTCAAACCATAAATTCATCTTATTTAATCAAGACATAAATGTAAAGCCCAATAAAAAATTGTACAATTAATGAGTAAATAAATAATCAGAATAAAAAAAAAGTTTATATCGCCATAGTTTTTTGAGAAGACAGCAACAGGCAAAAAAAAATCCGTGAGGCGTGCCGCGCGTGCAGCACCGTCCCCGTCAGCTTACCGTCAGCCCAGACAAGAGGAGAGAAAAAAACAGGTTATCCGACCGCATGCACGTTCCTGCAGTAGCACGCAGCATCTGACCAACCAGTGGTCAAGTGCTGCGACAGGCAGTTGCATGGAGATGGAT
The DNA here is from genome assembly GCA_006937985.1 of Aphyosemion australe. Taxonomy (NCBI): domain Eukaryota; kingdom Metazoa; phylum Chordata; class Actinopteri; order Cyprinodontiformes; family Nothobranchiidae; genus Aphyosemion; species Aphyosemion australe. Next base: position 38,810 of record SSNS01000546.1, on the reverse strand, counting down.
AGATGGCATCCAAACAGAAATATCGGGAGTAAGGCTTAGCACAAGAAAGCACAAGATGTGGAGATCAAAACAAGATGTGGAGTGTGCTTCACTTGAAAGTGGGCATGTTGGGAAAAAAACATCCCAGCTGCTGCTGCTGATCATATGAGACAGAAGAGAGGATAATTCTGGCTGGATGGACTGGAGATTACGTTTTACAGCAGCTGATTATCATTTATTAAATGTCTTGTTAAATGCATAACCTTCGCGCGTGCGCGCGTGAATCAGAATCATAATATTAGTTGTAGCTGTATTTACATTATTTCATTGGGTAATTTCCCATTTAGACCAAACCAAATCTTAACCTGCTTGTATGATGGATTTCTGGTCATAACAGGGTTGATGCTGAACTCTGAACTTAACCCTACCTCAGCTGCCTCTGCTGAGTGAGCGTGTTCTCTTCCCTAAATATCTACTAAATGAGATTTGTTGTAATTTTTGAAAAACCATCATTTTATTTCTGTTTGGTTTTAAAATTAAGGACAGAGAAAAACTTTTGCAAAAAGAGTATGGATATTTTTTTCATAGGGATGTTGATATTAGTGGAAAATTAAGTAAAAATACACGTAAATAAATCCAAAACTATTACTGGTACTTTTAGTGGTAATTCCAACCAATGATTCGCTCCCTGAACATCTTTAATCTGCTCTTCTTATAAAACTACAAACCTGGACACATCAAACCTGGACTAGCTCATTTTCCACTAATGGCAGAGTCCTTAAAACATAGTTTGTGATTTGTGAAAGCTTTATCTGATATGTGAAAGTAGAAAAAATGATTTCAGCATTTTATTTATTTATTTATTTAGGCCTATTTGTTTTCATCTGGGCCACACGGGAACTGGTCCAGCAAAAATACTACAACACCTAGACTCCCTTCCCCGAGGGCTGGCATCCAGCATGTTTTAGTTGTTTCCTTAATCCAAGTCACTTGATTCACCTGCTCAGCAGCTCATCAGGCTCTGCAGAGGCCTGCTAATCACCTGCTGATTAAAATCAGGCGTGTTGAAGCAGGGAAACAGTAAAACGTGCTGGATACCGGCCATCAGGGAAGGGAATTGGGGATCACTGACCTAGAGCCTTTGAACCTGGAAAAGATTATTGTAATAACAGAATCCATAAAGCATTGTTTGTAATTTCTGAAACCTATTTTTTTATTTGTGGAAAAGAGTGTTTTGCTTTTATTTTACACATGTTGCAATAAAATAGTTTTAAAATGCCTGGACGGGTAGCTCTCTGGGTGCTCAGCATCCCTAAACCTCTGATCTTAGAATCGCCCCTGGTGTTTTGGATGCATATTGTTTTTTAAATAAAAAAGAATAAAGGAGCATGCAGTGCATCGCCACAGGCTAAACTCTCCCAGAGTTACCACAAGGACCAATTTGGTGCGCCACCCTTTTTGCTTCACTAGCAACTCTTCTAATTTTACTAATGCCGGTTGTTATGGACGACGTCTGATGTCATTTCTTACCGAGTTACAATCAATCAGCACGAGTTAATCAAAAGTTCTGCTCATCTACTCCACCAGGCCATTCTGAGTACCTACCCCTGTTCAGGTATTCCAAAAGTTCCTGAAAATGTCCCAGAAAACGATAATTCGGACGCCAGGGGAAGTGGAGACACACGCATGCTGGGAAGTTCCTGTAAAATTACCCTAAAGTTCCAGTGGTGTAAACACGCCTTTTGACTGCAACAAACTGGGCGAGGCTTGAACCTGCAACCAGGGGCAGTCCTAGCCCATTTGGTGCCCTGGGTGAACACCCTCTCACCCCACCACCCGCACACGCACACCAATCCACACTACTCAAACACAACCACAAGACGGGGGACAAGTCATTTATAAGTGTGCTATTCTCCATACAGACAGCAGAGGGTGCTAGAAACCACTTCATTCACAAAACAGAAAGTAAAACAGACATATAATTTTGCCCAATTTATCAAATATTCAGAATTAATGCATGTATAACAAGCATTTTTATGGAGTAGCCTATCACAAAATCAGTGTTTGGAAGTAAAGCATTACTCTGGAACTGCCAGAGGTGGGTAGAGTAGCCAAACAATGTGCTCAAGTAAGATAGAATTACTTCAAAATAAAACTCAAGTAAAAGTTGTTAAATATCTTGTAACAACACATGAGTAGCAAGTAACTGTATGCTAATAAAGGCAGATTTAATATAATATAGATTTCACATGTTATAGCATTTAATGTGTACATCCCCCCTCGGCTGACGCAGTCGCTGCATGCGAGCTGCTCCAAAGTTCTGTGGAGAAGCTGCAGACAGCTCATCCAGACGCACTTAAGCCTGGGACACACAGGAGACAGACGCGCTGCGCCACAGAAGCGCCGCGGTTTTGGGAAGTCAAATGGTCACACAGGAAGCGCCGCTGAACGCTTCTTGGAAAGTCACGTGATAGTCACAACATCACGCGGGACTTGAGAACAGGAACAGCCGCTCCACGGCGCGCCGCGGCGCTTGAAATAGAACTGGCGCCTATCTTCAGCGCCTCTGCGCGGACCGGCGCTTCTGGGCCGCGACGCTGCGCTCCCCGTGTAGCCACTCTCGTGGCTTCTAATGGCTTCTTTTTAAAATGTTGTTGGCTCTGTTATTCATTCTGCTGTGGTCTGTTGGGGTGTAGGCAGCTCTGACCGGGACAGGAAGAGATGTAATCAGACGTACCAGAATGTTAGATAAGATGCTGCTAGTTTCCATGAACAAGCAGATAAAACATTTGTAAAAAGATAACTGTCTTAATGAAATTTATTTTTTCAACACATTGTTTATAGAGAATAAAACAATTTAAACTACAGGTTTTTTAAATTACATTATATTAAGTAATGTAATGTTTAAAATGTTATAATTATATATAATTAATTATAGTTAATGCTGCTTCATATATTTTATAAATCATTTCTAAACTGATTCGTAAAAAGACTCCATACTAGTGGAGCCTAATAGGGAGAGTGATTTAATTAATTAATTAATTTATTTATTGCTAAGTCAACTAGACAACAGAATACTAGGTATAGCAAACATCAATTATGACTGTCAGACACTGACAATAGGAGACAAATCTACAATAGACTTCATTTGGGCTAAAAATGTTGTTTAAAAAGATCCAAAAGATGAAATAAACAACAACAGAGTCTGATCTGCTGTGTTATCTATCAGGCACATAGTAAAATAAAAACAAACATTTTCCCTGCTGTAGTTTCAGGAGGAAACATAATATCTGTGATTATTACGACACGTCTGCTTGTTTGTGTCTTTTACTCATCTCTCCTGCTCTTGTTTTCTTTTTTCCTAAAATAATTTTACCTTTAATTCTTCAAACTGTTAATTTTGCTCTCAGTAAAACATCCACCCCCCAAGCCGAGAATCCCAACATAAACTATTACTGACCTACACTTCACAGTGAGCAGATTCACACAACACATGTATTTTAACGCTATTGTGTTGGACTGACTATATTATGAATGAAAAGTGCTTTTATTTGTTAGGAGAGTTACTAGCATGATTTACTTGACCAACTTATTAGTTACAACATTTGATGCATTTATGCCCTAAAGCACAGGTGTCAAACTCAGGCCCTCAGGCCAAATTTGGTCTGCAGTTTATTTATATTTGGCCCGCGAGATCATATTAAAAATATATTGGAACTGGCCCGCCGACACATTTTGCTGCAAACACTACAAATCCCATGGTACATTGCAGCGTTAGCGCGTCATTCGAAGCTCCCCCTCCCTTTCTGTTTACAGTCATTAGAGCACGGGTAGGGAACCCTGGTGACCCACTATCCAGCATGTTTTAGAGGTTTCCCTGCTTCAACACACCTGATTTTAATCAGCAGGTGATTAACAGGCTTCTGCAGAGCCTGATGAGCTGCTGAACAGGTGATCAACTGTGATGAAGCAGGGAAACCTCTAAAACGTGCTGGATAGCAGCTCTGCAGGACCAGGGTTCCCTACCCCTGCATTAGCGTCAATGCTACCAGCCTCGCCGTCTTTAGCTGTTCCCTCCTCAGTGTGGGAAATCTAGATTCCAACTGCTCAGTACTAGTGTTGTCATGGTACCAAAATGTCAGTATTCGGTACCGGTACCAGTGAAAATCCACGGTTCTCGGTACCAATTTCGGTACCAAGTAAAAATTTAATTTAGACTAAATTTACCAATAAAAACATTAATTTTCCTGTAAAGTGCATTGAGATGATATCTTTTGTGAATCAGTGCTGTATATTAGAAAATGAACTGAATTACTATTGTACTACTATCATAACATGTTTTTAATGCACTTTTATTTAGTCAAAATGTGTTTTTGTTCATATATTTTTGTAAACCTGCTAGTTATCCAGACTAGAACCTCTAGTTAGAACAGCTTTATTGACAAACTGATTTTAAGGACATAAACACTGACTGAGCCATACATTGTTGTTCATCTTTTGGATACACATTACAATCATTAAAAAAAGAAAAACTCCGGTCTGTGAGCAGTCAACGCCTTTATGTCATCCTGTTTGTTTGTTTGTTACCCTAATTAAACGTATAGGAGATTTAAATAGTTAATAAAGATGATGGTGTATTCACACCACACTCTATGTAGTACTGATTCTGACACATATGTGAATTTTTGAAAGCGACTAGTCTGAACGGTCATGTCGCATTAACTCCGCCTCCTACGTCACTGATCAGCGGAGGTGAGCGTCGTGTCAGGACGTTCCTGATGACAAGCGCTGACAGAGGGATTCAGGGGTCTGTGGGACATCCTGTCAAGTTTTGGAATTAAAAATACAAGAAAGCTGGAGCAAAGCGCCTCTCCTGTCGGTCTCCG
>SSNS01000546.1:4825-18523 GCA_006937985.1 Aphyosemion australe | reverse complement strand
TTAAAATCTGTTATATGGTCACTGACAGCAGCTACATTTAAGTTTCACTTATTCTCAGTCATCCTGGACATGATCATCCTGAGAGTTTTAGCTGAAAACAGCTGCTGGACTTTTCTGGTTATCTTGAAGACATTTAGCCTCTCATCCTAGAGGCTCCTTCAGCTCCCAGACTTTGTAGGAGGCTGTGAGTTGTGGTCAGAAACAAACACACTGATTGTGCTGCAAGTCTTTCTTTTTTTTTTTTTTTTGAAAGGGGGGGATGGGGGTGCGTCAACACGGTCGGGACATATAAGGGGGTGCGCGGCTAAATAAGTTTGGGAACCGCTGGTCTAAAAGACTATATAGGATGTGGATATCCATGGTGGTATAGGTGATGACTCCTTTAATTATTAGCTTAGGAGTGACATATCAGAGTCAGAACTGTTTGTATTGTCAATAGCAGTAAAGGTCAGTTTACAGCACGAGGAACGTGTGTTGGTGTTAGGTGCAATAATAAATTATGGTACCAAAAATAGTTAAAAGATATACTATAAAATACACAAATGTACACATACAAAAGATTACAAGAAAGAATAATAAGAATATTGGAACAGATTTGATAAAAAAATGGAACCTATTTCATTTAACTTAATCATCAGCGCTTTCTATATATTTTATTGAAATCCACTGAACAGGTTATTTGATTACCATTGTTATGCTTGACATAGACATGAATATGTAGACTACCTGATGGAAATTTTATATTTTAATTTATTTTATTTTATTATATTTATATTTTAATTATCATGCCATATAATGTGTCTGATTTTGTGAAAATGTTTGATAAAATGTGTTTTTTAGTTGGGTAAGCACCTTCCTCAGTAGAAATGAACGCTCTGGGGTCGAATAGAGACCCATCTAAGATGGCGGCCGGCTACTACTGCAGCTCCAATAGGAGAGGGGTGTCTACGTGTCTGTGAGCGGTGGGCGGGGTCAAACGTTTGACTCCGCCCACGTTGCGCCCCGCCCCGATCTGCGTTCTGCAGTCAGGGGTAGTTGGAACCGGGTGGGAATAGTGAGTGATCCGTACCGCGAGCTGCGTGAGTCATGGTCATGACTCATGAGCTGAGCAGGGTTAGCGGTACTGCAAGCCTTCACTCCAATGAGTGACTCGTTTGAGCTGAAACCCGCGAGGGAGGGGGTGACCAAAAGTAGTGATGTCAAACCAGAGTTCACTAAGGACAAAACTGAGCATTGAGCCTCTAAAAAGCACAAGAAATTTTCTTTTGGCTTTCATCTGTCCTAGGAGCCCTGCTACAGGCCATTCTAATCTCCCAGAATCTGATCTGCTCTGCAAAGCCCTCTTTACCCCTCCCGCTTGGCCAGGACATGAATATGGTAATGAGCTGCCTTACACCCAGAAGCTAGCTTTTTTTATTATTATTTTTATTTTCCCCTAAGCTAGAAACTCCGTCTCCATTGTTACAGCTAGCAGCTGGTAGCAGCTAGTATCTTCCTAACCTGTTGTTAAAGATCTGGTATTCAAACTGATATGTTTGAACCAGGCTCAGAAGAAAGTTCAGATGTGGAGCAGCAACCAGCAGTTCGCCAGAGACTGGAATAGACTGTCAGAGTGGTAAGTTTAGTCAAGAAGCTAACTTTAGCGTTAGTTAGTTAGTTAGTTAGTTAGTTAGTTAGTTAGTTAGTTAGTTAGTTAGTTAGTTAGTTAGTTAGTTAGTTAGTTAGTTAGTTAGCAACATCATTCATCCATGTAGATGTTAGATTACGCTTGTATATTTTGTCATAGAAACAGTATTTTACCAGGATGTTAAACAGGTATTTTACAGAGCTACTGCTACAGCTGTTACTACTGCTGGTGCATCAATAAATAATGATGTTTATTCACCGGAATACCTCCATGAACCGAACTGTTCTCTGTCCAATACTAATTCATCCTTACAGCAACAATAACACTGCTAGCTACCCCTCCAGTTCATCTCTAACACAGAAGTTTCAATTTTTAATTTATTTTGACGTAAATCAGCCACAGCAGCTAAAATGGTTAGACCTGAAATTCTGTGCAGAGTTTGATGCATTAGTAGAAACTATTTATCTGCAGTAATGTGTGACCTTATATCTTCATCCCTCAGGTGTTCTTGCTATAAATGTGAACTCATGCCTATGGAGGGGGAGAACATTTGATGTTGAGAAGAAGCACAGGTAAGGTCAAAGGTCAAACAGGGAGCACAATGATTGTTGCTCCTTCACAAATGAATTTAAAAGTAAAAGTCTGATGCAGTCAAGCTTGGTTTATGCTTGATGCATGTACATTCCGCGCAGAAATGAGACGCGCGGATGGAACGCACATTGGACTTTGCAGCATTTATGGTTCCTTCCTACCTTCTGCAGCTTGTCGCCGCTGTGAGCCAATATTATCCCAGGGGGCAGCATGGGGCTCTATGGCATGCATCCAACACTACACCATAGTAAAAGTAGAAATCACTGATGTTTTACTTTTTACTGCTTCCTCGTCTTTTCTGAGTGTGACAGCAATTTCTCTCCACGAATTAACAATATTTTGATCACGGTGATCTTTATGGGCTGAATCATAGAGATGTTTGTATTTACGAACCTCTGCCACTACGAGCTCTTGCCAGTCCGCGTAGTTAGAAAATTTCCTAAGTGTGCGATGCAGAAACTTTGGGCTGCATGGAGGACACGCGGATGGTCGTGGTTGCTAAAATGACGTAATTTGTCACGCCTTGCGGACCTCGCGGATGCGTCAAGCATAAACCAACGTTAAGGCTCCTTGGGATCTGTCTCTAGTTAATGGAATGTAACTGTTACAGCCCTTGTAATGGTAAATGGCCTGTATTTGTATAGCGCCTTCTTAGGGTTCTACAACCCCCCAAGGCGCTTCACAACACAGTCATCCACCCATTCACACACACGCTGATGGGGATGAGCTACAATGTAGCCACAGCTGCCCTGGGGCGCACTGACAGAGGCGAGGCCTGCCGTACACTGGCACCACCGGTCCCTCCAACCACCACCAGCAGGCAAGGCGGGTTAAGTGTCTTGCCCAAGGACACAACAGCAGCATTCTATGGGGGGAACCGGGATCAAACCTGCAACCTTCCGATTACTGGACAACCCGCTCTACCTCCTGAGCTACTGCTGCCCCGATGACTGTCTGCAGGTTCCAAGAATGAACCAGGTTGTGATAATGACTGACCATCCGAGCTTTCAACCAGCAAGATGTCTACAGAGCTGACTTCACTGCTTCCACGTACGGCTGAGGGTTCATGGACAATATGAGTGAAGAGCAGATTCAAAAGGTTCATTTGTCACATGCTGTCACCAAAAACACCATCCTCCGGCTCGTTGACCTCCCAGCTGGCTGACGACCTCCTTCCGCAGGTGTGAAACAGACATTTCATTGACCTAAATATTGTTTTTTTTACTTTTGCTGCTGTATTTCTATATTTGTGAATAAAAAGAATCTTGTTACATTGTCATGTGGTTATTTTGTTTACTGTTTTGTCTTTTTAAGGTTGTGACTGTGTGAAATATATGCCAAATTCCTTTATTGTTTTACAATTTTGGCCAATAAGTGATTCTGATCATCTACTTTCTAAACGTCATCATCCATATATGAAGGTTCTTCAGTGCCCTGTAAAGCTTTGAGGCTGAGTAGGCATCTCTCAAACACTGAATTTTACATCTTATGTTGCAGATGTTGGACTTGCTTGCCTGGCAAGCCATCCTACAAGCAAAATTATTTTTGCTTCAGCAAATGACGGTCTAGAATCTAGAATAGAATAAACCTTTATTATCCCACGATTTAGAAATTCAAGTGTTACACAGCTCTTATAGCAAAAGGAAAATGGAAGAAGACACCATGTAGCTCTATGTACGCAGTAAAGTTAAAGTCCCAAGTCATCATCACACACTGGTGAAATTACATCTCCGCATTTGACCCATCCCCATGGTGGGGAGCGGTGAGCTGCAGCTGTGGCCGCGCTCGGGAACTATTTGGTGGTTTAACCCCCCAATCCAACCCCTTAGTGCTCAGTGTCAAGCGAGGAGGCATTGGGTCCTATTTTTTTCAAAGTCTTTGGTATGACCCGACCGGATTTGAACCCCGATCTCCCAGTCCCGGGGCGGACACTCTACCACTAGGCCTCCCAGGAGCGCATAAGACGAACTAAATCTTGGTAGCGTAAACCAATCACGAGGCCTCCTGCTACCAAGATTCCTACCAAGATTTCGTAGAGATGGCCAATCACGGAGCGTGCTGCTACCAAGATTTGCCTGAGCTACAGGATCGTTGGCCGATCACAAAGGGCCCGCCTCCAACAACGATGGACGAATCACAGTGGCGGAGATTCAGGTAAACAGCTGTTTATTACGGTATTGTTGTGGGGTGGTTGTTCCCAGTGAGGACGAGATGCCTCAAACTTTACGTTTCGCCATTTTGTTGTTTTAGAAAATCAGAGCTAGCTTGCGGTAAGTTTCGTACTTTTCCCGTAGTAGAAAGTTTTAAAATAGTTATAAGTACACTGCTCACAAAAATTAAAGGAACACTTTAAAGAAACACATTAGATACATCAGATCTCAATATGAAGTTGGATATCTATACAAATAACGACAGGGCAATGTCTTAGGAACAAAAGGATGCCAAGTCTTTTAATGGAAATAAAAGTTTTCAGCCTACAGAGGGCTCAATTGTGTAGACACCCTAAAATCAGAGTGAAATGAAGATGTGGCAGGCTAGTCCATTATTTCAAAAACTTCATTTCTGCAACTCAAAATGCTTTTCAGTATCTTGTGTGGCCCCCACGAGCTTGTGTGCATGCTTGACAACGTCGGGGCATGCTCCTAATGAGACAACGGATGGTGTCTTGTGGCATTTCCTCCCAGATCTGTGTGAGGGCATCCCTGAGCTCTTGTACAGTCTGAGGAGCAACCTGGCGCCGCCTAATGGACCCAAACATAATGTCCCACAGATGTTCTATTGGGTTTAAGTCAGGGGATCGTGAAGGCCATTCAATTGTTTCAATTCCTTCATCCTCCAGGTACTGCCTGCATACTCTTGCCACATGAGGCCGGGCATTGTCGTGCATTAGGAGAAAACCAGGACCTACTGCATCAGCGTAGGGTCTGACAAAGGGTTCAAGGATTTCATCTGGATACCTTATGGCAGTCAGAGCACCATTTCCTAGGCAGTAGAGGTCTGTGCGTCCCTCCATGGATATGCCTCCCCAGACCATCACTGACCCACCACCAAACCTGTCATGTTGAACGACGTTGCAGGCAGCATAACGTTCTCCTTGTCTTCTCCAGACTCTTTCACGTCTATCACAGGTGCTCAGGGTGAACCTGCTCTCGTCTGTAAAAAGTACAGGGCGCCAGTGGCGGACTTGCCAATTCTGGTGTTCTTGAGCAAATGCCAGTCCAGCTCTACGTTGCTGGGCAGTGAGCACAGGGCCCACTACAGGACGTCGGGCCCTCAGGCCATCTACATGAAGTCTGTTCCTGATTGTTTGGGTAGAGACATTCACACCAGTGGCCCTCTGGAGGTCGTTCTGTAGGGCACGAGCAGTGCTCAGCCTGTTCCGCCTTGCACAAAGGAGCAGGTATCGGTCCTGCTGATGGGTTGTGGACCTTCTACGGCCCTGTCCAGCTCTCCGAGAATAACCGCCAGTCTCCTGAAATCTCCTCCATGTTCTGGAGATTGTGCTGGGAGACACATTAAACCTTCTTGCTGCAGCACGTGTGGATGTGCCATCCTGGAGAAGTTGGACAACCTGTGCAACTTCTGTAGGGTTAAGGAATCGCCTCATGCTGCCAGTAGAGATAATTACTCAAGCCAAAACTAGCACGAGTGGAAAACCAGCCAAAAAAGATCAAGAGGGAGAAACTTGAAATGACCTCTACATGTTAAACCAGTCCTGTTTTGAAGGTTTTGTAATTGTTGCCACTTTAGTGCACCTGTCGTTAAGTCCATGAACACCAATACAGCTGAAAGTGATTAACAATGCCCTCAGCTGCTTAATCAACCAGAAAATTATCAGACAGGTTTCATTGATTTCATGCCAGGCCTAATAAAAAAAGTGTTCCTTTAATTTTGTGAACAGTCTACAAATGTATTAGCTTACTTGTATATTTTAATTCGTCTGTACTTGTTCACGATGGGAAAACGTAACGTTATGTTATGTTATCTAATGAAACGCTATACTTATACCGATATATACGTTTTTTATACGTTTTGTTCACGTGTGAGTGAATGAATGACTTAATTTTTTGTCGATTATTCATTGTTTGTAGAATATTGAACCTAGTAAAAGTCAGATGCAACTGAAAAGCATTTTTCTTTATGTATGTGACTAGGATTTAACATTTATTTAACCAGGGTAAAAAAAATTACTTTGAGATCTCTCTTACAAGTGTTCTGGGATAGAGAGCAGCAGAACAGAATTTTAAAAATACCATTTTAACACTCTCACGGGATTTTTACGTTTACATTTATTAAAAAACGTAATTAATGTAAAAAATCTACAGAGACTTCTGTTTGTCGTATTTTACAAGTTAGTATTGTAGGTGTGTTGCTTGTTTTTGTGTGTGTGTAAGGTTGTGAAAGAGTCAAGGATGACACAGACATCTGGCTTATCATTTTAGATTTATCTCTGTAAATGTGTTTATTTCCATGATTATGGAATTAAAATGTTTCATTAATCTGATTTTATTATCGTCTTTCCTTTTCTCTAGTGTGGAAAAAAGGATCCTAAATTTAGGAAGAGGGTGGATGGGTGCATTAACTTGGTTGACACAAAAGCTGCCATGGAAGTCAAGAAGGAGAAGAGGCCATGGTTTAGGGCTGCATCCCCAGAAAAGGTGAGGGAGTCTGCAGAGACTCCTCAACCTGCTGTCCCTGAAACCACAGCCTCTGTCCCTGAAAGCACGCTCCAGACTCCTCAACCTGCTGCCCCTGCCTGTTCAGATGACGGCTTGACATCACCTGCATCTAAACCCCTCCAAGAGATGCCATCTGTGGAAGTTGAACATGCTCCTGTGGATGCACTGGAAGAAAGTAAGTGATGTTCATGCCCAAATGTCACATAAAGAAGCAATTAAAGATGTTTTTTTAACTCTAAAATTTCCACATGACATAAGTGACTTTAAACCGGTTTACTGATTACTTTTGTTCCGTAAACCTGTGTTTAATAAAAGGTTTGATATTTATCTCCATCAAGGCTGCCTGATTTTCACTCTGATGATGCTACTCCAGGGACATCAAGGGGACAAGTAAGTTAGATATGATTTGACTACTTTTGCCCATCTTTTTATTTTTTAGTGGTATAACACATGACTAACTTATCATTTAGGACTTCGTTGGCCCTGACAACACCAGAGGTTTTGGAGCTGTGCAGGATTTGGCTGAAGCACTCTTCAATCTGAGAGAGCACAGCCTGGCTCTCACGCTTGAAGAGTCCAACAACATTGTTGTGCTTTGGTAAAGACTGTCAGAGTACGACAAGGAGCGCACCGTTTATTCTCCACGCCACCAAACAACCCTGAGCAAAGGCCGTTTTAGAGCAACAAAAAAATGTGTTGCACCAGGCGTGGAGTCGACAAAAAGGTATTGTGGCATAATCAAGGGGTTGTTGGTAGTACCAACTGACAGTTCCGAACAACGCCACCTAGGGAATTTCACCCTAGGAATCATTTCGACCCTTAACGTTACATTAAGGCACCCAGGTTCATTTTAAGCACAGGAAGTTGGGAGTCGTGGGTAGAGAAATCAATGATTTATTAAAACATAAAATAATCACAGTTGGAGCTTACCGGCTGGGGCCAACTAAAAAGGGGATTGGTGGGCATCCACCACCACCAGGACACCCGTGAAACACTACACACGTGGAAGACAAGAAACCCCACCACCAACGAAACCAACACACCACACAAGGGAGGGGAACAGGATGCCACACCCGGGGAAAGCACCACGCCCGCCGGCAGTCTCCAACTGGAACAGAGAATGGAATAAAACAGTTAAAAACGATATAAAACAATAAAAACACGTTCCAGGACTCCACTCAGTCATGGTCCATATCGCTGCAGGAATTGCAGTCTTTAAAAATGGCAGCAGAGTCTTGGCCATACTCAAAGCTCAGTTCCTGCCCACTTGGGTCCTTGCCGGGCCGCTCCAAAGACACCCGGTAGGAATACGAACCCCCGGACCTACTCCATGTAGCCTGCCGTTCCGTCGCAGTCACCACAGAGCTCCTTTAGCTTTCCTCCGGCACAACCCAATGCAGTCCCATCCGCATCGGTTGATTGGCTGAGCTCCTCTAGCACACTGGATCCTCCTCGGGTGCCCAGCACAGTTTCCGCCTGCCACGGCAGCTCAGTCGGCCAGTATGAGTCCTGGCTGGCAGCTCCATGAGCTCAGGCCCATGCTGGCTGCTGCTGGGAGTGACAGTAATCAGCCAACTCTTAAAAAATGAACAAGGGAGCAACAAACAAAACACATACCTGCTGGGAGTGACAGTAATCAGCCAACTAAAGCCACCTGCCCTGGTGAGCCTTTTAAAGGAAGCCACCAGGGCTCTGATTAGCTGACTCCCTCATTAAGGGAAATTGGCAGCAGCTGAACCAGTCCACACTGCCACAGTATGTTGGTCAAAACCGTTCAGCCGCTGATGCATATTATTTTTTCCATTTTTCTTGCTTTTGTCCTCCTAGGTGCTTTTCTGGAGCCCGCATTCCTGGACAGTGGCCGGATTGCAACAGGATTGTTGAGGCCATTTTTGTCTAACTCTGCATGGCTTACCCAAACCCAAAGAGAGTGGAAGGTGTGACACTTTCAAGGTGGACCCTCATCGTTCGTGCTTACAAGCACATTAGAGAGTGCATTCTGAGCAACTTCATAATCATGGAGGAGACCACCATACAGTTGCCAGAAGTCAACAAAACAACCCTCACACAGTGGTGAGTTAAAAAGTCCTAACTGTGTCATGATAGATAATGATGGACTCAAATTAGCTGACCCAGAGACAGACTGAATGACTTAAAAGAAGTTTTATTCACATGTGAGATAAACAAATAGTGCTCCACAGGAGGATCAAAGGAGTAACCTCCACTGGAGGTTCGGTCTGCTCAGGGAGGTGTGAGAGAGAAAGGTGAACGTTAGATGGGTCCAAAAAATTATTTGTAATCTTTAAAGAGATCAAAGGATGGCTTACAGTGTCCTTGTGTAATCCTGCAGTGGTGGCAGGAATTACACCATCAGATTGGAAGAGGTTTCCAGCTGAGATGGGTAGGGAATGCAGTCAGGAAAGTGTCCCGTATGCTGCAGCAGCGTTCCTCTGGAAGCATGAGTGAACAGAAAGTTAGTTGACAGCAGAGTGCTTACCTGAGAGCTTTCTGACTTTACCATAGTAACTAACCAATTGGCCTCTCAGATCAGCTGATGAGGGACTCCTCTGCTGGAGAGAAAATGAACAAGATGAGAATCATTAGAGAGAGCGAAGCAAGCCAACAACTCCAGGACTGCTGAGATATGACAAATTGTTTATTAACATCAGTGATAAAATCTGAATGACTCATTAAATATAGGACAGAATATTAGTTGGTTTGTACATCACAAATATCATAGAATCTGTAATATTGATAAGAACATTGTTACTTGAAATTTAAATGGGCCATTCTATTTATTTCATATGCAGGTATTGCAGACGTACCCGGACACAGGATACAGGCATTATTGAACAGGGCATTCAGCCACCAAATCCAGACATATCCGGTGTTACCAATCAGCAGTCAGCGCCACAGAATGAAGCCATTCAACCTGCTCCATCAAAGATACCATACACCTTCGTCCTTCATCCCGACACGGGTGGAACAGCAAAACTGAAATTAAAGAAGTCAGCTACAGCACAGTGCCCACCTCAGCCTGAGCCTCAGCCACAGAACACAGGAGACTTGTCTGTGCAAATTCTTCCTCCAGCAACCTCATCAGGACCTAGGCTTTCTGTCCCTTCTTTTATTCCAATCCAGCCACTTCCTCAACCCGTCCTGCCACAGTTTGTCTGTGCTCCGACTCCCTCTGTGCCAGTGTACTCTGTTGTGGCTGGGCCATCAGCATCTAAAAGCCAGACACCATATGTGCCCTACACCACGCAGCAGTACAGGAAGAGGAAGGAAAAACAGGAGCAGGCTGGGCTACACACACGGAAATATGTAAAAAAAGCAGACGTAATAGTTTGCAAAAAGTGCCAAAAAGAAAGAAAGCCATTCTGCCATAAACAGTATTTTGGGAACTGGTACTGTGAAGAGACTGCAAACCAGTCTCCAGAAGACTGGAGAGCTGAAATGGCTGCACGTGGCTATGGGAAAAAAAATCTGAAATGTAAATAGTTTTAGTTTGTTCGTTTTTGATGTTTGTGTGATTACTGTTTGCTGTTTGTTTTCAGTACTAAAATTTAAAAAGTGTGACTTTTTGTATTTTCTTGTTTTTTTAAATTAGACAAACCAAAACAGGTCCTGTTGGTGTCAAAAGGTAACGGTTCTGGTGAACACACTAGGTTCATGTCCTGACAGGGGCAGAAAAAAGGTTTATCTTTGAATTTTATTAAGAAAAAAACAGATTGCAGCTCAGAAATCCTCCAAAGGTTTCATCTCTGCTGTGATTTGATTTACAGATGTTTTAGGAGAAAACTGAACCAATATGAAGGGGCCTGTGCACACTGTTGTGGTTTTGAGTTAGAATTAAATGAATAATGGTAGGTTATACTTTATTTTGAGGGTTTTTATGGTGCAGCCAAGGTGAGTAAATAGATCTGAAACAGTGGAAATAAATAATATAAACCTGGACTGAGGATGTTTTCGTTGCCATAGAAGGTTTTGAAACTAATTAGAATCAGGGGTTCAGGAAACTGACATCTTTATTTTATTGGCATGTAAGTAGAAATGAAGTGTAGAATTATATAAAAGCTCATTTAATCATGTTTTTGATGGGATTTTCTATTACTTTTGCTGGAAAATTAATTTCTAAAAAGTCTACGGAGTTCACGGAGCATTGTTAATTAAGTGTCAAGAATGCTCTGAACGAGGCTCGAACCCGCAGCCTCGCGCTCCACAGAATGCCAAAAATGGCGTCTACCAAAATTGATTGTGAGACTTATGCGCGCAAGCCTCGTTAGCGCAGTAGGTAGCGCATCAGTCTCATAATCTGAAGGTCGTGAGTTCGACCCTCACACGAGGCAGTGTATTTGAGTCTACGCCAACTCCCATTGAGGTGAAATTAGGTTGTTATTTGAGGCCGGTAGCTACCGGCATCCATGGCCCCTGTTATCCCCGCTGATTTGCCTTTCGTGCTGCTTTTGACTTTAAACTTGATCACAAAATCTACTAATACCACAAGTAATTTCTCACTTTACAGTAAACGTGTCTCAGAATTCAGACCACTGCCAAACATTGTGCTTTTTCCTAATGAAACATGTACCAGATCTTCCTACTTAAGGGACATCTTCTTGTGAGAAATGGCAAAGGCTTTTCACTCTAGGTTCCAATCGTTTCCATTTTCAACCAAATTATTACGAGTCAGGAGCCTATGTGCATTATGCTCTCAAGTGATGGCTCCACCTTCGTTCAGGGCCAGTGGCGCAATGGATAACGCGTCTGACTACGGATCAGAAGATTCTAGGTTCGACTCCTGGCTGGCTCGTTGTAGCTTTGGCTTTGCTTTCCCCGTTCAAGCTGGCGTTGTGAGCTGAAGCCCGTTTTGTTTGTGCCAAACGAAATGCTTCAACATTTCGCCTTTTTTGTCCGAGTTACTCTCCTTTGTTTTTGACTGTCCAGAAAGTTGACAAATGCAAATGAAAGCCAAATACAAAGCTGAAAGATTGCATCGGATCCTAGAGACAGTGGGTCGAGCCGTGTTTTACTGAGTTTTGGAATTAACCGGTCGTGTGATCCCAAGAAACTCCTCCTGCAATCCTGGCAAACTTAAGGTTGCTTAGCTTTTTGTGATTCCAGGAGGTAAAAAGTTGCACTTTTGGGACTCCCGCAGCCTCATTAGCGCAGTAGGTAGCGCGTCAGTCTCATAATCTGAAGGTCGTGAGTTCAACCCTCACACGAGGCAGTGTATTTGAGTCTACGCCGACTCCCATTGAGGTGAAATTAGGTTGTTATTTGAGGCCGGTAGCTACCGGCATCCATGGCCTCTGTTATCCCCGCTGATTTGCCTTTCGTGCTGCTTTTGACTTTAAACTTGATCACAAAATGTACTATTACCACAAGTAATTTCTCACTTTACAGTAAACGTGTCTCATAATTCAGACCACTGCCAAATATTGTGCTTTTTCCAAATGAAACATGTACCAGATCTTCCTACTTAAGGGACATCTTCTTGTGAGAAATGGCAAAGGCTTTTCACTCTAGGTTCCAATCGTTTCCATTTTCAACCAAATTATTACGAGTCAGGAGCCTATGTGCATTATGCTCTCAAGTGATGGCTCCACCTTCGTTCAGGGCCAGTGGCGCAATGGATAACGCGTCTGACTACAGATCAGAAGATTCTAGGTTCGACTCCTGGCTGGCTCGTTGTACCTCTGGCTTTGCTTTCCCCCTTCAAGCTGGCGTTGTGATCTTGAGCTGAAGCCCGTTTTGTTTGTGCCAAACGAAATGCTTCAACATTTCGCCTTTTTTGTCCGAGTTACTCTCCTTTGTTTTTGACTGTCCAGAAAGTTGACAAATGCAAATTAAAGCCAAATACAAAGCTGAAAGATTGCATCGGATCCTAGAGACAGTGGGTCGAGCCGTGTTTTCCTGAGTTTTGGAATTAACCGGTCGTGTGATCCCAAGAAACTCCTCCTGCAATCCTGGCAAACTTAAGGTTGCTTAGCTTTTTGTGATTCCAGGAGGTAAAAAGTTGCACTTTTGGGACTCCCGCAGCCTCATTAGCGCAGTAGGTAGCGCGTCAGTCTCATAATCTGAAGGTCGTGAGTTCAACCCTCACACGAGGCAGTGTATTTGAGTCTACGCCGACTCCCATTGAGGTGAAATTAGGTTGTTATTTGAGGCCGGTAGCTACCGGCGTCCATGGCCTCTGTTATCCCCGCTGATTTGCCTTTCCTGCTGCTTTTGACTTTAAACTTGATCACAAAATGTACTATTACCACAAGTAATTTCTCACTTTACAGTAAACGTGTCTCAGAATTCAGACCACTGCCAAATATTGTGTTTTTTCCAAATGAAATATGTACCAGATCTTCCTACTTAAGGGACATCTTCTTGTGAGAAATGGCAAAGGCTTTTCACTCTAGGTTCCAATCGTTTCCATTTTCAACCAAATTATTACGAGTCAGGAGCCTATGTGCATTATGCTCTCAAGTGATGGCTCCACCTTCGTTCAGGGCCAGTGGCGCAATGGATAACGCGTCTGACTACAGATCAGAAGATTCTAGGTTCGACTCCTGGCTGGCTCGTTGTAGCTCTGGCTTTGCTTTCCCCGTTCAAGCTGGCGTTGTGATCTTGAGCTGAAGCCCGTTTTGTTTGTGCCAAACGAAATGCTTCAACATTTCGCCTTTTTTGTCCGAGTTACTCTCCTTTGTTTTTGACTGTCCAGAAAGTTGACAAATGCAAATGAAAGCCAAATACAAAGCTGAAAGATTGCATCGGATCCTAGAGACAGTGGGTCGAGCCGTGTTTTACTGA
>SSNS01000545.1:347313-361854 GCA_006937985.1 Aphyosemion australe | reverse complement strand
TCAGGCTCTGGATCTCGGCTACTCTAGTCCCAACAAAAACCTTGTACCGGCATGATTCAGATTGTAGCCAGTGTAGCACGGTTGTTGAGTCTGACCACAGGAAAACCTTGTGAATCGGTATGGTCAGCTCTGACTGGATCACCTTGGTCATCTGAGCACCAGTGAGGGCTGCACTTAACTCCAGCCGAGGCACTGACAGCTTTTTTCGTGGTGCTACTCTAGACCTGGCCCAAACAAAGGCAAGATGTATCTCCCCCTTTCCATCAATGGTGCGGATGTAGGCCACCGCCCCGTATGCTCTTTCTGATGCATCACTGAAGACATGTAGTTCTCTGGTAGAATCATGAGTATCAGCACATGCAGGAGCATAAGGTCGCGGGAATCGCAGATGTGGGAGATTAGACAGTTCCTCTTCCCAGGCCAACCATTTCTCACGTAGATGTTCAGGTTCGATCAGATTATCCCATCCAATGTCCTGCCTCCAAAGATCTTGTACTAGAATCTTAGCACGGGTTGTGAACGGGATCATGAAACCCAGCGGGTCATATTGGCTGGCTAACTTCTTATACAGATTGCGAAGTGTGGGAGGCAGAGGCTCAGTGGAGCGGTGTTGATAACCCAAGGTATCGGTGAGACAGTTCCACCTCATGCCAAGTGTCAGCTCCTGAATGTCAGAACTGCTCTTTGATAACCAGAGCTCACTCGCTGCTAACCTGGATTCAGGGGGGAGATGCTCAATCACAGCTGGGAGATTGCATGCCCATTGCCTCAACTCAAATCCTCCTTCAGCAAGCATTTGGCCGAGGCTATCCACCAACTTTCTTGCTTCTTCTGCAGTGGGTGTGCTGTGTAGACAATTGTCCACGTAAAAGGACTGTTCTATAGTCTCAAACATCGGGGGGTCTCTGCTAACGCACTCTCTGATGTGGTACTGAAGTGCGTAGATAGCACAGCACGAACTGCATGTAGTACCAAAGGGCAGCACTAGCCACTGAAATATAGATGGCTCTTGATCTCTGTGCATATCTCTCCACAAAAAACGTAACAGAGGCTGGTCAGACAGTAAAAGACGTACTTGGTGGAACATCCCCTTAATATCCCCACTTACTGCAACCGTGTGCTGTCGAAATCTGAGCAGTACACCTAGGAGGGATGGTCCAAGGGTAGGCCCTGGCAGCAACTGATCATGGAGTGACTGTCCGTGGTGCTGAAACGAACAGTTAAAGACTATCCTGTCTTTACCATTATGGTGTACCATATGATGTGGGATAAACCACGATTCTTCAGACTGGCTGGCTTGGTCTGCATTGATTCTAGCAACATAGCCTGCTTCTTCAAGCTTTCGGATCTCATTGCAGTAAGATTCAGCTTTCTTCGTGTCTCTGATGAGCCTGCGCTCTGTGTTGCAGAGGTTGGATAGCACTGCCTCCTTTGGGGCATGAAGCTGAACCTTTAGAGTACGCCAGAGCAATGGTGTGGCATAACGTTGCATTCCATCCACATGGACTCTAGTAGTGGCAGACAGCAGTAGGTCATAGGCTTGTTGGTCTTGTTTGGACCGGGTATACACTTTCTCACTCTGGGGCAGACTGTCTAGTTGCCATAAGCGTTCTACACTGCAGACTAGCTCATGACGATCCTCCACCGTGGCGAGGTGTAAACACTGTTGTTCACTCGGTGTGATATGGAAAGGACTCATAGGGCCCTGCAGGGTCCATCCAAGCAGTGTGCATATGGCGATTGGTCCACCTTCTGGCCCTTTATGTATTGGTTGAATAGGGGTTAATGGGTGAGGTGCATCTGAGCCAATCAAAAGCATCGGCTGCGCGTGGTTCAGTGGAAATAGAGGGAGCCCTTTCAGATGCTCATAATGCTGCTGCAGGGCTTGAACAGGGTACGTCACTTCAGTGAGGCTGAGATCGTTTGCAGTGAAAGCGTTACTGATGTGGTACCTTTGTGCTGGCTTTCCTATTGGTGATATGTCGAATGACACAGATGATCCTGCGAGGTGGTTCACGCTTTGGTGCACTGTTCGAAGGGCCAAAGTCTCTGAGTCACCTTTAATGCCCAGCTGCTGCACCACTGAGGGGAGGATGACTGTTCTTTCCGATCCATCGTCGAGAGCAGCATGCACTTCCATAGACTTGTCACCATTGTGTATTAGGACACGCACAACTTTCAACATGATTCTTTGAGATCTGTTGGGTCGATCTAAATAGATTTGTGTTGGACTGAGTCATGAAGGAAGGTGAGGTGTGTCTCTTTGCAGACTTTACAGGGGCGCTTTAAGTTGCAGGTATCTGCTGCATGGTTACGTCCACATCTCCAACATCTTTTGCCACTCTGTATCCACGTCACTATCTGGGTTGTATTGAGTTTCTTGAACTCATTACAGGAGTTCAGATAATGGTCTGTGTTGTTACAATGTGGGCAAAAAGCCTTGGGTTTGGTGCCAGCCTTAGACAGAGTGGACACTGAAGGCTGTAGTTTATCATTAAGGGTCAGCAGGACCGGTGTAGTCCTGTCTCTAGGTGGTCCAGTCTTATTCGGCTTTAGTGGTTTACCGGATTCAGGATTAAAGAGTGAAGCAGCACGACTGGAAATGTGTTTGGCCTGTGACTTGATCTGCAGCCATTCGGCTAGGTCTGGGAGAGTATACGTCATGTCCGTACCAGCCTGAATGATGCCACGACTTAGACAGTATTCAATGAAGCTATCACGTAGATTTGCAGGCATTTTGCTCAGAAGGCGGTCCACATGTGATCCACACATTAGCTCATAGCTATTTTGGCCCTCAAGTGTCCTTAGCATGCCCACTAGTGTCTGTACAGCTAGAGCAAATGCATCAAATGCCGCAGCATCTCCTGATTTGAATGCTGGCATGTTCAAGAAAACACCCAGTTCTGATTAGACTAGCTGTTGTGGCTGACCATACTTATCTTGGAGTGCTCGAAGTGCAGCCGTGTAGGGCTGAGGGTGACATGTAGGCTTTAGCTAATTGCAGCACACTAGGAAGCTTTAGCTGACCGAGGAGCACCTGGTACTTGTAGGCTTCACCAAGATGTGCGTGGCTGCTCACAAGGTTGTCCAGAGCCATCTTAAGTAAAGCAAAGTCACTTTCACGTCAAATAGGGGCAATGAAGGTTTGGGAATGCCATATACTGAGGCAATCAGTAGATCAGCTCCGGGTAGAGACATAGGACCTGGTTGGGGAACCGTAGATCCTGTAGCAACTGGATATGGCATAGGAGGGTAACCAGATGCTACTTGAAATTTAGTGTCTGGCGGGGCTGGGACATGAAAGATCTGTGGCGGAGGGATAATTGACTGCTTTGGAAGTGACTGCTGTGCTGAAGCAGACAATGGCGGTACTGGCCAAGAAGAGGAGACACTGGCTGTTACTGTTGGGGGTGGTACCACACTTAGCTGTGATGCTATCGCTGCTGATGGGACTGGAGCATGTTGCTGAGAGGAGAAGAGAGTCTGGCCATCAGGTATGTTAGCTCCAGATGTTACAAAGGCAGGTGATTCAGAGTTGATGCTGTTACTGGCGAGATGACAGATTGGGCAGTATTGTTGACTGTAGAGCTAGTAGGTACAGCAACCTGCTGAGTCTTAGTAGAAGGCTGATTATTGGATGCTGGTTGGTCACTCACTCTTAATTGAGGTGGTGAGATGTAACTGTCAGGAGTCAATGGTGGGTCAGGTGCCGCATTGTCCACTTCAGAGAAGACATGTGAGGTGACCAGTTTAGCCATCCTTAGTTTCTTCTCTGCCTCTTTAAGCAATGGCTCCTGTCCTGCTGCTTATATAAAGCCTGTGTAGCCTGAAGTGCTTCCTGTTGTGCACGCTGAGCTTCCTTGACTTTGGTTTGCAGACGGTAATACTCCAAATCAGCTGTTGAGTCCTCTTCCAGCTGCCGCTTAAGGTCGTCTAGCTCAATTTGCCTTATCCCTTCCTCCAAAAGAGCAGACTGCACACTATCGAGTGCTTCAGAGTGAGGATAGTGGCCGATAGAAGAGACAGCTCTCATACTAGATTTAAATGTGGAGCAGGACTTAGAACTGACTGATTTCCTAGTTTGGCTTCGACGATGGCTGCTGGAGCGGGTTGAAGCGGCTGTAGGATGAGGCAATAGAGGTCTGTATCCAACATCATAATCTTCTAGGTATGAGGTCAAACGACGTTCTCGGCGTGGCCTCGCCTCAGGCTCTGGACTGTCTGCAGTTGCTTCTGCCATACTGTATAGGTGCACTCAAATCCGGCTCGAAGGACCGATGAAGTGGAGGCACTAATGCTAGAGCCCACTAAATTAAATTTAACTGGTTGAGGTGGTAACAGTATGACTAGATTCCGGTTAGAGAATCTGGACTGAAGAGGGATGGCTTTCAAGCTGATTTATTTATGAATATGTGATGTCTAAAGCCTAAATTATACTTCTCCGTTTTTGTCAGTACGGACGGACGGACCGCCATGATCCGTCGTTGCAAGAGCTCTCCAGCAGGCTTGCAAGGTCGGACAGAGTCGGGCTCTCTTTTCTAAACATCCGTCCAACGAGACGGAGAGCGCAAGCTTGTGATTGGTCAGAACGCCGCTTCTTTAAATACGTCACCAGCTCTGCCATCACCGCCTCAAAAAATAAAAAGAGAGCTGAAGATATCTAGCGGCAAACACAGAGCAGCTTGAAGAGTACCTCGCGGTAAAACTCTGAAAATATGAACGTTTATTCACCCGTGACTGGTGGAGTATAAAGATGCGCAGCAAGCGTTTTATTCATGGACGGAAATGACGAGAAACGTGGATTTAGAGGTGGCGAGCGCATGAAGAGGAAAGAAATAGAATAGAATAGACTTTATTGATCCCACAGTGGGGAAATTCAATTGTCACAGCAGCACAAGCACTCAGAGTAATTAGAAGAAAGATAAAAACAAGGATACATGTATATACACATAGGCAGTAATCTAGTTTTGTAATGTTGATCACTAAAAAAAACCACAAATAAAGATAAAAACAGACTTGGTACCAACACTATGCAGCATACTGTAAGAGACACAGATAACAATGTGAATCCGGTATTGCACAAGTATAGAACACATACTGAATTTTGCATTGGTGTTATTGTGTACCAGGATGATACCAGTACAGCTTAAACTGAGGAGTTATACACTCTTACAGCAGAGGGGATGAAAGATCTACGATAGCGCTCAGTTTGACATCTGGGATGTCTCAGTCTACCTCTGGAGGAGCTGCCCATGATCTCCACAGTGGAGTGCATTGGGTGGGAGGGTTTTTTTAAGATGGAGGTCATCTTCCCCAGCATCCTCCTTTCACACGTTTCCTCAACAGAATCCAGTGGGCAGCCCAGAACCGAGCTAGCTTTGGTAGCTAGCTTGTTCAGTCTCTTTCTGTCTTGAGCCCTTTTCAGATTGACATTCTGGAATATGTGTGGACAATTCAGTCCGGTCTTTAACCAGAACTGTGTTTTCAGACACACCACGTTTGCACCGGAACTTGTCCTTTCGGCTGCCTTCACACAGCAGGGAAAAGTTCCAGATGTCTGCGGGGGAGGGGGTGGGAAGGCTGTACCCAGATATTGCATAATGCAGCGGGCGTACATGCGTCATCTCCCCAAACAAAGCTAGTATGTGATAGAATTCCTCTCACTGATCGGATTTACGTTAAGCACAATTCTGCGCACACGAAGACGCATAAGAGACCTGGTCACCTGGATGATGAAGCTCAATGGTTAATAAAGGAATCACGGAAGCGCTGTGATGCGCTCCGTCGCGCTTCCAGGAGACGGTACCNCTCTTCCTGGAGCTCTGGGCTCTCTTCCTCCCCCACTGCCCATTGGTCTGTACTCCCTGGCTCTAACTCAGGAAAAACTACCCAGAAAATCTGTCGTGGAGCCGCCCAGACCCATGAAGCCCCTCTACTGGACCAGGATCCAGCTCCACCCCAAAAAGTAATGAAAATATCAACTAAACACCAACAAGTCAAATGTCAACATTGATTGAAAGTGGTAAAATGACTAGACCAGTATTTTACACCCAGAAAAATCTAAATATCTAAACAAAGGAAAATGTCTATCTTTTACATGAAGTGGGTGGGGCTTAAAACTTGGTTTGGAACCAGTCACAGGGGGTGGATGTCTGTCTGTTCATGTGTGTAGTATATATATTAGAATAGAATAGACTAATCCCACATTGGGTACATTTACTCATTACAGCACCACATACACTTAGAGAAAAGGAAGAAGAAAAATAAAAATAACAAAAGTACAGATAAACACACATAGGCAGTGAGCTGTTATTGTAACCTTCAACAATTAGAACAACGAATAAAAAATTGAAAATTCAGTTCTCAAAAATACGCAGCATAAGGGACACAGACATTCTAATGTACATCCAGGTATTGAACACATAGTGAATCTAGCACTGATGCTAGCGTGTACCAGGATAATACCAGTAACAGTTAAACTGTGGCGTTCTACACTCTTACTGCAGTGGGAATGAATGACCTACAGTAGCGTTCTGGTTTACATCTGGGAGGTCATCTTCCCCAGCATCCTCCTTTCACACGTCTCCTCAACAGAATCCAGTGGGCAGCCCAGAACCGAGCTAGCTTTGGTAGCTAGCTTGTTCAGTCTCTTCCTGTCTCGGTCAGAGCTGCCTACACCCCAGCAGACCACAGCAGAATGAATAACAGAGCCAACAACAGAGTGATAAAAGGATTTTAGCAGCTGGGAATTAACTCTGAAGGACCTCAGCCTCCTCATGAGATGGAGGCGGCTTTGGCCCTTCTTATACAGAGCATCTGTGTTGTGGGACCAGTTCAGTTTACTGTTGAGGTGAACACCCAGGTACTTAAAGGTGTCCACCACCTCAATGTCTGCTCCCTGGATGTTTACTGGTGAGTGAGGAGGAGTGTTTCTCTGGAAGTCAATCACCATTTCCTTTGTTTTACTGGTGTTCAAGCGAAGGTGGTTACGCTCACACCAGTCCACAAAGTCCATGATGACTGACCTGTACTCCTGGTCGTTCCCCTCAGACACACAGCTGACGATGGCCGAGTCATTAGAACTTCTGGAGGCGATAGCTGCTGGTGTTGTAGGTGAAGTCCAAGGTGTAGAAGGTGAAGAGAAAGGGTGAGAGCACTGTACCCTGTGGAGCTCCAGTACTGCACACAACCATCTCAGATGTACAGTTGTGCAGCCTCACGTACTGTGGCCTGTTGGTGAGGTAGTTGATGATCCATGCGGTCAGATGTTCATCCACTCCTGCATCCCTCATCTTCTGCAGCAGTAGACACGGCTGGATGGTGTTGAAGGCACTGGAGAAGTCAAAGAACATGATCCTCACAGTGCTTTTTTGCATGTCGAGGTGATTCAGAGCCCGGTGCTGCAGGTAGATGAGGGCGTCCTCCACCCCCATGTTTGGTTTATATGCAAATTGAAGTGGGTCTATTTCTGGGGTCACCACTGAACGTAGATGTGTGAAGATGAGTCTCTCCATAGTCTTCATCAGGTGGGAGGTCAAGGCGACTGGTCTGTAGTGATCTGGATCCCTGGGATGTGATGTTTTGGGGACTGGAACCACACAGGAGGTCTTCCACAGGATGGGGACCTGCTCTAATCGAATGCTCAGGTTGAACAAATAAAGCTAGTATCATTCAAACAACCAGATTCAACATGCAGCCTAATGTAAGGCTCACAGAAGTCAGGATAAATCTAGCTTCTCATAGGTAAAACAAGCATTGGAGCATGTAAGTGTTACCACCATGCATAAATATGAATCCAAACATGCAAAAAATTATATGAGGCCTAACTTAGCATTAGCATTAACCAGAAAACGTCCAAATATATCTCAACTAAACCAAATTAACCAAACGTAATATCATACTATTGCTTAGGGTCAAACTCAGAGCCAAACTGAAACATCTCACTCACTTCTATCGTCCATAACGCACGGGAAACATATTCATATTGGGCTAACAGCTCCAATCCTCCGTAGCACCAGGCAGACATGTGCGCACCGCTGACTTCCTTGGAGAGAACAAGGCACTATGGAGTTTGCCCACTAGAGGGCACTGCTGACTAAGCTTTCTTACAGTTGGTGAGCATGAAGACAGCTGGTGATGCAGACTTTATATATATGTGTGTATAGCCCTTTTTATAAGACACACCATGCCGGCAAATCAGCGTAATATTACCGCAATGTGTTTCTTATGAATGCGCCATGGCGGTATCACGTTCCGGGAATTTTGCGGCATTCATGCCGCCACGCTTGGTAGTAATATTGCGGTAATATTGTGGTAATATTGCGGTAATATTGCGGCTTCGCCGGTCTTATAAACGCACATTAAGCGTTGGCGCAAAAGAGGGAGGTGTCATGACCATGTGATGAATTAATGCTGCGCTCCGGCCGGGAACTATGTTGAAAATGAAAGTAAACACGCGCTTAAGTTTCACGTTTGTAAACAGAACCAGCTGAGCTGATTAACTGGACTGATGCACAGCTCTGGGAGCTTCTCTCCGTTAGATCTGCAGCTCAGATCATCTGACAGCTCACAGGGATGGTGGAGGACACACACCTGTAGCTGCTTGTGAAAATAAAAACTTAAGGAGCGCTGCTTCGATCGCAATAAAAGGCAAGTTATGTCCAAGATACACGGAAGTCCGCGACAGCGTTGAGACCGCCCCCATACCCCCTTTTTGCCGCCATTGCGTAATCTTTTATAAAACTGACATGATTGCGCAACATTACCGCCACGGTCTGAGCTCTTATAAACGACCTAACGCTCCCTGGTGCCGCCTCGGCGTTGCGGCTAATTGGCGGCATTGTTTTATAAAAAGGGCTTATGTGTATACAGTATATATATAAATAAAAAAAAATTCCCATCTCACCCTCCGCGGGTGGTCTCATTCTTCCCAGCTCAGGTCCTCTACCAGAGGCCTGGGAGCTTGAGGGTTCTTCAGTATCTTAGCTGTTCCTAGAACAACACATTTCTGGACTGAGATGTCTGATGTTTTTCTGGGATCCAGTTTGGGGGTCACTGCCCCGAGTGCCCCAATGATCACGGGCACCACCTATGTCTTCACTCTCCAGGCTTTCTCAAGTTCTTCTTTGAGGCCCTTCTTGTGTTCCTTTTTCCTGATGTTGCATCACTTGGTGTTGCCACGTCAACCACAACGGCTGTCCTCTGTTCTTTGTCCACCACCACAATGTCCGGTTGGTTCTCCATCACCATTTTGTCAGTCTGGATCTGGAAGTCCCACAGGATCTTGGCTTGCTCGTTCTCTACTACCTTAGGGGGTGTTTCCCACTTCGACCTTAGGGCTTCCAGTCCATACTCTGCACAGATGTTCTTGTACACTATGCCAGCCACTTGGTTGTGGCGTTCCATGTATGCTTTCCCTGCCAGCATCTTCCACCCTGCAGTTATGTGGTGGATTGTCTCAGGGGCCTCTCTGCATAGCCTACACCTTGGGTCTTGTCTGGTGTGGTAGATCTTGGCCTCTGTTGCTCTGGTGTTCAGGGCCTGTTCCTGTGCAGCCACAATGAGTGCCTCTGTGCTGTCCTTCAGACCAGCTCTTTCTAGACATTGGTGAGATTTCTTGATATCAGCCACTTCAGTTATCTGTCGGTGGTACATCCCATGTAGGGGTTTGTCCTCCCATGATGGTATTTCTAGCACCTCCTCTTTTGTTTGCCATTGTCTGAGACATTCACTGAGCACGTCATCTGTTGTGGCCTTGTCCTTGATGTACTTATGGATCTTGGATGTTTCATCCTGGACAGTGCCTCTCACACTCATTTAGGAATGGGTACCAGAATCGGTACTTTTTAAGGCACCGACAGAATTCTACAGAACCGACCGAGTACCGGTTCATGTGACATGAAACAGTGCCTTGTTTCAGTACCTGACCTTCATAACGAGAGCTTGCGAGACAGCAATTTCCCAAGATAGACAGCAGCGCCGGTGTTATGTGGATTCCCCCCTTGAGAATTGTTTCACCGGCGCAAAAGCGTAAAGTCGTCAGTCGACAGTTGCTGTGGGCGAGCTGTAAACAGAGCAAGCAGCAGGGCAGAGAGGAAGAGCTCTAAAGTTTGGGTCCACTTCACTAAAGGGGACTGGGATAACTGGGTGATGAAGAAACCAGCGACAACGCTATAAGTGAAACATCATCGTCTTAATCTGCTCCAGTGGGTAAATAAACTGTTTAAGATAACGTTAGCTTGATATTTTAGCTCCCATTCCGCTAATGGTGCGTTTGCTTTCTCCTTGGAACTTGGAAATTCCGACTACGAGAAAGCGAACGCGCTCTAAAGTTTGGCTTCACTTCACTTAATGCGGTGGGTGATCGGGTGATGATGAAACCAGCGACAACGATCTAAGTGAGGCATCATCGTCGCTGGTTTCTGCCCCAGCATCAAAATAAACAATTTAAGATAACGTTAGCTTGATAGTTTAGCTTCCTTTAACATTGCTATCAGCTAATGGTGCGTTGTCCTCGGAAATTCCGACTTCCGAGTAGGAAAAATCAACTGTTTGAAAAAGAACGGCAGAATGAATGAAGATACACAGTAAATTTAGTTCACAGCAAAGATGTTNAAATTAACATTACAACTAGCGAGCCAGCCAGGAGGCAATTCAAATATAACACTTTAGTAAATTGTAATTGTAATGTCTTCGTGTGAGTTGAAACGGGAGGGGCCTCCCTCACCCATCACCACTGAGTGCTGACTCATCCCAAGTCTAACCAAGTCTGTTGTTGTTAAAGCTGTGTTTTTGTCTCATATGGTTGTTTGTTCTCATAAGGGATTGAATGTGTGAATGTATATTTTATTTTTGTCTTGAATTTGTGTGTTTGTGGTAACAGAAGGTCGGGGATGCTCGACGCTTGTTATCTAAAGCTAAACCAGGGCTAAAAAGCTAAAGCTTGAAGCTAAGTTTAACCAGACCTGATCCATCTGTGTTAATTCCCAGCCGAAGGGCCGTTTTTCACAGTTTGAATTCCAGGCGGTGCGCGCTTCGCCACCGAAGTCTGAAAGCCAGACGTCTCTGAAGAGATTCCATCTTTGTAAGACTGAATCTTTCCAGGTAGGCATGCACTCTACTGCTATCTGATGCCCGTAGCTAAGCTAACGATAAATTCTAGCTTTAAAATACGGAAGGCGGTATGACATAATATTCCGTGGGCACGCACTTTACCAGCATAACGGCGAGACCCGGCATGCGCGGTTCGACATCCGGTATTCCGTATCGCCGAGAGGCAAAAAAGATTTAGGGCCTATGGCCTAACCTAGCTAACTAGTTAGCACCGCAAACGTCTTAGCAACGCGGAGATAAACGCAACTGAATTCCAGTTCAAACGCCTTTATCTGCCAGCTCACTGCAGCAACTGACTGCGAAAACCCTTATAATTCCTTTGGATACAGCTCCGGCGACTCAAACCGCCGCTAAAGTTAAAGAAAAAGAGAGACGTCCCATTGTCTCATATCAAAGCAGCCATTTTCAGCTTTTGGCTCTCCGAGAATGCAGATGTGACATCACCCCTCCTCACTCTCTGTCCTGCTCTGCTCTTTTCCAAGCATCTAGCATCATCTCTGGCGTGTTAAGTATAGCACTTTGCTGTGAGTGAGTTTTTTTTTCTTCCTTCCGTTTACTTTCTTTTCTCAGCTCCAACTTCAAACATAGTGAGACGTCTCCGCCTGTTCTGAATCTGACTCTAGGTGAGTATGCAGATTCGGCCCTCTATGCCTTAGTTGAACTGGGCTTTTATCAGAGTTTGATCAGGAGTTGGCCCAGTCTGCCCTGGCTGAACAAGAGAAACTGTTAGTTCTTGACCCATCATGTCTTTGAGGACATAGATCAGATGAAACCACCAGCTCGCCTTGATGCTTTAGGACGGTTCTCCATTCTCCTATCTCGCCTCTGGCAGAACGGGGTTGAGAGCCACAGATGTGCCCAACAACAGCTGGAACAGCTGAATAAAGGAAAAGGCAAAGCTAATGAACAGATATCACTCCTTCAGGAGGAGAATGATATGGCAGGGAGAAGAATTGGTAAGCTTACAGAGGAACTAAATTTCCTTAAGACTGTTATACGCTCAGTGTGTGGTTAGGATTAACGAGCAGGAGGACATTCGTGCTCTGAAACAAAAACTGAAGGACGCTGAACAGCGAGCCGCCTCTGTTCCAACATTTCAGACACCGCAGCAGCCCGAGGCTGGACCCAGTCCTGTGGTCCCGCCTACAAACACTCCAGCTGTGTCCTCGGCCTCTCACGCCAGGCCTCCTGTCCCAGCGGTCTCGACTGCTGATGTGTACAGAATGGCCAAAAACATTACAAAATTTGAACCTCGGCCCAGGGATTCAAATAAGCTCTGTGTTTATACCCTAAGCTGTCATTTGAATCGACACCCTGGAGCTACAGTCCAGGGGCCTCATTTATCAACCGTACTTACGTACAGATCTGTGCGTATTTCGTGCGTGGGAACGATTTTACGCATTGTGTGGTATTTACCAATTTGTACTTGTGCGTGAAAATGTTCCTAAATATAAGAACAGCTGTGACCGTGCGTAGGAACAGCGTCTAGTGGCAGAACGAGGGAACAGCAATTCTGAAGGTCTCAGTGATCCACGCGTGTTCCTCATCCACTAATTATTTTACCCAATAAATAAATATTTTGGTGGATAAACAGCTGTCACATTATTGGTGCTAAAACACCCATGACCGACGGGAATCTGATATTGTAGAACGGCTGATTTCGTGTTATTTTGTAATCACAATGTTTACTCTTCCCATTTTTATGATGTTTTAAATCATTTTGAATTTATTTATTTATTTATTATGTTTTAATTAAATTATTTTGTCCTTGTGAAGCGCCTCGTGATGTTGCTTGAGATGCGCTATATAAAAGATTGTTTCTTATTTCCTATTATTATTATTGGAGGATCTAGCAGAGCAGAGTGCACTCCGGAGGGAACGGCTCTTCCGTGAGCGCAGCGCACTGATCCGAGTCCAGTCCATATTCTATTTTACAAATAAAACAACCTCCAGAACCTCCTCTGCTCCCCGATCACACACGCGTTGTCAAACGGTGTTTTGATCTCGCTGTCAATAAAGTTTGTCTTTTTTTTTCCGGGAAGAACCCAGGGAATCCCCTCCCGACCTGAGGACGTAGTGTGACCAAATATGGTTGATTCAGGGCGTTTCTGTATGTAAATGACGATACACGTGCACGAGCTCCTATATGCGCACAGGTGGGATTTATCATCAGACGATTGCGGAGGAACGTGCGTACGAGAGGCCGCCGCATGTTTCATAAATCAGGACATTGACTGTTCGTACACACATTCTAAATTTCATCCGTAGGAGGGAATATAGGAACGTTTCTACGAATGTTTGATAAATGAGGCCCCAGGACAAGATCTTCCTGATTAAACTCACCTCCAACAGCACTGTGAGAGAGTTTATTGACCGGCAGCGGGATGACATAAAAAATGACTACACCCGCCTGCAGATGGCTCTAGAGGACGAATTTGCAGGCACTGCTAAAGCATCTGGCCTGAAATTAGCTATGTTCATTAAACAAGGTTGCGCTGAAGACCCCCAGGCATTTTACCTCCGGCTTTTCGAAGATTACTTAGGTTCCCGAAATGAACCAGATATGGAGGAAGACAAAGACTTTAAAGAACTGTTCCTTGAGAATTAGCATCATCACTACAGTCAACCTATGGTTACTGTAAATATTAGCTCCACCTCCATGAGGGAGCTCAGACAAATGGCCAGTAATATGTTCAGGAGGTCAAAACCCACCACAGTGAGGTCCTCTGACAACACTTCCATTTTGGCCGTGGGAACTGCATCCCCCACACTACAACTTGAAGGTGCAACTGAGCCGGTGACTCATAACGGTAACAACCGTTCACCTCAACACTTTCGGCCTGGAGCAAACTCGCAGTTCCAGAAATCTAATAAGCCATCTAAGCCTCAAGGCTTCCCCCATAATAAGTCCTAAGGTTCCACCAAAGCTCGGAGTTCCCCACCGGCAGGTGAGGGAAACCCAAGGTCACCACGTCCTGGACGTGGACAGCTTTGAGTCTCTTTTAACCAAGGGGGGTTGATCAGTACTCCTCCATGAGGGAGTTGTCTCGTTCACGCGAACACCACCCTGACCATTATTCACCACACCAAGACCGTGCTGGAAACAGGCCCTGCTCCCTAAAGGTCAAAAGCAGGGTCCGGTCGCGTGTCAGCTGATGACTTACGCTCCGTTCTGAGATCTATTCTTGGGGACCTAGTTAGCGCCCCACCTAAGGATAAGGAGGCTTTAATCATCTCTTCCGCAGGCCTGGATACAGGTCCTCTTGCACCTATGGCAGTAGGGTCTAGTGTGGTCACGTCCATCAGTACTGGTCCTCGACCATCCTCTGCTCCTGTCGGGGGGTCGAGTCACACTTCCCCAGTGGATGAGCCTGGGAAGCTTAACCTGCTGTGCAGAATAATCCATTAAGGTCCTAAAGGGAAACCTCA
>SSNS01000545.1:336616-346929 GCA_006937985.1 Aphyosemion australe | reverse complement strand
GTGATGCTATCTTTGATACTGGTTCTGACGTTACACTCATGTCCCGCTCTCTTTGGGAAAGCCTCCGTTCGGCTGCGGCTGACCATGGTCGCTCCATGACAACCACACCTGACATGGACGTTAGTCCTTTTTCTCCGGCTTTGACGACCTTGTCGTTGTCGTTCCTTGACCTTTCAGTCAGTTGCATGTCGGTGCATCATCCCATTTTTGTGTCTGACCTTGAGTCTTTCCCTTTTCTGTTAGGTAATGACCTGCTTAATCGCTTTGAGCCCATCATTGACCTCTGTGGGTTGAAGCTCTGGACTCGGTTGACTCAACTGCTCCCCATGAAGCTCCCCCAGGATATCATTTCAGCTTGTGGTGGTATCCACACCAACAACGACAACCGTGTGGCCGGTTGTTATGTTCCTCTGGTCAGTTGCGTGCCTAGCGTCTATGTTATCACTGCACTTGAGACACCTCTGCCTGTAGTGTGTACTCCAACTGCCAAAAGGGGGGGTTGGAAAGCCGCCCTGACCTTGCACCATTACGCGTCAACCCAGCCACGCCAACCGTTGCCCTCACAAGGCCCTACCAGAGCAGAGCCCTCCACGAGCCACTCCTGCTCCAGTCTCCAGTCTCCCACGACAAAGGTTCCAGTTTTCTGGACTGACAAAGTTTCTCTTGTGTATCACTTGTGTCTTTGTGTCCTCTGACCGCCACGACGTCTCCACTCGTGTGGATCTGCCATCACAGACCTTGTGGGTGTCAGTCCCTCGTGGTGCCTTAGTCCACGTTGGCGAGATCTCTTTGATCTCTTGGATCCTAATGAATGCAGAGCTAATGTAGAGCTTTTGCCTTTCTATGATAACATCTCCTTTGCTCTGTCCCCTGTTACAGTTGAACGGGTTAGGTTTGAAGGGCCGACCACTGTTCGTGTTTCAGTGGTGGACAGAGTGCTGCATGAGCTCTCTTCAGGTTCTGGCCTTGGCTTTCAGCCTGTGACCTACTCTTGGTCCTCTTCAGACTCTGTCATTTCCCTCTGGCACTTCTCTGGCACTTCTCTGTGCGGTTGCTCCTCATGGGGGCCTTGCTCGGTCGCTTGGAGAGTCGACTGGATGACGCGCTGGCACCTGTGTGGTTGGGGGGGGTGATTTTCTCTCTCGCTCGTCTCTTCTTCATTCTCTTTTATCTGAAGCATTTTATTCATGTTCAGTGTGTGTTGATGTGCCTGCACATGGCTGAATGTGGTAGTTGTCTAATTGTCATGTGTTACACCGACATGTTTGACTTTGATGAAGGTCAGTGGTGATGGGATGCTTTCTAACAGCACAAAGCTGTTACACCTCTTGATAGCTGCTGATTAAGCGAATAGATAAAGGAAGTTGGATCATCACCATGAACTAAGCTGCCGTCAATACAGAAAATCTATCCACTGCTGACTGATGAATTATGTGTTTCTCTGATTTCAGTTTGTGAGGGGCAGGATCGATGTTAGATTAGACATTAAAGAGAATGCAGCTGTGGTCACTCACATGAAACTCTTCAACATGTAAATGGTTGATGTTTAGTCCTAAAGAAAACAGATCCAGAGTATGGCCCATTTTATGTGTGGGGCCTGAAACATGCTGTTCAAAGTTAAAAGACTCTGTAATAGATATGAACTCTACTGCTGTGCTGCAACCAGGGTCATCAATGTGTAAATTAAAGTCACCTAGAATTAAAACCTAGATAAGAATTCAGCAAATTCAGAGAGAAAAGGGCCAGCAGGACCAGGAGGTCGATAAATTAAACTACAGTGGAAAACATTTTGTAACCCAACTTTGATGACCTGACATTCAAAAGTAGTAAAAGGGGCACTTTTAATTAAATTACAGACATGTTTGTCCTTAAAGGTCACAGCAAGATCCAAGGGCATAGGAACGAGTTAAATATTGGGGGGGACGTATATGATGATGGCTTAGCTGGGGGGTGGGGTGGTATACATTGTGCAGTGGCCTGATCTGTGTTCGATTCCTGGACAACGCAGACGTTTTTATATTGTCTTATACTTATAAACAGAGGTGTGTAAACAGGTGTATTACAAGACTAAAGCATTACATATTCAGTCAATAAGAGATGGACCAATAATTACCATTTATAATATAATGGCATCGACTGATTTACCTATATACAGTATATTAGAGCAGATTTAAAGTCAAAGTCATCTGTGAGCAGCCCTGTGCTAATGCTGAATTTGATCTAAATGTATTTTACATTCCTGAAAAACATCAGATTAACACTAGAAAGACCATGGCAGTCATTCTGACAGTTTACTTTAATTACTTTATCAAATAAAAACCTACAGCCTTGCTAGTCCCTGACTTCTCCTAAATCTGTGTACATTTTTAATAAAATGGATTTCATGCTCAATGTCCAAAAGACAGACATAAATAATGATGATTTCTACCTATTTGGTCCAAGGAAGTCATTTTGACTGCCAGACAATATCTAACTGGTTATGGGCAAGATAGAAATAGAAGCCAAGACTGGGAAATTTTACTGTCAAAGAGCATCTCCACCGTTTGATCAGTCATTTTGTTATTTTTGTCTTTTATAACTAAAACATAAACGAAGAGGGAAAACGGCAGAGGCATAAAAGAAATATGACCATAGAAATGGCATTAGAAAGACTGATAACATGGAAAGTTATGATTCTGAAACGGTCTGTTTGGGTATTTTTGATTGAGAACACATTATTTAACTACTTAAATTAAATATTAAATTACAAACTTACAAAGTGAATTTATTGACATTTAAATATAGCAGTCAAAATGACTGCTCAAGGCCTTTCTAGTAGTGACGGTATGGTGGTCCTTCTAGTATTAAATGCTTTAAAACTTTATTGTCAACAAAAATGTGTTTTATTTACCTGTTTTAAATATGTGGTCAGTTTACTGATTTGTTTGCTTACTTTGGTTAAATGTTTTATTCTAATACTTTACCGTGTACAAAATCGAGATTGAAGAGTTGGTTAAATTCAAAAACTGATCAGGTTTAAATATGAATTTACTGTTTTAATTAGTGACATTTTAGCATGAAAATAAGGTAGAAAACATCCAGATATCAGCCATGACAACTGGCCTAAAAAATCTGCAGCATGTCGGCCATCAGCTTACCATGACCTCTACATATCGGTATCAGCATTAGAAAAACCCATATCAGTGGCTCTCTAGTCTAAACTGATATGACTCTATCAGATTATTCTAAACTATATCATCAGCTGCCGTCATGCTGACCAACAATCTGGAAGATCTGTTTGCTTTTGACACAATGAAGTAAAAATAAGTCAAATCACAACAGGAGCTGAAGATAAATGTTTTTCATGTGTTTAAAGACAAAACAGCTTTAATAAACTGGTCAAACACTGGACCAATAATGCACCAGAATACAAATATTAACACTTAATTTCACTACATTTTGTAATAAAGCAAACAGCTTAAATTTTAATAGCTTTGTTTAGAAGCAGGTTTAACAGGTTGTATTTAGTTGTTCATTAAATTCATGTGAACTCCCAGAAGGAATGGATAAAATAAAAGCATTTTTTCCCCAAAAGATATTCTGTCATAGTTCTGTAATTTTTTAAAGAAAGGTAAGGAATAAAACAATCAAATCAGATTTGGATTGAAAAAAATCTGAGTTTTTGTTTTAATCCAAATTCTAATTTACCTGTGTTCTCTTCTTCTCATGTTGGAATCTTCCTCTCATCATCAACCATCTAAAACTTCCTCAGCCTTCATAGCACCTACCTGCACCTCAGCAGGTCTGGCTCTACCTGTCTCACCTTCACCAGCTTCCAGCTGAACTTGCTCTCATCTTTAATATGAAAACAGTGACATGAATATGGTTCTAAAATAAATACTGATGGGAATGTCACGAACAAGCAAAAATTTTACAAACTATTTTTAATGTGGGAGATGTGTAACACTAATTTTATAGTCACATGATTCATGTTAATAGGAAATGATTCTATAACAATCGTATTTGGTGTCAAATGGCTTTAGTCTGTTACTGGAAAGTGCATCATGTTTGGGTTGGATAGTAATGTTTAATTCACCTAACAAGATGTTTAAACATCAGTTTGACATCAACACCCTATCATTCCAGAGAAAAAAACAATTATCCTCCAGGAGAAAATGACTCTCAATAACTTTCTTTTCTCCCCAGTCAGAAAGAACTCACTAAACTTAGCTGCTGCTGTCTGTTCATCCTAAACTCCGTCTCCTGTCTGTGTCGCAACTCCTGTTGCAGCAGCAGTCCCTCTT
Organism: Aphyosemion australe; assembly: GCA_006937985.1. Taxonomy (NCBI): domain Eukaryota; kingdom Metazoa; phylum Chordata; class Actinopteri; order Cyprinodontiformes; family Nothobranchiidae; genus Aphyosemion; species Aphyosemion australe. The sequence continues at coordinate 342,646 of SSNS01000545.1, read as the reverse complement.
CTCAGAGACCCACTGAGGGGAGGGGCTATGTCAGCAACAAGACGCTGTGCCCTTCAAAATAAAAGCTCGCGAGTAAAATATTACAAAATCCATTTTTTTAGCTCCACGTTATTGGGGGGACGAATGCGCGTTTCTCCAAATATTGGGGGGGACACGTCTCCCCCGGTTCCTACGCCCTTGGCGAGCAATTTGGTGGACATAGTTCATTGCAATGCACAAAATTTCCATCTTCCTGCCACATCTCAGTAAGAAATACTCCAATCGCAGCGGTCTGAGGCGCTGCTTGTATTTTAACAGTCCATATTAGAACTCCACAGGCGACCAGCACTTCTGCAGCCTCACATGGAAGCCAGGCGGCCATGAGGGTCTGCTGCCCTGGAGCTCCTTCTTAGCTTCGGGGTTAGCTCAGTTTAGCTAGTAGCTACATTGGTTCCATTAGCGCCCACCCTCACAGCCCCACCCCCAGCTCCACCTCTTTTCCCATTTATGGATTGTCTGGGTGAGACAAGACGTGTGACACAGCCAAAATGGCGGTGGTGGGAACCGCCTTTTTTGACTCATCTGACTAAAACAGGCATAAATGGGCTCAGTATGTCCAGAGTTTACTAACGTCTGTGGACCCAACAGAATTAGTCAAGCCTTGGAGTTAACCCAGCACATTGCCAACCCAACTCCTGGGTCAAGACCTTTGAACCAATATTGGGTCAAATTAACACAAAGTTTTTTTACTTTGACCCAGCAGTTGGGTTATGAAAATAACCCAGTATTTTTTAACAGCTGCTGTTGGAGACAAAATAAGTATGGCACTTTTCCTAGCAGCAGCAGTAGCTCAGGAGGTAGAGCAGGTTGTCTAGTAATCGAAAAGTTGTAGGATTGATCCCGACTCCCGGCAGAGAATGCTGCTGTTGTGTCCTTGGGCAAGACATTTAACCCACCTCACCTGCTGGTGGTGGTCAGAGGGACCGGTGGCGCCTGTACTCGGCAGCCTCGCCTCTGTCAGTGCGCCCCAGGGCAGCACTACCAGAGTGTGAACGTGTGTGGGTGGATGACTGATTGTGTTGTAAAGTGCCTTGGGGGGTTCAAAGCTCTAGAAGGCGCTATATCAAATACAGGCAAAATGCAAAGAATCCAGGTGTTTCCTGATGTGTAACCTCACTCTGAGACCAGACTTTAGCGTCTTTATGCTGCTGCCTTTCTGACCTCAGAGAGACTAACCTCTAATTATATGTTAGTCACCAGTAAAAAGATGTACCAAGTTTTGTTTGCATCAAATATTATTTTTGTTTTGTGCCTGTTTAGACATGATAGAGAGAGCCATAATCAACACGTTTGTGGGCCATGATGTGGTGGAACCTGGCAACTACGTCCAGATGTTTCCTTACCCCTGTTACACCAGAGACGAGTAAGACATGGCCCATTTACTGTAATATGTAGGAACTTTGGCATCTTTTCTATGCAAATCTGAAATGTTTTTGAAACAAGAATATTGTTTTTAGTCAAATATGAATGTGATTTATAAACTACCTGAAGCGCAGTGTGACTCTTCTTTTTAATTGTGTTTCTCTTCTTGTTTTATTTGAGTTTTCTGTTTGTGATCGAGCACATGATGCCCCTGTGCATGGTGATCTCTTGGGTTTACTCCGTAGCCATGATGATTCAGCACATCGTGGCTGAGAAGGAGCACCGGCTGAAAGAGGTCTGATGATTTGCTTGTGTTTTATCCCACTTGTTTATAAAGAATTATAGGTCTAACTCTCTGGCTTATTAGTTCTGTTGTTATTAATAAGCTCCATCTGAAGACCCACATTTAGAATAAGTTCAATCCCTTAACTTTTCGTTCTTTATAAAACACAGATAGGAGATCTTTTTTACCTTATTATGCTGACGTTTCAACCATCACTGTGGCTTTCTTCTGAGCTAAGCTGCTGAAAGCAGCTTCACTTCCGCTTCCGTTTATGTGCGGGCAGCAGGGGACGACGATATCGACCCCTGCTGCCCGCGCTGTCCTCCTCGATGACGCAGTCCCATGCGTTGGACTCCTTTAATATTATCAACAATAAAACGCAGCTCAGCATCATTGTACCTGCAGTTATTCACTAGTGAAGAAAACTGAACTCCTGAGCAGAGACGGCCACTCTTTCCTGTGGGACACCCACTTTCCCTGCATCTCAAACATAGATTGCTCCCTCAGAGTTTCATGCATTTTGGGGAAACACTTGAAGCCTTTCTCTGATGCAGAGATGATAAAGGAATGTATGACTGGAGTGATAGAAAGCATGTTTGAAGGCAAACAAAAAGAGGAAATGACAGCTAAAATTAAACAAATCCCTCTCTGACTCCACAGCAGGAAGACCAACGGAAAAATACTGGCTGGAGATTTGACTAATCAGCTTTGTGATGGAATAATAAATGCAGAATGCATTTCTATAGCTGTGGATGAATTTATTACAGGGCTTTTATTTCCTCCAGTGGGATTACAGACAATGTAGTCTGAGTTTTTTACGGAAACGTAGATGAATGAGATCATCGCTGACTGAGATTTCTCTGGAAGGATTTAAACTCACGCGGGCTGACAGGAGCGTGGAGCAGAGCGTTAAGCGCAAAGGTGGAGGTCTGGCTGTTTAATGAGAGATGGTGTAACCCGGTGCATGTGACCATTAAACAAAAACTCTGCACAAAAGACATTGAGATACTGGCTGTTGGTCTCCGGCCCTATTATATCCCGAGAGTTTTCACGTCATAGCGTTTAACTCATTAACTGCGAGCCTTTTTCTGATCAGAAAGCCCCTGACTGCCAGCGTTTTTGAGCGTTTTTACTGTTTTTTGAAGAGTCACAGAACATTGTGCTCTATGATCATGTAAACGCCCAAACTACCAAAAGAAAGAGTAGACTCACTTCTTACATCAGGAAGAATTGCCGTATTTCTAGCGTTTTCTGTTCTTTCACAATCTGTTGTCGAAGCGTGAGCTGCAGAAGCATTTCCGGTTGGCGCATTGCTTTTTTCACAGCAGCGTCCCAAAACGATCTCCTAATTCATTGATTTTCTGCTTCCTGATCATGTGACGTGTGACATACACGGATGAAGATCAGCTTTGGAGACGTGATGTTTGTTCTCACGGTGCGGGGGCTCGTTCCAACGCCCGCCCCGTAAAAAATGCGATTGACGACTAAAGTTGTCAATGTCAATGAGCGGTTGGATTTCAAATTACGACTTTTGTCGTCAATCGCAGTGAATGAGTTAATGTGTACATCCCCCCTCGGCTGACGCTCAAGTTCTGTGGAAAAGCTGCAGACAGCTCATCCAGACGCGCTTATTCTCATCAGCGGGGATTTTAATCATGCCTCACTCTCCTCCAATCACCCCACTTTTACACAGTCTGTTAAGTGCGACACCAGAGAGAATAAAACAATTGACCTGCTGTATGCTAATGTAAAAGACACATCCACTTCCTCACCCCTCCCTCCACTCAGCCGCTCAGACCACAACCTCATTTACCTGAAGCCTGAACACACACCCAGGGTGATTAGGGAGCCTCCTCAGAAAGAAACTGAAAGTGTGGAATGTGGAATCAACATAAATTCTGAGGGACTGTTTCCAAACCACAGACTGGGAAACACTCTGCAGCACTCATGGTGATGACCTTGACAGTCTGACCCACTGTGTGACTGATTTCTGTGTAGAAAATACCGTCCCAACATGAAGAGTGAGGTGTTTTTCGAACAATAAACCTTGGCTGACCACGGAGCTGAAATCCCTGCTGAACGAGAAGAAAAAAGCTTTTATGGCCGGCAACAAGGAGGAGCAGAAATGTGTACAGAAAGAACTCAAATGGTATGAGTGTCTGCCCCGGCACTGGGAGATAGGGGTTCAAATCCTGGTTGGGTCATACCAAAGACTTTGAAAAAAATGGGACCCAATGCCTCCTCCCTTGACACTCAGCATTAAGGGGTTGGATTGGGGGGTTAAACCACCAAATAGTACCCGAGCGCAGCTGCAACTCACCGCTCCCCACCATGGGGATGAGTCAAATGCGGAGATGTAATTTCACCAGTGTGTGATAAATACTTGGGACTTTAACTTTAAATATAAAATAAGATGGGCTAAAGACAGCTACAGGAGGAAGCTGGAGAATCAGCTGGGGCATTCGTGTCGCCACGCTTGATAGTAATATTGCGGTAATATTGTGGCTTCGCCAGTCTTATAAATGCACATTAAGCCTTGGTGCAACAGAGGGTGGTGTCATGATCACGTGATGAATTAATGCCCAGCTCCGGCCGGGAACTATATTGAAAATGAAAGTAAACACGAGCATAGGTTTCGTTTTGTAAACAGAACCAGCTGAGATGGCAAACTGAGCGATAAATAATAAATAAAAAGCAACTTATGTCCAAGATAAGCGGACGTCCGCGACAGTGCAGAGACTGCCCCCCTACCTCCTGTATGCCGCCATTGCGTAATCTTTTATAAAAAGGACATGACTGCACCACATTACCGCCACGGTCTGAGCTCTTATAAACGAGCTTAGGCTCCCAGATGCCACCTTGGCGTTGGCGGCAAATTGGCAGCATTGTTTGGTAAAAGAGGCTTCAGTTACACCGGACCAGGTGAGGAGAGAACTGAGGCGGCTCAAGAGCAGAAAATCAGCAGGTCCTGACAGAATCAGCCCCAGACTGCTCAAAGACTGTGCTGACCAACTGTGTGAAGTGGTCACACACATGTTCAACCTGATCCTTTGGTTGGAGCAGGTCCCCATCCTGTGGAAGACCTCCTGTGTGGTTCCAGTCCCCAAAACATCACATCCCAGGGATCCAGACCACTACAGACCTGTTGCCTTGACCTCCCACCTGATGAAGTCTATGGAGAGACTCATCCTCACCCATCTATGTTCATGAGTTTAAAAAGGGGGACCACCATCCCGGTCTGCAAATCCAGTGGAACTGCCCCCGATGTCCACGAGATAGTGCAGAGCTGCGCCAACCAACACAGCCCCACAACATCCAGATTCTTAAGGAAATCCGGGCGGATCACATCCACCCCTGGAGCTCAAGAGTTGAAGACAAAGATGTGACCATTTCAGGACATGATCAAATATTCCTCAACGCCCCCATTGCCTGCTGAAGCGCTGCAGCTTCGTTTCAACCGTCCATGATGAAAGTGCTTCTCTCTTGGCAGTGACCCCCCCTTGAACCTTTCAGCCAATCACAGAGCAGTAAGATGGTCTGCCTTCCATTTCTACTATACATTCTCTCACACATATACAGATGTGGACAAAATTGTTGGTACCCTTCGGTCAATGAAAGAAGAACACACAATGGTCACAGAAATAACTTGAATCTGACAAAAGTAATAATAAATAAAAATTATATAAAATTTAACCAATGAAAGTCAGACAGTTCTTTTCAACCATGCTTCAATGGAATTATTTAAAAAAATGAACTCATGGAACAGGCTTGGACAAAAATGATGGTACCCTTAACTTAATATTTTGTTGCACAACTTTTTGAGGCAATCACTGCAATCAAACAATTCCTGTAACTGTCAATGAGACTTCTGCACCTCTCAGCAGGTATTTTGGCCCACTCCTCATGAGCAAACTGCTCCAGTTGTCTCAGGTTTGAAGGATGCCTTGTCCAGACGGCATGTTTCAGTTCCTTCTAAAGATGCTCAATAGGAGGCCACTTTAGAATAGTCCAATGTTCTGCTCTCAGCCATTCTTTGGGTGTTTTTAGCTGTGTGATTTGGGTCATTGTCCTGTTGCAAGAACCATGACCTGTCACTGAGACCAAGCTTTCTGACACTGGCCAGCACATTTCTCTTTAGAATCCCTTGATAGTCTTGAGATTTCATTGTACCCTGCACAGATTCAACACACCCTGTGCCAGATGCAGCAAAGCAGCCCCATAAGATAACAGAGCCTCCTCCATGTTTCACAGTAGGGACAGTGTTCTTTTCTTGATATGCTTCATCTGTGAACATAGAGCTGATGTGTCTTAGCAAAAGTTCCATTTTTGTCTCATCTGTCCATAGG
>SSNS01000545.1:307996-327996 GCA_006937985.1 Aphyosemion australe | reverse complement strand
CTGGTACATCGAGGCTGTTCATCCAGGTGGGAATTCCTTCCCAAACATTCTTTATTCAGTCTTGATGGAGTAATTACAAGCTGTTTTCCTACTTCATAGGGATGTATGGGTTACCCCGCCCATGGTATTTCCCATTGCAGAGGTCCTATTGGTCAGAAAGTGGGCGTGTTGAGACCTGGGACTGGCCATGGTGTGGAAGGAGAGCTGCCAGGCTTAGTGTGATGGAGGAAGATCAGGCATGTGCTTTGGACCAGCGGCGGTCTGGTATGGAATAACACTCACTCTGGACGTGTGAGGACAGCTTTTAGGCAACACTGATGTTTTCATCTAACACCTGTGTCCTCATTGATTTCCAACAGTAGAAAATTTATTACAGAGAATCATTGTTACAACAAAGAAAAAATCAACCAGCACACATTTACTTACTTTTTGTGTTAAATGTAAGACAAAAGGCTGTGCTTTGTTCACAGAGGAGATTTTTAGATACGTGATGGAACAGGTTGTACATTTTAAGATTGCAGTTATGCAAATGAAAAAAAAATCAAGGTTAAAACTGAAGTTATAACAATTTTATTGAATTGGAGGGCAATTTCTTATTAATTTATTTCTTAGAGAATCTGCGTCTAATCAGGACTTGTTCTTTATGAACCAAAGTGTCTTTCTTCTTTACCTCCAGAGGAGATGCGTGGCATTGAAGAGGAGCCGAGCCACCTGCCTCTTGTTGTTTGTATAGACAAACTAACCAAAATGTACAAGACTGGCAGTAAACTGGCCCTCAACAAACTCAGCCTCAACCTGTATGAAAACCAGGTGGTCTCCTTCCTGGGACACAACGGAGCTGGGAAGACCACTACCATGTAAGAGCAGAATTCCCTCTGAACAGTAGGGGATAAAATGTTCATCCATGCTAGTGTTGGTGGTGTCCATACACACAGCAGATCCCACTGATCTCTACATAAAGGGTCCACCCAGTGTTGTGTTCACTGGTGGGAAAAAGCATGCATGGACAAATTGTGTCCATGTTCAAAGTTCAGCGCGGGTGTCTGGGAGATTTAGAAGAAACGGGAGGCATATTTAGTTTAGGCTGTTGGAGAAGGCTTTGGAATTCTATTGAAGGTGGTTCAGTTTGACCTGCTGGATGAATTTTGAAAGTTATAAAGTTCATAAATGATATGAATGTGAAATTCTTAATCAAATGCTGTTCCCAAGTCTTCCACTAGGGGTGCAATGTGTTAGTGAGAGTAGAAGAGAAGTAGATACTAGCTAAGCTAGGCTACAGCTTCACTACTAATGACCGTTTCCCACTAGTACCTACTGCGCAGCTCGACTCAGCTGACCTTGACTTCACTCGACGCGATTCGGGTGGTTTTGCACTACAAACCATTGTTAGTAGGTGGGGTTGTGGGTGGCCCCTGAAAGCCACTGGTATAGGCCATCGTAGGATGGCCTATACCAGTGGCGGCTGGCTTTTTTTGGGTGGGGCGCTAACCACATATCACTACTAGGGGACGCCAAATTACCATTCTTATGCGTCAGCGTCAACCAATGTAACGACATGGCCCCATGGTTTTTCTCCTAAATGAACTTCAGTAACACTTTAACTTACAGGTCGTCAAGGCTGCAGACACTCTGATATCTGCCCAGAGACATGTATCTTAGTTTGGTCTAAGTGCCGCTATCCAGCAGACCGTTGGTGACGGTCACAGTAGCGGGTCTGTGAGCACTTTCGGCAACATAGTTGTTCCAAAAACATGCTTAATATTCATCTATTCACCCATATATTACACAAACTGCACATGCACTGAAAGGGAATAGGCTACTCTAATCTATAGAATCCACTTTCTACCAACACCCAATAAGCTGTAAAAAATGTGATGCTGTAAATAGACGCTGCACATAATGAGAAAAACACACAGTAACCACAATGATAGATATCCACAGAAGCAGGTGTTTAAATGAAAGCCCAGACTAACAATAATAGCAGTACCACTCTTAGTTCAAAGCTTATGGAGCGGCGCTAGCCACAAACGCAGCAGCATGCTAATTTCCTGAAGCCAAAAGCATAAAATCAGGCTTACCTGCAGGTTATATGGTCATAAATCCATGGTATAGGAAAAAAAATCCAATCGGTTCATGAAATACTATATCCCAACGTAAAAGCTGAGCTGATCAGACATTTTTCTGGCATTGTTTTACCCGCAAACTTGTTTAATGGTCGATGCATTCAATCATTTTCCTGTTTACAAGGATTCTCTCCCTGTGATTGGTTAAGCCAGCTGAAAAAAACTCAACAACAAGCAATTCGATTGGCTCAGGTTTCCACCGACGTCTGAACCGGTCTGAACCAATGGGAACCTGGTCTGAGCAGACTCCACCCATTGACGTTCGCTATCCGATGCGCCCAAAGGCTCTCCTAATCTTTGTCGTTGTGGACGGTTTGGGGATCCAGCGCGCATGCGCCAGTTAGCCCGTATTAAGTCAATGGTAAAGATTGCTGCGCCCGAGAGGACACGACAGGAAGTACGTCGATGATTCAGCCATGTTAAAAGTATGAAGACCATTATTAAACTACAATTAAATGCAGATTACACACACCACTTAGTCCATATGGTGTCTAGATCGTTTAGTTTAATTTTTATGTTTTTTTAAATATATTTTGTGATTCCTATCTTCTTCTTCTTCTTCCTGTGAGACTGGTGGGGCACCCCCTATGGACGAGCCACGACTGGCCTATAGACATGAATACGTAGACGCCCCATTGAGCACTGGAGAGCGTAACAGCGTCGCCGCCATTTTGGATGGGTCTCCTCATTCTCCAAAGTCAATGCAGAGTGAGCAACTATACCCGTTTTTGCGCAACCTACAGTTGCAACAACCGGCGTACTATTGAAAACTTACTATTGACTTTTCTAGCCTACCTGATGGGATTTTATATTTTCATTAATTTTATTTAATTATATTTATATTTTAATTATCATGTCATACCATGTGTCTGATTTTGTGAAAAAGCTTGATAAAATGTGTTTTTTAGCTGGGTAAGCACCTTCCTCAGTAGAAATTAATGCACTGGGGGCGAATGGAGACCCAACTAAGATGGCGGTCGGCCACTACGGCAGCTCCAATAGGCAGCGCCAGTCCACGAGGCGTCTATGTATATGTCTGTGGGATGGCCAAGGAAGATCCCGCCTTTCTCACCTCTGATTGGCTAGAAGGGCTCTCCTATGATTGGCTATTTCATTTAGCAGCAAACCGTCTTCCCTTGCTAAGTGCAGACTGTCCTGCCACACCAAGGGGGAACCCCTCTGGCTCAGAAATGAGGCAAACAAGGAAGTGGCAAAAATTGCAGTTCTCCCCTCATCCACTGGAGGTGGCTCCAGAAGTGAGCAAATCCCCATTGACTCCCATGTTAAAAATGCCAACTTCACAGCTGAAAAAAAGATACATTTTCCATTTTGTGTTTAATAGGTCTAGTTTATAGTCCTGACAACTCTGAGGGGGGTGGATTGTTTTGTAACTCTTCCGTTTAGGTGTAACTAAATGCTTGAAATTATGAATAATTAGATTTGATTGACAGGAAGCATGAGCGTCAGAGCAAGCGTCAGAGCTAGCTTCAGAGCTAGCATAAGCAGCTAGCTCCAAGGAAGGCCTCAGCCTCACGTTAATAGATGTTCGGCCATTTCGACTCTCTGAACTTTAGTTGCGTTTTCTGCGTGTTTGTGTTTGGATGTTAATCATGGAATTATTTGGACAAAGAGGGAAAGCTGTGGAATTGTTTGCACCAAGAGACCATCCAAGAAGTCTGCTTCATTTTGATCAGTAAGTAAAATTATATTTCTGTACTTTATTTCACTGGTTGAATGGGGGAAGATGCTGTGTGTTTAACATAACACTGCTTGGTCAAAGATGGGTTGAAATATAACATGTTTGTGGGGCTGGCTGGGTACCGTAACTCGAGCTAGGTAAGCTAACCGAGGCTAGCTGAGGCTTCGGGACTTCACTGGTCCACCACGGTCAAAGATCCACGAGGTCATCGCTGCGGAATGGAGGTTTGCCGAGTTTGGACAACGTGCCTCTCCTTTTACCAGCAGCGGCCTGCGATCAGAGATCCGCGAATGTGCCGCTTAATCCTTGCGGAGGCACGCAGTCCAGCGAGGCGGGCGCCTGGCTTCTCTACACACAAGCAGCCGCACACTCCCTTCTCCAGAGGGAGCTGGGACGCGCGGCTCCACAGACGACCAGCGCTGCTGCCTCGCACATAAGCCAGACAACTGCGTGGTTTGATGTCTCGGTTCTCCATCTTAGCTTCGTGTGTTAGTTCAGTTTAGCTAGTTGCTACATTGGTTTTGTTATCGCCAACCCTCACTGCCCCACCCTCAGCTCCACCTCTTTTCCCATTTATGGATTGTCTGGGCGTGAAGAGGCGTGTGTCACGGCCAAAATGGACGCGGTGGGAACCTACCATTTTGCATCATTTGGCATATTAATATCCAAATGGGCGGGCTATGTCTAGAGATTTATATGTCGATGTGCCACACACAGAACAGCTGTTTTGGGGACTTTTGTAAAGAAAATGCAAATTTGGTGATATAATGACCTTTTTGTTCTGTTTTGAAAAAGTTTTTTTTTGTTCCTTTTATTAAAAAAACTGAAATATGTAAAATGTGAACTTATATCTTGTTGCATTTATCACACTGTTGGATTTACTCTGTTGGCTCTCAAGCATTGAGGTTAGTGGAGTACATAGGCTATGTGTGCCTTATGTAGCCCAGTGCCATGTTGCATAGTGAATAGTACATGTATTTTGTACGGGTGCGTCACATGCTTTTATTTTGACAGGCAACGGAAACCTATTTAAGTAACCGGAACGCACGTCACCGGGGTTTTTCGCTTCTGATTTGGCACAGCTGCGGCTATGTTCGAAACAGCGTGTGTCGCGGAAAATGTTTGTCTGGATTGTTACCCGGCTACGTCGGAAGACACCGGATCTCCGCATTTCTAATCGAACTGTGTGTGCGTGACTACGTGTGCAACGCCGATGATTGTATCGTTGAACGCCGCTCAACGGTAAGCGTGACATTTACCATGTAACAACATAGCTTAGCTTACCTTATTTTGATGAATCCCTACGGAACTATAGTTCTATTTCGTATGGCTTCCGCCCTTTAAGCCACGCCTATTGGATTACGTCATCGTACCTTGTCCTATCACTGAAGAGCTTTCATGTACGCCCGCCTGAGACCTGAGACCCCTCAATCTTCTCCTTTTTCATCTTCACCTTCTGCTATCCAAGCATTCAAAATGTCTACTCCGGTTCGACCATGTGACACCTGCTCAAAGGCACACATTCTCCCGGACGACCTGCACTCTAAGTGCTTCCTCTGCCTGGGACCGGTTCACGCGGGCATGGCCCTCACCGCACAGGTATCGTGTGCTTTCTGCCCACTTCTCTCTCCCGACGAGAAGCACCGTCATGTGGACTTTTTCCAGGGGGCCGCTGACGCTACCCCCCCTGTTGACAACATTCCGTCTGAACCTCCAACCATGGGTGCCGCTGGGTTCACGTCTGGTGACTCTGACCTAGCCGAACTTACAGATGAGGAGACTGCTAGTCTGGCGGATGCCCTCCTGGAGGCCCTCGAGCCCGCTCAAGACGCTCTGGGACAGAGCGCCCCTCATGGCCACGAGTATGCTTCCGGGCCGTCTCTTCCCGCCATTCGGGCCCTTCTGCAAGAACGCCCAGCCATAGTGCAGTCTGCTTCTTCCAACAACGGGCTTGAGGTCCCGGTCCCTGTGCCTCCTCGTGCTAACCTGTTCAGGGGACAGTTCGGCGCCTCCCAGGCTCGGTGCCCCGACCCTGTGTTCCCGCTGTTTCCAACAGCGATGGAGTTTTGGACTGCTTCCTACCCTGAACCTTCCTGCCTGAAGGCCCCGGTCTCTGCCTTTGTTCCAATTACCGAAGTGCAAGGGTTCACGGACAACAGTTTTCCAGCGGTTCCACCACTTGAACCAGACCTAGTCTCCCTGCTAGGTACTAAAGCCAAGATGGTAGGACGCCGAATCATGCCTGTTTCCAAGTATGACCAAGTTGACGCACGTTTCACGGATCGTGCTCATCAGTGTGCTGCCCAGTCTGGTGCAGCCTCCAGCAACATAGCTCTCCTAGCTTCCAACGTGTCCCGGCTTGTCAAAGACTCCGAGCTCCCGGAAGGAAAGAAGGACTTGATCTGTAAGACGGCGGACACCATCCTCAACCTGTCTGCCATCAACCTGATCTGTGCTTCCCGCATTGCTGTGTGGCAGATCATGGTTCAGCGCAACATGTGGTTGTGCTCCCTCACTTTCGCGCCAGAAGAACATGCTGGCCCGATAAGCCCAGATGCCCTGTTCGGCGCCCAGTTTCGCTCGGCCATTGAGAGCGCTCAGAAAACTGCCGAGCTCTCACGGTAAGGGACCTGGTGCAGCCAAATCTTGGCCGTGGGATGACCGCCGTGCCCAGCGGTCCCGCCAACGGAGGCAAACCGGCCCGGAACCCTCTCGCCGTCAGCCGCAGGAGCCGACCTCCCACTCCCGGGTGGCAGGCCCGAGCCAGGACCAGCTTCCTCGGAGGCCAACACAATGACTTCTTGGGGGGAATGTGTGTGGTAATTTTCATTGTGATTCCACAATAAAGTTGTGTTCGAAAAAACAATGGAATGGTTTCTGAACAGAGTTTATCAGGTGATTCATTGGGGCACTCTGCTAACTGGTCACGCACGTTCCCCACACATGGTGTTAAAGTCGGTAATAACTTAGCTAATGTTAGCGTAGGATTAGCATCGACAGTGCATGCTGCTTCGCACTCCTCACAGCTAGCGAGAGGTTCAATTTCCTCGCTTAGCCCATTAGCTACCCCGCTCTCGGTATCTCCCTTGTGCTTGCGAGCTAGTAAAAGATGTTTTCCCTTTTCTGCGGGTGATGAGAGTCTGCACGATGAGGCAGTCTCTCTGACACACTCTTCGCCGAAGACGGCCGCCATTTTAGGTTGTGCCCGACCTCGGCCGAACACACTTCCCGCTGTTCGGGAAAACTCGGGGGGATCTCCTTCTTCCGCGTTGACGTTGGTCACCCCTCCCTTTCGATGACTGCCCTCCATGGGTCACCCCCGCCCCTTGTGCGGAAGCGGCGACGGCGGTAAGGGCTCCTCATTGGCTCAGAGACGTGCGTCTCACGTCAGTCCCACACGCACGTCCCCTCGCCATCTTTGCACACGTTTGGTCACGTGTTTGCCACATGAGCCCATGGATTCGCAATGTAGTACATTACGGTCACAGGCTCCAGTTTCAGTCATGCCCTCCCCCGTTCACGGGGATTGTCGAAACGAAGCTAAGATCAGTTAGCCTGGCAAGCCATCCTATATATGTGTATATATAGTCTGGCCACGAACCATTGACGGCTCTCAGTCGTGAGGCGGGATCTACGGTTGTCTTTCAAAATGTCAGCACGCAATTGGATAGCGCTAGGACCAATCAGAGTAACGAACAACATGACGTAATCACGGCGACGGAAAAGCAGGAGGCTTTAATAGCGTCTAGCTTCAATGATTTCTGTCGTTTTTGTATGAAAAACACGCAAATATCAGGTGTACTGGGACATTGCACTACTTTGTTTGATAAAAATAAGAAGCCGCTAAGTATAGCCGACAGACTTACGCATGTTGGAGTCTAAATAATCCAATGTTGATGACAAAGCCGTTTCAAACCAACGTGTTTTCCGAGTTGCCGCCATGTTGCTTGGGTTCGCGGCGTTCGCGGCCGCAGCGCTGACGTCATCGGCTACTCCCGCTCTGTGATTGGCCCATGATATAGAGCGCTGTGATTGGCCCAACCAAAACTATAGCGAGTTGTGATTGGATAGACACAGCAGTGGTTTGGGCTGCGAGGGTTCCAATGAAGCGTGCCTAGACCAAACTCTGCAAAGCAAGAATTGGTCTAGTTCACTAGGCTANNGCTACAGCGTTATCAGATAAAGATCGACTATAGTGGAATTTACTTTCATGTCTGGAGAACTCGGTTATAATAAACTCAAAAGTTATCAAAAAATGGTCCGACAAGACAGGATTGTGTGGAAATACTGTTATCTCCTCACACTCTATACCATATGTCAGCACAAGGTCTAATGTATGATGGCAGGAGTGGGTGGAGCTATGGATTGTTTGAGTAAAACCAATTGAGTCTAAGATATTACTAAAGGCTACGTTGAGAGGATCACTTTCAATGTCAACATGAATGTTAAAATCCCCAGCCACAATGACCTTATCAGTATTTAGCACCAAATCAGACAAGAAATCTGAGATCTGATCCAAAAATTGAGAGTAGGGGCCTGGTGGACGATACAAGACTACAAACAAAAGTGGTTTTAGAGCTTTACAATCCGGATTAGGCAAACTAAGAATTAGATGTTCAAAAGAACTGTAGCTATTAATTGGTAGGGGACTGATTAATAAATCTGAATGAAAGATGGTTGCTACTCCTCCTCCTCGCCCTGTACTACGAGCAATATGATGATTTAAATAATTAGAAGGAGTGGACTCATTTAAACTAACATAGTCCTCTTGCTGCAGCCAAGTGGGCCATGCAATCCTTTCGAATAGCTCGTGGCTGGAATAACTGTCACATCTGCCCCCGTATCCAGTTTAACTCATTCACTGCCATTGACGACTATAGTCGTCTTTTCACATCCAACCGCTCGCTGCCATTGACGACTATAGTCGTCTTTTCCATTTTTCTATGGGGTGGGCATCGGAACGAGCCCCCAGACCGTGAGAACAAACATCACGTGTCTAAAGCGAATCTTTATCCATGTATGTCACACATCACGTGATCAGGAAGTGGAAAATCAATGGATTACGAGTTTGTTTTAGGCCGCTGCTGTGAAAAAAACGATGCGCCGAACCGTAAATGCTTCTGCAGCAGCGCTTGGGCACCAGATTGTGAACGAACGGATAACATGAGAAATACGGTAATTCTTCCTGATGTAAGAAATGAGTCTACTCTTTCTTTTGGTAGTTTTGGTAGCACAATGTTCTGTGACTCTTCAAAAAACAGTAAAAACGCTCAAAAACGCTGGCAGTCAAGGGCTTTCTGATCAGAAAACGGCTGGCAGTGAATGAGTTAAAAGTGATATCTTTGCCATTCAATTCTAGTGTCTTTTTCCAGTTTTTAGGTCTGTCCTCTGCGAATATTGTTCCAAGGAAGTGAATGTTGTCTTCAACCTCCAGAACAGCACCCACTCCACCTGACCTGCAGACAGCTGCAAAATGACCTTTCTATCGACACTGTCTGCGCTATGCATCACGTGCCACACAGTCGTTTTACCGCAGCGGCCACATTTGGACTCCTACTTTCAAATGTCCTGCCTGACTGGTGTCCTTTGTAGGGTTTTTTCTTTATTTTTAAAAAGTCCACATTGGCCTCCTTCTGTTCTTTAACATTGGTCTCCCTGACCACTGTTTGCTGTTTCTTAATTTCTTCATGTTGTCTTTTTGCAAAACCGCTTTTTCAAATGTTAACGCGCTGTCCATTTGAAGTTTCTCTTAAAGTCCATGATGTAATATCCCCACAACTAGTCTATCGCTAATCATTTCTTCCTGTAATATTCCATATTGACAGTTTTCTGCCAGCTTGTAAACTGCAGAGATGAAAGATTCTGCCGATTTGCCCGGTTCCTGGCATCGTTTGTTAAAACAGGCTCTTTCATAGATCACATTGTGTTTTCCGATGAAACATTTATCAAACGCTTCTTTCACAGTCTGATATTTCGTCATGTCCTCCGTGCTTAATCCCAGCATGTTCAGAATGTCATCAGCTTTATCGCCCATGGTGTACATAAGGTGTTAACTTGGTATTCTTCTGCCTTACCGTCCAGCAGCCACCCAGAACCGTTCAAAACGGCGACTCCAGTTGGGCCATGACGAGTAGTTGGAGAAATCAAAGTTTTCCGGAGGGTTTATTGAAAACAGGGAATCCATTACACCTGTGTGTGTGGTCACCACCGGCTCCTAGCGCTGTCCTCTCAACGTTGTCCCGCGACGTCGGGCTTGTGTGGGGCTATTTGGCACTCATTAGCCTAGCCTACCACAGTACTGGCTCTCGATGCTCTCCATAGCGCATCTTTTTGCCGCTCACTGCAACTTCTTCCGAACTCTATCTTGAGACGGGATTCATCGCTTCTGACACCATGTACTGTGCTTCTCTATATCCTTATAGGAGCATTCAGATAGGAGACACTCGTAGCCATATCAACTGCAGGCTTCTTTATTAGCACCTCTTATACAACCCTCTGCGTACATACATCCNACCCAGTGTTTTATCTTTCCTGCAGGTGCTGACGCACAGGGGTTTAATGTTTAGCACTGTTAAACTGTATGCTGCAGCCATTTCTTCGTGCCATCAGGGGTTCGGAGATAGGACTGTTTTTGGACATCCCCTTACTAAATGCTTTTTAAGAGGCGTTAGGAGGCTCAGACCTGCCTCTGTTCCTCTTATCCCTCAGTGGGACTTGGCTGTGGTCTTACGCGGACTGTCACAGGCCCCCTTTGAGCCTATAGATCAGTCCTCACTTAAGTGTCTGTCTCTCAAAACTGTGCTATTGCTAGCTGTCACTTCTTTTAAGAGAGTCAGTGACCTGTCTGCTCTTTCTGTTTCCCCGTCCTGTCTCAGGATCAGGGATGATGGGGGATCTGCTGTTTTGTGTCCTAACCCAGCCTTTAGCCCCAAGAACATATCCAGCTCTTTCAGATCTAGGACAATCTCATTGGAAGGGTTATTTCCACCTCCTCATGAGTCAGAGGAGAATGCTGCTTCCCATCTACTGTGCCCGGTCCGTGCACTTAGATGTTATGTGTCTCGCACTGCTCAGCTGCGCAAAACTCAGTGTCTGTGCATTTCAGGGAAAGTTCCCTTGGTCAGCCGTTGTCATCCCAACGGCTATCACATTGTCTGTGTGATGCCATTTCTACGGCCAATGTTGCTGCTGGCCTGCAGCCCCCAACTGCATTGAGAGCTCATTCCACACGTGCAGTTTCTTCATCTGTGGCTCTGCATGCAGGGATGTCCATGCTGGACATCTGTACTGCGGCATCATGGTACTCTCCATCTCCTTTTGTCCGTTTCTACCTCAGGGACGTGTCTGCGAGCCTTTCAGCCAATCTGGTACTGGCTCACTGTTCAACTTGAACTGTAGCTTGTTTTTGTATGGTGTTTGCATGATTGTTTACCATAATTTTGGTCTGGATGTTCATATGGCATGGTTCAGCCATTTTTTGTGACCATATGTTGTGGTGTTTGCGATGACAGTCTTTCCCGATCCTGCCTGTTGGCAGCACTCGGACGTGTGTTTATATCTGTCCGCTATATTATGATATTGTTCTGTTCCTCCGGCTGTTTACATGTTTCACATTTTCACGCCCGCCGGCAGCTGTTGAGATTATTTTCTTTCTTATTCTTGGCTGGTTGTTTTTAGAACCAGTGTGGCGTTGACCATATCAGGCTCCGCCTTTAATCCAATAGGCGTGGCTTAAAGGGCGGAAGCCATACGAAATAGAACGTTGGTTATGTATTGTAACCCCAGATTCTATGAGTATGGCGTAGCCCTTTAAGCGCAAGAGCCCCACTGGTTCTGGGGGCTCTCTTGAGTCTTATGGAGGCGATTGAGGGGTCTCAGTCCCTAATATAGGGACGGTGAGACCCGCCTGGTAGGCGGGCGTACATGAAAGCTCTTCAGTGGTAGGACAAGGAACGATGACGTAATCCAGTAGGCGTGGCTTAAAGGGCTATGCCATACTCATAGAATCTGGGGTTACAATACGTAACCAATGTTTCATGATAGATTATATGTTTAAACATAACCCCTTCGATAAACAGATATAGAGTGGATGCATGTATGTTACTGCTGTACGTTACAACTCTGTGTAATAAGATGTATTTCACTGAGTTTCTATTGTGGCCTAGTGGTAGAGTGTCCGTCCCGGGACTGGGAGATCGGGGTTCGATTCCCGGTCGGGTCATACCAAAGACTTTGAAAAAATGGGACCCAATGCCTCTTCGCTTGACACTCAGCACTAAGGGGTTGGATTGGGGGGTTAAACCACCAAATAGTTCCCGAGCGCGGCCACAGCTGCAGCTCACCGCTCCCCACCATGGGGATGGGTCAAATGCGGAGATGTAATTTCACCAGTGTGTGATGAATGCTTGGGACTTTAACTTTAACTGTAACATGCTATGCTAACCCAGGATGTAGAGTAATAGGTGTGATGATATTGATTGTAATTTGGCCTTTTAGGTCAGGTTTTTGTATGACGGAAGTCAGGATTTTCCCATGAGACTGGACTGGAATGGAGCTACACCCACCTGAATTCTCAGCGCCTGTTGGGAATAGCTGAGATGGCGAGCCACCCATCCTCTGCAGCAAATTGGTAGGACTGCATGATCCATGAATTACTTGGCTGTTTCGTTTGGAGGAAAAATGGACTTTTACCTGGCCTGGATGAATTACTGCTTAACAAACTCAAAGTCTTTTGCAACTGCTGGAAATTGAAACTGAAAACGAACTAGATTGAACTGACTCCTTAGCCTTAGTCTAAGGGCCCAAGTGGCTTGGGGATTGTCTTTATTTTGTGTGGGGTAGGGTTGTTTTGGGGAGGTGTGGGGAGGGACTGGGTATGTGTTGTTTGGTGGCTGTGCTTGTAGGGTTGCTGTTTTCTTTTCTTTTTGTAATACACTTCTTCCGCATCAAGCATGTGGTTGTGAGTTCATTCCCCAGTAGGCTCTGGTAGTCGATCCTAGCCGCAGTAATTCAGATGCGTGTTACATTTACCTGGTATGAAATATAGTAAAACAGCCCTATTTTTCCCAGCTGTGTGCAGCAGGTCTGTTTCTCTTCTAGAATAATGAAAACTGGTGAAAAATAGGTCTGAATCATAATCAGCTTTGAATTCAATTTAGATTAAATGATACAAATTTAAACAGATGATGAGATGTGTTCTAACTTGCAAACAGCCTTAACCTATGAAAGTGAAGACATAACATAGCCTGTAGTAATAAGATAACCCCAATGCTTGAGAGCCAACAGATATAAAGTCAATCTAACAGTGTGATAAATGCAACAACATTTATTACAAGTTCATGTTTGACGTTTTTTCAGGTTCTTTTATAAAATAAACTGAAGCTGGTTTGTTGTAAAACAGGACAGAATGGTTATTATAGAGCTAAGTTCATGTTCTTCAAAAAAATTTCTCAAGATCTGGCTGTAGACATAAAAACCTGCAGCGAGGGAAGACGGTTTGCTGTTACATGAAATAGCCAATCGTAGGAGAGCCCTTCCAGCCAATCAGAGGCAAGAAAGGCGGGACCTTCCTTGGCCATCCTACGATTCCAAATCACACCCCCTGGAGTTTGAAAAGTAGCATGATGCGATCTGTTTGTGACATAAACACGACACAACAGGGAGGACATGGTGCCAGTGTTGTACATTCTGCTCAGTTTGTGTTTTTTTGTCAGACGCCGAAAAGAATGTAGACCCGGAAAAGGCAGCGGGAAGTGAGGCGGAAAACTCTGGAGCAACCGGTGACTCCACCCCATAGCCAATCAAAGATGGACAGGTTCTGAAGTCACATTTTCGGCCAGACTAGATAAGCTTAGAACCAAAACCTGGTATTAGTGGAAAATGACCATTAGTTTGGCAGGGGGGTGGGGGGTATCCTGTCAGTCCCAAATACTTTTGTGTTTTTCTGTGTGTATTAGGGATGTACTGATCAAATCTTTTTGCTCCTGATCCGAGTCTAAGTCATTTGATTTTGAGTATATGCTGATACCGAGTCCTGAGCCGATCCTTCAGCAAAGCATAAGAATGAGAAGAAAAAAGGAAAACACATCCAAGTTGTCCTTTAATTAAGTTTCACGTTCACTTGTTTAGGAAGTGTATTGATAAAAAATGTGTTAATATTATGAATATATTTAAAATACTTGACGTCGCTCATGTTTCAAGTTGTTTCATCCCTCAGTATACAGACGTATTGAGTGATGTGCATTCCGGTGACGGGCAGGCATGCAGCGCCATGGCCGGTAGGCTAACTTTTCTCTGCACAACACCTGTAACTACTGTGGGGGACTCAGGTGCTGCAGGAGAATGAGGAACCCCAATGTCTTGCTATCCATCTGCAATTTCTCTTTGTTTATTACCGTATCTTACTCTGTTGGCTGGCTCTGCGTTTTTGTTGTGAATGGGGACTGTTAGAGGCAAAATGGGACTTAACAGATGCCGGTGATTCGCTTTGGCATGAAGGGAAATGCCAATAGAAAAGTAGTTTGTTTTGAAGGCAGTGTACCATGCAACTTCGTCAATTCCATCATGCTAAATACCCAGTATGCACACATCACAAGTGGCTATTACACTATCTTTACTGTCTGGTTTAAAATACGTCCAAACTACAGATATTTTCTCTTTCCTGAGGAGACACGTTAGCCTGCTAGCTAACAGCTACATGTTATAGGCCGTTTCTCAATAATAATAATAAGCTTTTCTGTACTTGTGTACTCAGTACCTTGTGAAACGTCATCGATGATGGCCCAAATACTGTTACAATCCTAAGTATGTATCATGGCAATTCTCGCAAAGATCCCAGATGTGTTTTTGCTCCACCCATTGTATCAAGGCTGCATTAATGCATCCTTCTGCAGACTTGGGACAGCAAAGTATCTCATAACTCATTGTGTCGCAAACCGTTATACTCCGAACATCAGAGCAGAAGGCCCATAAAGTGTTTTATATCAGAATTACAAATTAAGAAATATAAAGTTGTCTGGTATTGTAGTTGTGTGTGTAACCTGTAAAATTTGCTTGCATTTGTTTTTTCCATAATTCAATTCAATTCAATTGAGTTTATTTCTATAGCGCCAAATCACAAGAGTCGTCTCAAGGCTCTTCACAAAGTAAACATTCCAATACAGTTCAGTTCATTAAGCCAATCAGTAAAAAGTTTCCTATATAAGGAACCCAGCAGATTGCATTAAGTCACTGACTAGCATCAGTGTCTGTACAGCAATCCTCATACTAAGCAAGCATGTAGCGACAGTGGAGAGGAAAACTCCCTTTTAACAAGAAGACACCTCCAGAGGATTCTAGCTCAGTATGAGCAGCCATCCGCTACGACTCACTGGGCATACTCTTCACAATTCCTCAAAATGCTAATTAGCTAATCCACTATCAAAATAAAAGCAGCGTTGCTTTGTTTTGATGAAAAATAAACTTTTTTCTTTAACAGCGGGAAATGCTGGTATTTTATTAATTTTGATCAAAGGTGGGCCAAATATTATACAAATAATATGTATTCTTTGTTATTTTGTTATTTAAGGGAGAAAATAAAGTTTTATTTTATAATAATAAAACAGCTCAGTGGCCTAGTGGTATGAGTATCCGCCCTGAGACTGGGAGATCGTCAGTTCAAATCCACGGTCGGGTCATGCCCAAAACTTTAAAAATGGGACCCAATGCCTCCACACTTGATACTCAGCATCAAGGGGTCAGATTGGGGATTAAACCACCAAATGGTTCCCGAGCACAGCCACTGCTGCAGCTCACCGCTCCCCCACGGGGACGGGTCAAATGCAGAGAACAAACTTCACACACCAGTGTGACAACTAGTGGGACTTTAACCTTTAATCCTAATCTTTATGTCAGGTCGTTTTTTTTAACCGTAGCAACAAGCAGTGTTTGTTACCATGATGCAATGGCGTATGGTTCTGTTCCAGATGCCATCCTCGTCCTCCCATACTCAGTAGAATGGACTTTCTGCTGTAGTTACCAAGATCATACTTGTCAAATACACAAGAGTGTACTAGCGTCCTTGGTATTGAGAAACAGCCCTGGTGTCTGAATTCCCCGTCAGCCATAACTTGTGTGACGTTACGGTGTTTTCGTCCAAAAATCGAAGAAAATTGATGTAGATGAACTTGTTGAAAGGAAAACTAAGCCATTGTTGTTCCGTTTGAACATGATGAATTTAGAAAGTCATGTTAGTTGTTTTATAAAGTTAAATCTGAACTTCTCCACCTGATTCCGATCTTTTGAAAATCACTTGATGGGGTCAGATTTCGGAGCATCCTTAGTATTTATGCGATCTGAGGTTGTTCATGAGATTTTTTTCATTAAAGATGAAGATCTAATTCATGTGCTCTTCTTTGCATGAAAACAACAAGAAAAACAAGGACTTATTGTTATAGGTTGCACTGCCCACCTGACAGATAATTAAGCTGGATGTGGCTCCTGGACGCCCCAGTCTGTCGTTCTGTTGAATGCATGTGACCAGCTGCATGTGTGATTGTTTAATCTATATTCAGCCCCTGTGCTGTGTTGTAGGTCCATTTTGACGGGCCTGTTTCCACCTACTTCTGGCTCTGCCACAATTTACGGCCACGACATTCGCACTGAGATGGAGCGTATCCGGCAGAACCTAGGCATGTGTCCGCAGCACAACGTCCTCTTTGACAAGCTGAGTGTGGAGGAGCACCTGTGGTTCTACTCCAGGCTCAAAGGCATGGCTGAGGAAGACATACGCAAGGAAATGGACAAGTCAGTGTCCTGAACATCAGATTATAATCACCTATTAAATATTACTGCCTAGCAGTCAGTTCTCTTAGCAGTCTTCTTGGCTACATCTTCATATTGATCTCATTCCAGTTTGGTGTTCCTGAGGGTTCTGTCTTGGGGCCATTGTTGTTTTTACTCTATCTTTTTTTGCTATGGTCTCATATTGTCATCATTTAAAGACATCTATTATTGTTATGCTGATATGATAGCCAGTTTATACTTCTTCTCCCACAATGGATGCCTCAAAATTGCACGTTACTAAACTGTCTCGATTCTAGGAGCCGGATGGCTGATAGTTTTCTTCAGTTAAACAAAGGAAAAACTAAAAGAATCACTCAATAAAATTTTATTTATAAAGAACTTTTAATGATTATTGATTGATTGACTTTATTGACAGACACCGGGTCCAGAGTCAAGAAAAGTATACTAAAGTCAAAATACAAACACAAAATAAAAGCAGATAAAAACAAACCTAAAATAAAATACCCTCTACAACTATTATAAAATTAAAAATGATCCACACAACACAAACATGTCAGCCTTCTTATGCTGGATAAATAGTGACAACCAGGATCAGTGATTGCTGAGATAATACTGTTAGCAGATTTATCCAGGTGTTCTCTAAAGGTGAACATTAGCCTTCGTATCAGAGCTCACCCCAGCAGTAACAAACATCTGGCTGGCACTCCCCCCTCTGGGTATTTTTAGTCCAGCTCGTAGGGCATCATTATATGCCACTTGCAGCTTCTTCATGCTGCTTTTATTATACGAGGACCAAAGTTGGACAGTATATAATGGAGTGCAATATGCTTTGAACAGAGCCACCTTAATTGGAGACGTACAAAAACCAAACTAAGTGATATAGTATCGGTCTGCGCGTAAAGCTTACACCGATGAATATCATCATCATCCCTCATTTGGTCATTTATCCAGTGGCCAAGGTATTCCACCTTTTCACATACTTTAAGATCCATATTGGACAGTTTGAACAGAGGGAAGTTTAGCTTTTTATCCTGCTTTGTTCTACATATCACAACAGCACTTTTATTAGCATTATACTGAATATCGTGGTGTTCCCCATATTCATTACAAATATTCAGTAGCTGCTGTAAACCAGCACTGCTTGGGCTAAAGACCACCAAACCATCTGCATACATAAAATGAGTGATCAAAGTTTGACCCATCAGACATCCTGTGTTACAAGCTGCACCGACAGATCATCCATATACAGATTAAATAATATGGGAGACAGGATTCCTCCCTGCCTAACACCTAACCCTAACCCCCACACTCCAAAAGGGGTAGAGATGCTGCCTCCCCACTTAACCTGTATCTTCTGATGGGCATATCAATAAGAGAGGATCCTTACAATACTCCCAGGGACCCTCCTTTGTCTTAACTTTCCATAAAGTTTCCTGTGATTTACTCCATCAAAGGCCTTGAAAGCATCAAGGAAACACATAAGAACAGATGCTCCTGTACCAGTTCAGTTTGCTTTAGTACATATATACACACATCAGTGCCACGGTTTGGCCTAAAGAGCCAGTAACACCTAAACCAACTTTTTTATGCTGATAACCTGTATAGATGAGTGTCTAATAGTGCTGTAGACATGTGTAATCATTAGTTTGGCAGTTTAATGCAACTTAATTAAAATGTAATATTTCAGCCCAAAACCGTAATTCTGTCTCCATCTTCAGGTTAAAACTCTGCTCCACACTGATCTAGAATCAGCCACAGCTAATGGGTGAAGTTTTCTCTACCGTACTACATAGCTGCTCTGCACTGGACTCCAGCTGAGTCTCAGTAGCTAGTTTTGGACTAGCAGGTTTCAAATGCTGTGCACTGATGTGATCCAAACCACAAGCCTCATTACTAGACAGTTTGTGAATAGCGTCATATACCTCATGGGTCATTATACTTATAGGTTTGTCTCATATATACAGGTCCTTCTCAAAAAATTAGCATATTGTGATAAAGTTCATTATTTTCTGTAATGTACTGATAAACTTAGACTTTCATATATTTTAGATTCATTACACACAACTGAAGTAGTTCAAGCCGTTTATTGGTTTAATATTGATGATATTGGCATACAGCTCATGAAAACCCAACATTCCTATCTCAAAAAATTAGCATATCATGAAAAGGTTCTCTAAACGTGCTATTAACCTAATCATCTGAATCAACTAATTAACTCTAAACACCTGCAAAAGATTCCTGAGGCTTTTAAAAACTCAATCATGGGTAAGACTGGCGACCTGACTGCTGTCCAGAAGGCCATCATTGACACCCTCAAGCAAGAGGGTAAGACACAGAAAGAAATTTCTGAACGAATAGGCTGTTCCCAGAGTGCTGTATCAAGGCACCTCAGTGGGAAGTCTGTGGGAAGGAAAAAGTGTGGCAGAAAACGCTGCACAACGAGAAGAGGTGACCGGACCCTGAGGAAGATTGTGGAGAAGGACCGATTCCAGACCTTGGGGGACCTGCGGAAGCAGTGGACTGAGTCCGGAGTGAAAACATCCAGAGCCACTGTGTACAGGCGTGTGCAGGAAATGGGCTACAGGTGCCGCATTCCCCAGGTCAAGCCACTTTTGAACCAGAAACAGCGGCAGAAGCGCCTGACCTGGGCTACAGTGAAGCAGCACTGGCCTGTTGCTCAGTGGTCCAAAGTACTTTTTTCGGATGAAAGCAAATTTTGCATGTCATTCAGAAATCAAGGTGCCAGAGTCTGGAGGAAGACTGGGCAGAGGGAAATGCCAAAATGCCTGAAGTCCAGTGTCAAGTACCCACAGTCAGTGATGGTCTGGGGTGCCATGTCAGCTGCTGGTGTTGGTCCACTGTGTTTTATCAAGGGCAGGGTCAATGCAGCTAGCTATCAGGAGATTTTGGAGCACTTCATGCTTCCATCTGCTGAAAAGCTTTATGGAGATGAAGATTTCATTTTTCAGCACGACCTGGCACCTGCTCACAGTGCCAAAACCACTGGTAAATGGTTTACTGACCATGGTATTACTGTGCTCAATTGGCCTGCCAACTCTCCTGACCTGAACCCCATAGAGAATCTGTGGGATATTGTGAAGAGAAAGTTGAGAGACGCAAGACCCAACACTCTGGATGAGCTTAAGGCCGCTATCGAAGCATCCTGGGCCTCCATAACACCTCAGCAGTGCCACAGGCTGATTGCCTCCATGCCACGCCGCATTGAAGCAGTCATTTCTGCAAAAGGATTCCCGACCAAGTATTGAGTGCATAACTGAACATAATTATTTGAAGGTTGACCTTTTTTGTATTAAAAACACTTTTCTTTTATTGGTCGGTTGGAATATGCTAATTTTTTGAGATAGGAATTTTGGGTTTTCATGAGCTGTATGCCA
>SSNS01000545.1:288231-305177 GCA_006937985.1 Aphyosemion australe | reverse complement strand
CGCGATTGCCCCCTCAGGCCAAACGTGTAACTGTAGCTTCAATAGTAAGCTTGTGCACGAGGCATGCATGCTGATGGCTCTTCTAAATTGTCTTTCAAATCTGCCTCCACACAAACAGCAATGTCCAATACAGAATATAATGGAATAGAATAGAATAAAATAGCCTTTATTGATTTTGTACAGGGTACAGTGTAATTGGAGTGCCACTCCCTTTGGTGCAAAACGCAAAAGAATACAAAAAATAATGCAGAAATAATGTAAATATAAAATCAACAATAATATGTGCAAATATACACACAGAGTAGCAGCATTAGTTGGGTTCTGTGCAGGCCACTATTGTAAGCAGAATTTTAGCATACTGAGTGAAACTCAAATAGCACATATAATTGTTAGCCTATATAATAATTATAATTGTTATATAATAATTATAATTGTTATAATTGTCAGCTTCATCCAGGCCAATGCAAGGAAGTTGGTCAACCTTCTCCTGTGATGCACACCTATTGCACAAGACAAATAAATGTTATATAATCAGTGAATAGAAAGTGAGAGTGGGGATGTTACTACGGTATTAAAAATAACAATAATAAAACATACCTTATTAATATTGGAGGTACATAATCTGAATCATACGGGTCTAAAGCTCCTTCCTTCTCTTTCCAGCTCTAATCTGGAAGTAAAAACAGCAGCAAAACATGATTATATATACTGACATATAGCCATTGCATTTCTATGAGAATAATTTGTTACTTACACACTGTTTCCAAACTATTGGCTTGTTCCTCATCTAAAGAGTTCTTTCAGCTCCATCGATTTGATGCTACAAAAACAAACAGAATACATCAATTACAAAAACATAGGTTATGAATCAAATGATAAAAGCTCTGCATGTTTCTGCATTTACCAAGACTTCTCATACATGATAACCAGGATGCTGTATAATTTATTCTTCTGTCTCATGAACAGAAGCTGGGATGTTTATGCCCACAAAGTTTTTCTTTTTGGTTCCAACAACACACTAGCCTAGTGAACTAGACCAATTCTTGCTTTGCAGAGTTTTATATATACACATATATAGGATGGCTTGCCAGGCTAACACAGGGTTCTTACACTTTTTCCACTGACAAATTCAAGCACTTTTCAAGCATTTTCAAGGTAAATTTTCAAACTTTTCAAGCACCACACGGCAAAGACGAAACACTACATTAGGACTCAAGAGGTCAGATTCATCTCACTAT
The DNA here is from genome assembly GCA_006937985.1 of Aphyosemion australe. Taxonomy (NCBI): domain Eukaryota; kingdom Metazoa; phylum Chordata; class Actinopteri; order Cyprinodontiformes; family Nothobranchiidae; genus Aphyosemion; species Aphyosemion australe. Next base: position 303,939 of record SSNS01000545.1, on the reverse strand, counting down.
CATATGAATTTATTAGTGTTAGATAATAGGGATGATCAAAAATCAGGCCTGATCACGTGATTTTAAATTACTGGAATCAGGTGAAAAAAATTAGCTATAACCTTATAAAGCAACTAGCGTGACCTTAATTCATCCTCAGATAGAAATTTTCAAACAAAATGACAATGACTTAGTTTTAATTTTAACCTGCCTGCTTTTAGTTCTAGTCTGTTACCTTAAAACCAAACACCCTGCTCTCCCAGTTCACAGCAGCAACTCAGACAAAAACACACAGCCATCTGACACTAAAGATACACTAAAAGACAAAGAGAAACTGTCTACGGACAGCAAAAACACAGCCAAGATAGCCATATATTAATCACACTGGATGACTCTGAGGTTGCAAACGTTGGTTTTTGCAGTCTCCTAGAGCCACAGTATGAGCCGTGTTGTGCAGGGAAGAGCGAGCCTGCCGGCCGCAACATGGATACAGTCATGGTAATGCTTATCGCAAAACACAGCCACATACAATTAAAACTATTTGAATTATGAGCAATGAGGCTATTATCAAACATATTCCTATTATTAACACATTTNTCCTGTCTGCTGTGATGAGCGCAGCGCACCCACACACACACACACACACACACACACACACTGACACACTGCTGCCACGCAGCTTTTTGTTTAATAAGGAAGAGACCGCGGACTTCGCGGTGACCCACCCAGCCGTTTCTCTGTTCCCGTCTGCTGTGATGAGCGCAGACACCGGGCAGACTTCTCCGCACTCCTTTGACCCGCCCACATCACTGATATATTCGCGCCAAATTTTCGCGCGCATTTCTGAGACCGCCTATCACGTCCGCATTCCAAAGGGTGTCCTGGAAGACGTGTGTAAACAACCTGGCGGGGCCGGGGCCGACTGAGGCCGACCGATCGGAGCCGACCCGGTGCTAGTGTGTAAGTGCCATAAGTATGGGGCAGTGGTCTCCAAATGGCACACCTTTTGAACACTTTTGACACGCCGGGACTTATCTTATAAAAACATGTGCCAAATGCTCATTTTTAGGTTTATTACTGTAAAATTTGGTTTGGGACAAAGTAAGACTTCAGGCTATAGACACATAGTGTTTTCCAGTCCATGTCACATTGCTAATGTCATTTTTATGCATTTATTTTAAAAAAAAATTAATAGGACGGCCATAAAAAATAAATTTTCAGTGATTTATAGCTCTTATTACTCTATGACAGTATCACTTACACAAATTTTGACTGTTGTAGGGAAAACCTCTGAGTGCTTACTTTTAAAAGAAACCTCAACCACGTTTCTGGTGCAAATGGTTCAAGAACAGCTTTAATTCAAATTCGGGGAGTGCTTTTTTAAAGCCTCTTGGGCATAAATTGCAGGAATGTTAAGGGGTTAAAGGCATTGGCCAGACTCAGCATGAAAATGGTAAAATATCAGTTTAACTACACTTTAGCATCTATAAAAAAATAAACTGGGTTCAGTTTTTCATTTTGTTCAGCAGTTTTGTCATAAATCATTATAGAAAATTAAAATTCTCTCCTTTAAACACTGAAAAGCACTGGTTCTGCACACATCACTCAAATACGTGTAACAAGGCACTGCTCCTGCTGCTTACTAGGATATTAGTTGTATTTTGCTCTGCTTTGTGCTCTCAATGCTTACGGATAATCACGTTTACAGCTGCAGCAAAAAGTCTGAGCCATATGTCAGAGTCCTACACGCATTTTTCTAACTAACGTAGCAACATTAAAGTCATTTACTGTTTGTGAGGAGAATCGTAGCGAGCTGTAAGCACAACGCTAGCTTCAGTCAGACCTGCGTGACCATTACAACACAGCTGATGCCCAGACTGCAGGGGCTGGTCAGGGCTGCTCACTCAGAGGTTTGATCTAAAATAATAATCTACATATTCCAACTATAAATCCATCTGGAACCGCTACCGGTCCTTTTGGACTCAAGTCCCGTTAGCATGACGGTAGCCGCACGGCTAACAGTGTTAGCTCCGGTAATGAAAAAATAGGACATTTGGGAAAGCTACGACACACACAGAGGTTGGATCTTAAAAGATGATCCACGTATTTTAACAACAGATCATCCTGAGACCAGTAGAACCTTCGTGCCATCCTGGATTACAGCCAAAACAACAACAGCCGAGTTAACGAGCTACCGCACAGAGTTAATGAGCGACAGCTGCGGCAGCAGCGGCAGGAAAAGTTATTCTGGTAAGCAATCAGTTTTTTTTCCCCGGAGTTATATTAATATACACACGCAGCGGTAAAACTGGGATCACATTGTTTTATATTTCTGTAGAATATTGAATTATATTGGGACAGATTGATGTAGCTATCTCATCAGCTGAGAGGTCCCGGTTGCAGCTTTGAACACAGGAATTAAATATTCAATAAAAGTAAATAAACTGTACCGATTTTAGTTCTGAAGACGTTCATCATCCTCCTCCTCCAGAATAGTTTTGCCAATGGTGTCCATATCAGCTCATGAGTCTTCTGAGTTAACAGTATTAAACATGTGTTTGGTTATCCAGCTTGCTGCGTTAGGAGTCAAACTCCGGTTGAACTCTTCGTGTGCTCCAATATCCGTTCTCCTCGTCGTATTCCAGAAAAAACAATCTGAATGACTAGCAGAGGCTTCAGAAGCTACATCTGAAACATTGTTGTGTGCTATTAAGCTAACGCAGAAATACCGAGCTGCAGCACTGTTTTACACTATAGTTTTCTGGGGATCCCCTTGTGAAACGTCATCGCCGGCTTAACCTCAGACCGGAAGCCTTCCTCTGTTTTTTCCCGCGTCGTTTAAAAACACTGGATTTTTTAAAAAATCCAGCCATGAAAATCCCAAAAAGAAACTGACTTGAGGTTTTAATACATTTTTACACATGTGAAATTTGCCTCTGGCCAATATCTTTAATGAAATGTGCATTTGAAGCTGAAGTTATTTCATGCCATGCATTTTGTCTCTATGTATTAAAAAAGCTGATTCCCATATGTAATTGTATTAAGCTTTATCCACGTTATTTTTGAGTAGCCTCATGGAGAAACGTTGATGCCAGCAACATCTGGTGAGATACCAGAAGTAGCACATACCCATTGGTTTGCATTGTGAGGCTTCATTGCTAGTAGCAGTAACAGAGCGTCGGTACGGTTCTCACCGCCTCTCCAGAGATGAGGAACCCAAAAGGATGTGGCTGAAAAATCTTAACTTGAAACCACCACAAACTTTATTTGTGCATTCCTTTCATTTTATTGTGAAAAAACTCTGAGAGGAACACCCGCATCCTACTTTGTAGCTGGATATGACAAAACTCCAGAGAAGAGACGCTGAGTAGTAAAGAGATCTGACAGCAGTCTCACAACAACAGGAATTATTTCATGTGTACAATTTTCTGAATGGTTATAATTTAACGTGCGTTTAGATCTGCTGTTATTAACCTAAAAGTGCCATCCTGCTGTTTGTATTTCCCCTGATGTAGAAACTAAAACCCAGGCTTGGTGATGAGGGATTTAAGGCTCTGACTCGGCTCTACGTCTGCTTTTAAGTAAATAAGATTGTGTCCCAACTCTTTCAACAAAACACCGACAACCTTATTACGATGTAGGTACTGATAAGCCTCAGAGCTTTTGAGATTGTTTATTGCCTCGCTGTCAGACGTGACTGAGTTCAGAAAGTAACTAAAATGCTTTGACCAGACTTTAAGACCACCCCCCCTACGCTCTGCTTCAGTAGACAGGAGTGTAACGATGTCACGTTTGAGCTGTGACAGCTGGTGTTCATGCATGTTTTAGTCTCTAAAAGCCCATAAAAAGAGGATTAGCATGAAGGAATCGCTTCAACTCAATGTAAACAAACGCGGACCGGAAATTGCTCGCATTTTTGGCGCAAAGCATGATGGGCTGTAAGAATAAGGTGAAAAGGAAAAACTCAAAAACATATCTGAAACTTAATACCATTATTATTATTATTTACCAAAACTATTGCCAGGGGCAGGTTACTTAAAACTGGGGACTGGGTGTTTGCAAAGAACTTTGCACGAGGACCACCATGGCTGCCAGGAGTCATTTGCAGTCAGTCGGGACCGGTTTCATTTGTGGTGGGTTTGGCAGATGGCCGTCAAATCCGCAGGCATCAGGATCATCTGCGGGCTCGGCACCAGTTTGAGGAGGTGAACAGGGAACAAGTGCCACAACAGCTCTTGGAAGCAAATGCGGGAGATGTTTTTGAGGTGCCACTGGCACCCCAGCAAGCAGATGGGCTGATGGCACAAACAGATGAACTGTCAGCACCATCAGCACCGCCTGGAAATAACCCAGAAGGAACTGGAGGGGTAGGCTCTAGTTTGGAACCTGTGAGCCCATCAGCGGGGTTGAGAAGATCAAAGAGGGAGCACAAGCCCCCGGCTAGATTGAACTGGTGAACTGTTGCAGAAAAGAAAAGTGGTGGGCTTATTTTACAATGTAGTCCCAGTTATGCTAGTTTTTCAAATGTCAGACCTTTTAGTTGACAGTAGGTCTGGTTGTTATTTGTCAATGTTTAATTTCTAATAGGTACTATTAACTTAAAGGGGGAGAGATGTGATAAGGTGTGCGTTGCGACTGTTTGAAGTACGAGTTTGCAGTCAGCCCGGAACCTTTTTTGTCCGTGTGTTGTTTTCCTCAGGAAGTGTTTTGTACCGCACCGGTCCGGAATAGGAGCGCTACGAAAAACAGTGAAGTCTGCCGGCTCGGATGTAATGTCGTGTTCTGTTCCAAGTTTGCTATTAAAGAGTTTTCCATGGTAATTAAAGCTGCGTGCATTTTTAAATTGCATAACCTTCAGGTTACTACAACTATAGTTACAAAAACGCTGCTTTGACATTTTGGAGTTCAATGTGTTGTTACCCATTTAAAATGTGAACTACACTGCTCACAAAAATTAAAGGAACACTTTTTTTATTGGGCCTGGCATGAAATCAATTAAACCTGTCTGATAATTTTCTGGTTGATTAAGCAGCTGAGGGCATTGTTAATCATTTTCAGCTGTATTGGTGTTCATGGACTTAACGACAGGTGCACTAAAGTGGCAACAATTACAAAACCCTCAAAACAGGACTGGTTTAACATGTGGAGGTCATTTCAAGTTTCTCCCTCTTGATCTTTTTTGGTTGGTTTTCCACTCGTGCTAGTTTTGGCTTGAGTAACTATCTCTACTGGCAGCATGAGGCGATTCCTTAACCCTACAGAAGTTGCACAGGTTGTCCAACTTCTCCAGGATGGCACATCCACATGTGCTGCAGCAAGAAGGTTTAATGTGTCTCCCAGCACAATCTCCAGAACATGGAGGAGATTTCAGGAGACTGGCGGTTATTCTCGGAGAGCTGGTCAGGGCCATAGAAGGTCCACAACCCATCAGCAGGACCAATACCTGCTCCTTTGTGCAAGGCAGATCAGGCTGAGCACTGCTCGTGCCCTACAGAATGACCTCCAGAGGGCCACTGGTGTGAATGTCTCTACCCAAACAATCAGGAACAGACTTCATGAAGATGGCCTGAGGGCTCGACGTCCTGTAGTGGGCCCTGTGCTCACTGCCCAGCACCGTAGAGCTCGACTGGCATTTGCTCAAGAACACCAGAATTGGCAAGTCCGCCACTGGCGCCCTGTACTTTTTACAGACGAGAGCAGGTTCACCCTGAGCACCTGTGATAGACGTGAAAGAGTCTGGAGAAGACAAGGAGAACGTTATGCTGCCTGCAACGTCGTTCAACATGACAGGTTTGGTGGTGGGTCAATGATGGTCTGGGGAGGCATATCCATGGAGGGACGCACAGACCTCTACTGCCTAGGAAATGGTGCTCTGACTGCCATAAGGTATCCAGATGAAATCCTTGAACCCTTTGTCAGACCCTACGCTGATGCAGTAGGTCTTGGTTTTCTCCTAATGCACGACAATGCCCGGCCTCATGTGGCAAGAGTATGCAGGCAGTACCTGGAGGATGAAGGAGTTGAAACAATTGAATGGCCTTCACGATCCCCTGACTTAAACCCAATAGAACATCTGTGGGACATTATGTTTCGGTCCATTAGGCGGCGCCAGGTTGCTCCTCAGACTGTACAAGAGCTCAGGGATGCCCTCACACAGATCTGGGAGGAAATGCCACAAGACACCATCCGTTGTCTCATTAGGAGCATGCCCCGACGTTGTCAAGCATGCACACAAGCTCGTGGGGGCCACACAAGATACTGGAAAGCATTTTGAGTTGCAGAAATTAAGTTTTTGAAATAATGGACTAGCCTGCCACATCTTCATTTCACTCTGATTTTAGGGTGTCTACACAGTTAAGCCCTCTGTAGGCTGAAAACTTTTATTTCCATTAAAAGACTTGGCATCCTTTTGTTTCTAAGACATTGCCCTGTCGTTATTTGTATAGATATCCAACTTCATATTGAGATCTGATGTATCTAATGTGTTTCTTTAAAGTGTTCCTTTAATTTTTGTGAGCAGTGTATGTTTCTAGGTTAAAATGTACTGATACACTAATCAGAAACCATGTTGGAGTCAAACAGGACATCTTCCACTTTAAACCAGCTCCGGTTGCCTAGTGGTAGAGTGTTCGCCCCAAAGACTTTGAAAAATGGGACCCAATGCCTCCTTGTGTGACACTCAGCACTAAGGGGTTGGATTGGGGGATTAAACCACCAAATAGTTCCCGAGCGCGGCCACAGCTCACCCATCCCCACCATGGGGATGGGTCAAATGCGGAGATGTATTTTCACCAGTGTGTGATAAATACTTGGGACTTTAACTATAAACCCATCAAAGCTATTTTGAATAGCTTGACCTATGGAAGAAGTATTTCAAATGTAATTACTGAGATCTAATTATAAAAGCATGTCTTGGTGCCTCCTAGTGGGCTTCTCGTGACCTGCCTGAAAAACATCTGGTAAAAAAACGGAAGTGACGTAGGATCAGGATTATTGAAACGGTGTTAGAAGAGATATTGAGTCGTGGGAAAGTCAAAATGCACACACACACTGGGCAATGCCAACTGGTAAGTGAATTTCCAAAACATCGTTTTATTTACAAGTGAGGAGTTACCTAATGTCATTAAAAATGTAAAAACGCCGCTCTATAAAGCATAGGGACGTTTACTAAGCAGCTGAAGTGCTTACATTTTAATGATCATATGACCAAATAGTTGTTTTTATTAAGCTAAATGCTAATGCTCACTAATCATCAACCTGCTTTTCATAACAGTAGTTTCTAATTCATATTAACTCCATTATTCAGGTGTCAGTGTGGCAGTTGTGGAGCGATGGACAGCATCATAGTGTGCTGTCAAGAGCTCCAGCCCTTCAGGCAGATACCTCCCCCCGAAGCTAAAAGCTCCGTCTCCGTTGTTACAGCCTGTAGCAGCACTAGCGGCTGGTAGCAGCTCGTATCTTCCTAACCTGTTGTTACAGATATAGATTCATCTGGTATTCTACCTTATATGTTTGAACCTGACTCAGAAGAAACTTCAGATGCTGAGGAGCAACCAGCAGTTTGCCAGAGACTGGAATAGACTATCAGAGTGGTAAGTTTGTTCAAGAAGCTAACTATATTAGCGTTAGTTAGTTAGTTAGTTAGTTAGTTAGTTAGCAACATCATGCATCCATGTAGATGTTAGATTAAGTTTGTATATTCTGTCATAGAAACGATATTTTACCAGAATGTTACACACATACAGCACTACTTCGTGCATTAATAAATATTGATTTTTTTCACCAGCATACCTCCGTGAACCGAACTATTCTCTGTCCAATACTAATTCATCTTTACAGCAACAGTAACATCGCTAGCTACCTCTCCAGTTCATCTCTAACACCAAAGTTTCAGTTTTTAATTTATTTTGACATAAATCAGCTGCAACAGCTAAAATGGTTAGACATGAACTTCTGTGCAGATTATGATGCATTAGTAGGAATTATTTATCTGCAGTAATGACCTTATATCTTCATCCTTCAGGTGTTCTTGCTATAAATGTGAACTCATGCCTATGGAGGGGGTGAACATTTGATGTTGGGAAGAAACACAGATAAGGTCAAAGGTCAAACAGGGAGCACAATGATTGTTATTTCTTCACAAATTAATTTAAAAGTAAAAGTCTGGTGCAGTAAGGCTCTTGTGATCTGTCTCTAGTTAATGGAATGTAACAGATGACTGCATCTTTCTGTCTGCAGGTTCCTAGAATGAACCAGGTTTAGCACGACTGACCATCCGAACTTTCAACCAGCAAGATGTCTACAGAGCTGACTTCACTGCTTCCACGTACGGCTGAGGGTTCATGGACAATATGAGTGAAGAGCAGATTCAAAAGGTTTATTTGTCACATGCTGTCACCAAAAACACCATCCTCCGGCTCATTGTTGACCTCCCAGCTGGCTGACGACCTCCTTCAGCAGGTGTGAAACAGACATTTCATTTACCTAAATATTGTTTTACTTGTGCTGCTGTATTTCTATATTAATAAAAAGAATCTTGTTCCATTGTCATGTGGTTATCTTGTTTACTGTTTTGTCTTTTTAAGGTTGTGACTGTGTGAAATATAAACCAAGTTCCTTGTTTTACAATTTTGGCCAATAAGTGATTCTGATCATCTACTTTCTAAACGTCATCATCCATATGAAGGTTCTTCACTAGTGAGCTCTAAGCTTTGAGGCTGAGTAGGCATCTCTCAAACACTGAATTTTACATCTTATGTTGCAGATGTTGGACTTGCCTGCCTAGCAAGACATCCTACATGCAAAGCAAAATTAGTTTTGCTTCAGCAAATGACGGTCTAGATTCTAGAATAGAATAAACCTTTATTATCCCACGATTTAGACACTCAAGTGTTACACAGCTCTTATAGCAAAAGGAAAATAGACACCAAGTAACTCTATGTACGTAGTAGTCAAACATAAGTTCTGTATGTACAGAATTTTAGTTAAATGTACAAAAGTGTACAGAGATATGTACACAGGTGTGGAGTGTGTGTGAGTGATCCTGGTGAAATAAACTACAACCAAACTGCAAAGGAATAACAGCAATTCAACAGGTAATAGGGCTGTAACAATATTGGCAATATCGCGATATCGTCGTAGTAAAATGACCACAATATCGTCGTGGTCTTGTCACGATATCGTACAGTACGTCTTGAGGTAAAAATAACAATTTTCAGTCTGCTCCACCGGAGCATAGCAAAGTAAACTACATAGACCATGATCCTTTGCTTTCACATCATCGGCCAGTTCGCCAATGGGAATGCGTGCAGCCCACACAGCAAAGATAAACAAACATGGAGGATGGAGGCTACAGCGGTGAACGCAGCACGGAGGATAATATGGAGATTTTGAATGCCCCAGCGGCTTTTAAGTCTGAGGTGTGGAAGCATTTTGGATTTGTCATGTCGAGAAACGGGAAAGGAGAAAAGGTGACGGACAAACGACAATATGTAAACACTGCCGTGCACAGTGCGGTTCACCTCGGCAAATACGAGCAACATGAGAAGTCACTTGACAACCCGCCACCCTGAAAAGTTTCAAGAAAGTGTTAAGAAAGTCCAGACGGGACAAAAAACTTTGCATGAAGCATTTGCATCAGCGCTGCCTCACAACAGCTCAAAGGCTCAAGAAATAACAAAATGCATCGCAGAATATATAGTAACTGATTTGCATCCGTTTTCCACGGTGGACGGGATGGGGTTTAAAAGGTTAGTGGCTAAACTGGAGCCGAAATATAAAATGCCATCACAAGCACATTTCAGTCAAACAGTGTTCCCTGCTCTCTACAGTGAGACAAAAACTGATGTAATACAGAATCTAAAGCAGTCGGAGTGCATCTCACTTACCACTGACGGTTGGAGTTACATCACAATAACGCATGCTATAACAACTGAATGGGAGATGAAAAGTTTTGTTCTACAGACACGGGCTGTCTTTGATTCGCGCTAAACCCAAGGATTACTCTGCCCTGCAAATTTGGGTCTGCTGATCCTGTAACCTGAGTAAATGACGGATGTGTAGTTACTTTTGCAGGAGCTCTCACAGCTAACATAGCGGAAGTGTTAGAATCTGCCACTAGAGAGTGGGAACTTGACATGAACAATAATCACACAGAGATTGCTGCCGTAACAGACAATGCAAGAAACATGAAAGTAGCCGTAAACGAGGCTGGGTTGTCTCCACACATTAAACCTGGCATCCCGGGCGGGTTTAACTCTGTCAGCCGTCTTCGGTAGTCAGACGTGTAGCAGCTTTTTTTCACCGCAGTTCAACAGCCACAGCTGTGCTAAGTACTAAACAACAACCTTCCAGAGCACAAACTCATAATGGATGTAGTAACTCGGTGGAACAGTTGACTTGACATGATTCAGCATTACGTGGAGCAACAACAAGCAGTTGCTGCAGCCCTTCTGAGTTATGAACTAAGACACAAGGTGTGTGATAAAAGCACTTTAGACACAACTGACATTGCAAATGCTGAGGACATTATACAGCTTCTCACACCAATCAGAAAAGCTACTCCTGTGCTGTGGGAAGAATCTCAGCCTACAGTATCCCTCATTTCACCTCTCAAACAAATGATACAACAAAGCATGGCACCAGGTGCTCAAGACTCAACCACCATTGCCCAGCAATATTAAAAGACTTGGCAGACAGATACCAAGGAGAGAAGGAGAAGTTCCTGCAGGAGAGCAGTGCCTTGGATCCCCGATTTTGGACCTTGCACCATCTAAGCAGCAGTGTGAGAGAGGATATTAACACCAGGCTAAAGTTGAAAGCATCCCAAATGCAGCACCAGGTAATTTTTTCTGTAGTTTTTGCTTAAGGCTACATATGAACATGTAATAAAACATTGCTTTTCCACTCTGTTTTCTCAGAACCATGATAAAGGTGAAGTGCCACTGCCATGTTGCCCTCAAGCCACAGCTACACATCTGGACTTCAGTACTGAGAACTCCCCACCGTCAAAGCAACGTGCTCTTGAGGACTTTCTTGGCAGTTCTTTTGGCCAAAGTAACACAAAAGTCAGAGGAGGAATTGAAGCAGAGCTGGACTTTTATTGTAAAGGGACCACTATCTCTTGGTGTGTGCCTGCATGTGATTCATGTCCTAGTCCAGGGGTTCCCAATTTTTTTTCTTTGAGGACCCCCTTTCCCGTGCCCAAGACAAGCCAGGACCCCCATCTCCTACACACATAAACACATTAAATGTGATCATTTACTAACTTTATACAGATATGCAGAGTTATAACTTTTATATGGAGTTCTGATTATACTGTAGAGTGTTATTGAAATTTTACAAATAAAATCTTGCTAACCTCAGCAAAGACAAAATTGTGGGGACCCCCTGCAATCTTGTGGGGACCCCCTTGGGGGTCCCGACCCCCAATTTGGGAACCTCTGTCCTAGTCCACTTGTTATGTTTATAAACGGACATGTTTGGATTTGGTAATGTGGGTTTCTGAAGATCATCATGTTTCATAACGGCTGAGAGCTGGTAAAACTTTTTAATGACATCTTTTATTATTTTTGATAAAATAATCATTTAGTTTTACGTTAGTAGAACATACACATTTTTTTAGTGATTAATTACTAACATAGATTAGTTTATCACACATTTTTACATTTTTAAAACTGATTTTCAATTTTTATTAGCTGTAATTTTGTTATTATCATCTATTACATTTAATCTGTTTTTCTACATTAGGTGCGGTGTTCATTATTTACTCTTCCTTATTTACATCAGTATTTACACACTCTAGTAATTACACTTTGTACCATTTACTTTTTCAACATGTTACACATTTTGTTTTCCTCATTTTTATGTACACACTTTTAATTACATCAGATGGTTACTCTACATACACATGGTCTTTGATTTTTTTTTTTTTTTTTGCCATCTGACATCAGTTGTGTGAGTCTGTTGCCCTGTGTGTGTCCCTGATGATGTCCTGAGGTCCTCCAGATGACCTCACTGCCAGAGATGACATCACTGCCTTCTACTACCATCCACTTCTCTCCTGTCCTGGATTGTTCTGGATTGGACTCTGGGGTTCCTGTCCTCCTGCTTCGACATGGTTCTCCTGGCTTCTCCTGGGTTCCTGCTGACATCTGCTACGTCCTCATGGCCTCTATTTTTGTCCAAAGACTTGTTGTCTTCTGTCCGTGACCCCAATTCCTTGGAAGGGGGGGATATGTAACGTAGGTCAAGGCCATGTAATGCAAGGGTTACACAGGCTGTCCACAGCCTGCTTCATCAGTGTGCCACAGGTTTACTGTCTGGTCTCCAAACCAGAAAACATACTGCTCATGGCCTTGCTACCGGGAGGTACAGTCATAATAACTTCCTCTGTCCAGCTGCAAACCCCAAGGTCTCACGGAGACGAGACTCCATTCTCTTTTAATAAAATGATTCTTATTTGGCCTCATAAATGATTTCCTAACTTTACAAGTTATTTACAATCATATTCTGTTTTATCTACAATGAATGTCATATCTGAAGTGATTTAATGTCTTGACTGCTTTACAGCAATGAATGAATCAACATAAATGTTTATTCTTATAAAGCTTTCTTTCAGATCTTAAATACAATAAAATGAGTCTACTTGATGAGTTTAATAATGGTTTATTATCAGGATATTCACATATTAATATTATTATATTAATAAATGAATGTTTAACCTATTTACTTAACAGATTCAGAAAATAAGTCTTTCTAAGTGTCTAAGGAAAGAGTGACGTTTGAGGACTTTTGGTAAACGCCCAGATTCTGATTTGCCAAAATTTATAAACGCAAAACTCCGTCTGACCGCCAGCAGTCACCGGGGTTGTATCTCATCGGCCAGCCATGCAGATTCAAAAGGGGACTACTACCTTTGAATGCCGCAGAAGTCTAATTCCACCCGTAAGCCGGTCAGGACGACTTCAGCCAGCTGGACCTCCCGAGAACTCCCACAAGGATTCTGCACACTGGTGTTGGATGGGTTTTTATTATTAATTTGATAACTTGTTAAACCATAAACATTCAGCCAGATTTATTTTCTAAACCCAGACATCACATTTTCTAAGACACTTAGATTTTTAATAACATCTAAGCTCATATTTCATCATAGCTCATTCATTGTCTCAGTTCTATTGCTTTAAACCATCATTTATCATAATGTGTCTTGTATCATCAATAATAGTAGAAATATAGTAATAAATAGATTTTTATTAACTATAATAATTTGACAAGGAGGCAAAAATATAAAGTGTTTCCCTGGCATACCCAAAGTACCTATTTTCATCATCAATCAGACATTAGAGGTTCAATAATAGTGATAATTCATATTTATATGGAATATCACCTGTTGTTGAATATCTCTATATTTTATTGAGGATTCATTCAAAGTAACCAACTACATCACGTTACAACTGCCACAGTTTTCTCCTGGTGTTTGTCTGTACTCCTTTATGAATTCTTCTGTTTTAATTGTTTTTCTACAGCACGTTGGTCAGCTGACATGTTGAGTGGTAAAAGACTTTAGGATTAAAATTGACTTGACTCCTGACAACTCTCAGCTAAATACAAAGTTGACGGCTCAGCACTGAGTGGACAGTTCATCTCGTTGCAGATATGAAGAGTTCTCCTGGAGGCAGCTCGGTGGGGAAGATGTCCGTGGGTTCAGGAGCCCAGGTGGAGCCACCAGCTGAGACCAGATCCCAAATCCAGAATGAGAAGCCGGATGTTGAGTTGAGCAATTTGGTACAGTGCTCCAGACTGAGTCAGAGTCAAGCCTCACTGAAGTCCTCCTCTTCAGTTGGCTCCGTGAGGGGTGATGAAGGAGGACTTTATGCAGACTTCTATGGAGACTACAGTCCACTCTTTGACAATGACCAGGATTCGGAGTCTGCCAGTCTGAGAGGTAAGGCCGTGGCCTGCTATGTCTGTACTGATGCACCTGGTACCTCACCCTGAAGTGGAGCAGAGTTCGTAGATATTATTAAAGTTTAATGTGAGAGGAGAATTAGTGACAGTCTGTCCAGGTTTCATCCATAGAAACGATCTAATTCAGCTAACTGATTCCAAATCCCTCAGAAAAAAAAGATCCTTTAGTCTTCGTACAGCTCAGGAGGACAGAGCAGGTTTAGGCGTATCAGTCAGGAATCATTCAGGGTGACTGCAATGTGTGCACATTTAACTTTCTGTCTTTTTGTCCCTTCTCTTCTACCTCCAGGAGATGCAGAGGAGCCTTTGAGCTCAGAGCCAGAGGTGCTGGAGGGGCAGGGCAGCTTCAGGCTGGATGGCTGGTGGCTCAAACTCAGTCAGTTTTATGGTCTCATTGTCAAAAGGTTCCACTGTGCCAAGAGGAACAGCAAGGGCCTTTTCTCCCAGATCCTCCTGCCTGCCTTCTTCGTCTGCGTTGCCATGACTGTGGCTCTCTCTGTGCCTGAGATTGGTGAGTTTTGACACTTATTCCGATGCTTCCTGCAGCAGATCGGTGCTCCACATGGTGACTCTGGTGATCCTAAACCCAAGGATTACTGTGCCCTGCACATTTGGGTCTGCTGATCCTGTAACCTGAGTAAATGACAGGTGTGTAGTTATTTTGCAGGACTTCTTACAGGCCTGACCAGTTAAAGAGAAGACACAATCTACGGTTATGTCACAGAGGACAGAGATGCTGAGAAAACACAGAAACATTTAGCTCCAACAGCTGGATTCCTCTGGTTCTGGGTTCTGGGTGGGCCTTATGTTTCCGACATAAATCAGAAACCCTAACTGCTGGATGGGGATTGTGTTTTGTTTGGTTTCACAGGAGATTTACCACCTCTGATCTTATCACCATCTCAGTACCATAACTACACTCAGCCTAGAGGGAACTTCATCCCATACGCTGATGAAGATCGACCTCAGTACAGGTACCGTCCTGCTTGTCTCATGTTGAGAAGCTGTGATTGTTGTTCCTGTGCACCATGTGGAGTTCATCTGTCCTCTGTGGACCTCCCTGTCAGGAGTAAGCTATCACCAGATGCCAGTCCACAGAAGATTATTACCACCCTCCACCTGCCCTCAGGCGTGGGTGCTACGTGTGTCCTCAAAACCCCGTTCAACAGCACCTTGGACCAGCTGGCCCAGACCCTCAACCCTAGTGCCAACAACTCCAAGACCCTAGCTGCCCAGTACTTTGACCCAATGTGTCTCGACTCCTTCACCCAGGGAGTTCCCCTGTCCAACTTTGTCCCCCCTCCACCCTCACCAGCACCCTCAGATGACCCAGACCCTCGTTTTGTTGATGGGCTGTGGAACTTTACAGTTGCCCCCCCAACCACAGTGAATGGTGAGCCTGTTCTAGCTAACCTCCTGAAACTCCAACACGCGTGTGAGATTTTAACATTTTCACCTGTTGTTCCACCTAGAGCACGTTACATCTCCGCCTCCCCTCCCCTTATCCATCCATGAGCCGGTGCGCTGCACCTGCTCCATGCAAGGGACAGGCTTCTCCTGCCCCAGTGGGGTTGGAGGACACCCCTCTCTCACGAAGGTGGTGACTGGGGACATCCTGGTGGACATCACGGGTCGGAACATTTCTGAATACCTGCTTTACACATCAGATAGGCTGCGGCTCCACAGGTATTTTGGGTGTGTGTGTTTGTGTGTGTGCGTGAGTTCGTGTGTGTGTGTGTTCGTGTGTGTGTGTGCTGTCTC
>SSNS01000545.1:264488-275399 GCA_006937985.1 Aphyosemion australe | reverse complement strand
AAAGGTAAATAATTTCTTTATATTGTGATATTTGTGATGAACTAAACTGTCAGACAGAATGACATTTTGTCCTTAACGGCAGTTTATTAGAGTAGTTTAACAAACAGCTGAGATAAACCAGCATCTCCAACTTCCAGTTTCACCTCAACCAGCCACAGCGTCTCTTAAAGGAACAGTAACATCAGGCTACAACATCAGTCACAAAAAGCCCTTATGGATCGTTACAATATTAAGAAATATTGTCATATATAATATGTTGTTTCTGGTGTTTCATAATAATTTATAATAATTATATGATGATCTCTAATCATTTCCTGATAAACTCTGTTGGTTTATTTTCTAAGCAGAGGGACTGTCTAATCCTCATTTTCTGAATTTGGCAGAAAATCACATTGATGGTTCTTTTTTCAAATTATGTCAACAGATTATTGTCACAATAAAAATATGTATAATATGTAAAGGTCAGAGGTCACTACATTACCCACTGTTAAATAGACACAAATCTGAAGCCCGTGAGGACATTGTCCTACGTGGTTCAAAAAGGTCCTGCGTGAGACGCTCTCACGTCTGCCAGTTTGGCAGGCGTGCCTCAAAAGTTTTCGCAAACACTGAGCTGATATTTGTTCATCTGAGATGACGGACATTGCATCTGAACTGAGAGAAAGTTCATGGACTCACTTACACTAACACACACACTCACGCACTGCCAGGTTCTCAACATGCTCACGCATTCCTTGACCCCCCACCCCACCCCCCACCATGTGCTCCTATCGTTGACTTTATCTGTTGTTACAAGATGACTGCCTCCAGTTTGTTTCCCCGTCTCCTGAAGCTATCTGTTGTTATGATTCATCGTTTCTGTTTTTCCCTTCCTTCCTCTTCCCCTCTGTTCACCTTTTGGTTGTTAGCTTTGTTGACTGGCCCGAATCGTTGTATTAGTTTGATTGTTTCTGTTGTTGTGAAGCACTTTGTGATTTTATCTTTGAAAAGTGCTTTATAAATACATTTCTTCTTCTTCTTAGGAATCATTAAGTCTGCTCATTTTTCAGGTATCACACTGACAAACCACCCAATGAATCGAACCAGCGCCAGCCTATCTTTGGATTACCTGTGAGTTTCTCTACTGGTTCAGAAACATAAAATCAGGTACAGAGGTCAATAAAAGTCACAACTATCACACACACGGACCTGAGTCTGGTGTTACTGGGGCCAAAAGCCAGTATCTTACCAAGCCGTGGTGTTGGTACCAGTGTTGAACATAGCTGAGTTTTGGAGGGATAGTCTAAAGCCCTTTTTATAAAACAATGCCGCCAATTTGCCGCAACGCCAGTGCGGCATCTGGGAGCCTAAGGTCGTTTATAAGAGCTCAGACCGTGGCGGTAATTTTGCACAATCGTGTCCATTTTATAAAAAATTACGCGATGGCGGCATAAAGGTGGTATGGGGGCGGTCTCTGCACTGTCGCGGACTTCCATTTATCTTGGACATAACTTTCTTTTTATTGCGATCGAAGCCGTGCTCCTTAAGTTTTTTCTTCCAATCAGCTACAGGTGTGTCCTCCACCATCCCTGTGAGCTGTCAGGTGATCTGAGCTGCAGATCTAACGGAGAGAAGCTCCCGGAGCACCGCATCGCTCCAGTTTATCATCTCAGCTGATTCTGTTTACAAAACAAAACTTATGGCCGTGTTTACTTTTATTTTCAATATAGTTCCTGGCCAGAGCTCGGCATTAATTCATCACGGGGTCATGACACCTCCCTCTGTTGCGCCAAGGCTTAATGTGCGTTTATAAGACCGGCTAAGCCGCAATATTACCGCAATATTACTATCAAGCATGGCGGCACGAATGCTGCAAAATTCCCACAACGTGATGCCGCCATGGTGCGTTCATAAGACACACGTTACGGTAATATTGCGCTGATTTGCCGGCATGGTGTGTCTTATAAAAAGAGCTTATGAAGCACAAGTGGATATTCTGTCTAACCTCGTCATAGTTTCAGAGATCTTACCTTTTAGAGTGTGTTCGACAGCTGAGGTCAGTGTCCTCCTGTCCTCTCCTGTGTCTCCAGGCTCCAGGGCACTGATGTGGTGATCGCCATCTTCATCATCGTGGCCATGTCTTTCGTCCCTGCCAGCTTTGTGGTTTTCCTGGTAGCAGAGAAATCCTCGAAGGCCAAACACCTACAGTTTGTGAGTGGCTGTGACCCCATCATTTACTGGCTAGCCAACTATATTTGGGACATGGTGAGCAGGACGTGGTGGGACATCTCCGGCTGTGGTTCTGGAGCCCTCTTAGTTAGCTCTAAGTGTCTCCTCTTGTCTCTTCTGCTTGCAGCTGAACTACCTGGTCCCTGCCACATGTTGTGTAATTATTCTGTTTGTGTTCGACCTGCCGGCCTACACCTCCCCGACCAACTTCCCTGCTGTTCTGTCCCTCTTCCTACTCTACGGGTAAGGCTCCTGGAGAAGCAAACAAATATTTTTATTAGATTTCGTGATTTTAAGGTCTGGGCTCAATGTTTTGAATGCATCTATCACCTTGTTTATGCTGTAAAATGTATTCTGTTTGTAATTGTTGTTCTGTAAATGAACGTGGACCCACATAAAACTTCTCCTTCTAGATGGTCCATCACTCCCATCATGTACCCAGCCTCTTTCTGGTTTGAAGTACCCAGTACTGCCTACGTCTTCCTCATAGTCATCAACCTCTTCATAGGCATCACGGCAACGGTTGCCACATTCCTCCTCCAGCTTTTCGAGCACGACAAGGTGTTTGACTCTCTTGCATAACACGCTGCACCTCTAAGACAAACTCACAGGATGTTTTTCAGATGAGAGGAAGCCGTCACAGTCCATTCATGAGGTCTGATTCTCACAGGTTGAGCTGTACTGACTCTGACCTACAGGTTTGGGTCCATTCTGATTCATCCCACAGGACTGTAACACAACACATTTAGAACATAATGATTCTAGTGCTGCTTATTGATGGTGAGTTCATGGACCCAGGAGAAAAACAGCTTTTTTAGTTTCACATTTAAAAGATTCTACTGAATTTTGGCTGATTTTGAACGGTAGTTTTTGATGCACCTGTGAACCAAGGTATTAAAAGTTCCCAGGGTTACTGAGAACTCACTGACAGTATCCAGTATGGTTGTGATGTGGTCCACATGCAGACCAGTAACAATCCTGAAACAGGTTATTAGGGATTAAATCAAGAAGAAGAAATGATTTTTTATATAGCAGCAGGAAGGCTGGAGTACTCGAGTGAGAAAAAAGTTTTAACTGGTGTGAGCACAAAAAGCTAACGTTTCGATAAAATAGTGTCTTCATCAGAGTAACGGGTACTCTGACGAAGACACTATTGTTAAAGTTAAATCTTCTTTCTCACTCGAGTGCTCCAGCCTTCCTGCTGTTTTTTACTCAGATTGTTCACTGGCTGTTGAGCACCGATTAGTGAGTGGACAACTCGCAGAGGGTTCTATCTTTTATGATTTTATATAGCACCTCTCAAGATAAAAATCCCAAGGCGCTTCACAAGAACCAAAATAAAAAATTCTATATACAGTTTATTAGGGGTGTGCAAAGCAGCCAGTATTTGTATGTATTCAAATAATACTCAAAAAAGGTGTAAAAATCCTTGTAATGCAAGTAAGTGTAATGCAAAAAAAAATTCAATTTTCCATCTATTTTGAGTTTTACTCAAATACAAATACTTTCCCCCCTCAACAAATACAGATACAAATATTGGCTGCTTTGCACACACCTAATATTTATATATATTATAAAAGGGTAGCCAGTGGATCCTGGGAAAGGCAGAATTGGTAGAAACAGCAGCATGAAGAGATGGAGGGTCAGCAGAAGGTCCCATCAAAGCCACCTGAACAGGTGAGTTCTTAAAGGAGACCACTGAGTCCACTGATCTCAGGCTCAGGGGGAGAGAGTTCCAGAGTCTGGGGCCACAGCAGCAAATGATCTGTCATTTCTGATGCAAATAACTAAAAATGTGCAGTACTGTGCAAAGGTTTTAGGCAGGTATGAAAAAAATGCTGTAAACAAAGAATGCTTTCAGAAATATAAATGCTGATTGTGTATTTTTATCAATTTACAAAATGCAAAGTTATCCAGCCAAAGTCATTAAGAACAAGAAGTCCTGGAAGTGATGGTCTGGCCGCTGCAGAGCCAGATCTCATTAGTGTGTCTGGGATTACATGAAAGACAGAAGGATGTGAGGAAGCCTAAGATCTGTGGTTAGATCTCCCAGATGTTTGGAACAACATACCAGCCCGGTTCCTTCAACTGATGCTGTTTTGGAGGCAGAGGGTGGTTACACCAGTTATTGATTTGATTTAGATTTCTCATTTGTTCGTTCACTGCTTTTTGTTGATAGATGAAAAGAAATGATTAACACTCCCATTTTTGACAGCATTCTTTAACAGCCTTTTTCCACACCTCAGCTTACTTGGTGACTGGTAGATGTTACAGCAGCCATGGCTCCCCCATGCTAGAAGTTTAAGATTTGAGTTCATGATATTTTTGGGAATCCATACTGTAGTACTGGGATGTTCTGTTCTTATTTAGAGATCTGTTTTTAAAGCTCCATCCCCCCTCTGCTTTTCTACCTACAGTCTTGTTCTCTGACCCTAGAGTCCATAGGAACAAACAGCTTTTGGTTTTTTTCATATCATCAGAACACAAACAGCCACTCGGGTGATGAAGTCAGGGTCATTCAGCTGAATAGTCATCAAAAGTGACACATGCATATTTCTAGATTGAGTTCTTTAACTCTATTTTTCTTTCAGGATCTAAAGAGAGTCAACAGCTACCTGAAGTCTTGTTTCCTCATTTTTCCCAACTACAACCTGGGCCATGGTCTGATGGAGATGGCCTACAATGAGTACATCAATGAGTACTACGCTAAAATAGGTACCGATCCCATCAGGATGACTTCAGTCACCAACCTTACCCTTCAGATGAAGGAAACCAGGACAGAACTTCTGCACCATTTTCTGAGTTGTTGATAAACGTGTATTTGACATATTTGCTCTTAATTATTTTCTTAAAGGTCTCATTCACTGAGAAACATATAATACTTGTTATTTTTTAAATGTGATTGCTCACTGTCATAGAAATTCTATGTCCACCAATTTATGTTAGGGATTTTGTCAATTACCCTAACCCTCACTTTGAGTGTCACATGCATGCTGAACATGAGAATGTTCTCCAACCCCCATCGCCTGCTTCAGCCGCAGAAAGTAACTAGACGGGAAAACGATCGGCTCAGAAAACACAGACCTACGTCACACTGTACAAGTGGCATTCATGGAGACACCCATCTTGGCTTAGGACTGCTCACAGGAAGGGGAGAGCTCAGCGTGTCTCGGCTAGTAGAAGCTAACCATTAGCATTAGCAACTCCACAACATGGCGGAATACGTTCAGGCTTGTGTTATTTATGGATGTAAAACATTTTTTACCCAAGAAAGACGAGCGAACGGACGTAGCAGAACAGTCACATTGCTGTTAGCCAATCAGAGGAGAGAGGTTTGCATATGATAAGTATGCAAACACTAACTTCTACCCTCTGAACCGACCCACAGAGCATCACACTAGACATTCTTTATAGAAGAGACCACAGTAATTTATTGAAATAACAAATGAATGAGAGAGCTTTAATAAAAACTGCTGAAAGGATCGGATTTCTGCTGTTTTAGTTTTCTAAGGGCACTGATTGGCTGAGAGTTGGTGCTTCACCTGTCTCAGGTAATAGTTCAGAGGGCTTAGTAGGCCCTTGTGGTTACCTGCTCTTAATGTGTGTTTCAGGTCAGTTTGACAAGATGAAGTCTCCGTTTGAGTGGGACATTGTGACTCGAGGGCTCGTTGCCATGACAATTGAAGGCTTTGTTGGTTTCCTCATCACCATCCTCTGCCAGTACAACTTCCTCAGGAAGCCCAGGTGAAGGCCTGGCCTGCTCACTTTCATCCTAAATGAAAATAGAGATCCTGTTGTTTCAGGACTGGTGCTGCTCATGATGCTCCTGGATCTCTGGGCTTTATGACTGAGAAAAAGGGAGGTAAAACCCTGACGTGCGTGTACTTGTGTCCAGGAGGGTACCAATCAGCTGCCAGCCTATTGAAGATGATGATGTGGATGTGGCCTGTGAGAGACGAAGAGTTCTGCGAGGAGATGCTGACAGCGATGTTCTAAAGATCGAGAATCTGACAAAGGTCAAATTCTATCAAATCCCAAATGTTCTGTAAACTGTAACCAACAGCTCAATTCCTGGTGTCTCCTTACAGGTGTACAAATCCAGGAAAATGGGTCGTATCCTGGCGGTGGACCGTCTGTGTGTAGGTGTTCGCCCCGGCGAGTGTTTTGGACTGCTGGGGGTGAATGGAGCGGGAAAAACTTCAACCTTTAAGATGCTGACTGGAGACGAGTCCACCACAGGAGGTGAAGCTTTCATCAACGGAGACAGGTCAGTGCTGCAGACAGGTCAGTGCTGCAGACAGGTCAGTGCTTCAGTGCTGCAGACAGGTCAGTGCTGCAGACAGGTCAGTGCTGCAGACAGGTCAGTGCTTCAGTGCTGCAGACAGGTCAGTGAGGGCAGACAGGTCAGTGCTGCAGAAAGGTCAGTGCTGCAGACAGGTCAATGCTACAGACAGGTCAGTGCTTCAGTGCTGCAGACAGGTCAGTGCTACAGAGAGGTCAGTGCTTCAGTGCTGCAGACAGGTCAGTGCTTCAGTGCTGCAGACAAGTCAGTGCTGCAGACAGGTCAGTGCTGCAGAAAGGTCAGTGCTGCAGACAGGTCAGTGCTTCAGTGCTGCAGACAGGTCAGTGATACAGACAGGTCAGTGCGTCAGTGCTGCAGACAGGTCAGGGCTGCAGACAGGTCAGTGCTTCAGTGCTGCAGACAGGTCAGTGAGGGCAGACAGGTCAGTGCTGCAGAAAGGTCAGTGCTGCAGACAGGTCAGTGCTGCAGAAAGTGCTTCAGTGCTGCAGACAGGTCAGTGCTTCAGTGCTGCAGACAGGTCAGTGTTACAGACAGGTCAGTGCTTCAGTGCTGCAGACAGGTCAGTGTTACAGACAGGTCAGTGCTTCAGTGCTGCAGACAGGTCAGTGCTGCAGACAGGTCAGTGCTACAGGCAGGTCAGTGCTTAAGTGCTGCAGACAGGTCAGGGCTGCAGACAGGTCAGTGCTTCAGTGCTGCAGACAAGTCAGTGCTGCAGACAGGTCAGTGCTACAGACAGGTCAGTGCAACAGACAGGTCAGTGCTTCAGTGCTGCAGACAGGTCAGTGCTGCAGACAGGTCAGTGCTTCAGTGCTGCAGACAGGTCAGTGCTTCAGTGCTGCAGACAGATCAGTGCTGCAGACAAGTCAGTGCTGCAGACAGGTCAGTGCTACAGACAGGTCAGTGCAACAGACAGGTCAGTGCTTCAGTGCTGCAGACAGATCAGTGCTGCAGACAAGTCAGTGCTGCAGACAGGTCAGTGCTTCAGTGCTGCAGACAGGTCAGTGAGGGCAGACAGGTCAGTGCTTTAGTGCTGCAGACAGGTCAGTGCTGCAGACAGGTGATGGATTATTTGTTTTTATCTGTTTTTTATTTTAGTTTTGTTCAGCACCTTGGTGGCATGAGATGTCTGTAAGGTGCTTTTATAAATAAAGGTGATGATGATGATGATGATGATGAAGAAGTAAGAAGCTCAACCTGAGGATGATTTAGATGTCTTGGACACACACAGGCCTCAGAAACAGACCCAGAACTCCAGACCACAGAAGATGTGTGTAGCATTCATGGGACGTGTGTGTGTGTGTGCGTGTGTGTGTGTGTGTGTGCGTGCATGCGTGTGTTTTACAGTATTCTGAAGGACCTGTTGCGTGTTCAGCAGAGTATCGGCTACTGTCCACAGTTTGATGCTCTGTTTGATGACCTGACTGCCAGGGAGCATCTGGAGCTTTATACTCGTCTCCGTGGCATTCCCTGGAAGGACCAGGGCCGGGTCTGTGTCTCTCTCTCACATTATTATTAGGCCCGAGCAGCGAAAGCCTATTGTAATTGCTCCGTTTATTATTCAACTTCTTCCGCCACCGTTTTGGGCTTTTTGGAGGTTTTAATATATTCAATAACTCACAATTTTTTGCGCAAACGTAGATTGTGCGTGAAAATTTGAAATTTCAAAGGCGTTGCGAAAGGTGCCAAAAAATGGCTCGACAGCGCCCCTTTCGAAAATTTAAAATACCCCTCGGCTTTGATGTTTTTTTACAGCAGAATTGTGAAATTTGGTATACTTGTAGTACTTACCAAGCCGCACAGAAAAGTCTCTTGCACCCATGTCGTAAACCAAACAGGAAGTCGGCCATGTTTGATTGAAAATGCCATTTTGGCCTAGTTTAGGCCGTTTGTAGGATCCGAATTTGATCGAACTCCTCCTACAGTTTTCGACTGATCGACGTCAAATATGGCGCGTTTTACTCATAAGGCATGGGAGAGCTTAAGTTATCAAAATCTTGAGTTTTCGTTAATGTTGAAGGGGCGGGGCCAGGCCTCGAAGTTCGACTACTCGCCAAAAAAATATAATTGGCTATAATTTCATAACCGAAACGACAAGACTTACAAAATTTTTAAGGTCGTTCGTCATCCGCCCCCCGAAGAAAATTAATGGTCGAATGGTCAAGCCCCGCCCCCTCAGGATTGAAAAGGTCAAGTTTTACTGTGAAAATACCCAAAATTACCCATTTCACTTAATCACCACAAATTTGTAGCAGGTAACTGAAGACAAGTTGGGGTTGGTTGGCGTCCAGTACTGGGAGGTTTCAAAAGAGGGCGGGGCAGTGGCAGCGCGGCGAAGTCAGACATCACGCCGTGGCAATTTGTTTGCCTCTAATTTCCACAATTCTTATCTGATCTGCACAAAACGTCATGTGAGTGATACCAGTCCAATATTGAAGAGATATTTCTGCAAAACTCTGATGGGCGTGGCCTATTTTAAGAAATGGCACCACCTAGGACCATTTAAACAGTCAGCCCCAAGCCACAGTTTGAATGACAATTATGAAATGTGGTACGTGTATGTAATGTGGCCAGATCTACAAAAAAGTCTCTTGAAGCCATGGTTCACACCCCACAGGAAGTCGGCCATTTTGGTCCGATAATGCCATTTTGTATCTTTTACACACTGTGTATTTGAACGAACTAGTCCTACGCTTTTTTACGTACAGACTTCTAAATTGCACATTATACTCTTAAGGCATTGGACATCAAAAGTTGTTAAAAGTTTTTATGCCATGCAAATGGTGTGGGCGGGGCTAAGCGTCAAATATTGACCTTTCGCCATGAAACTCCTTGCATTAATAACTTCCACATGCAAGATCAGAGTTATGTCAAACTTCATGTGTGTCATCACAGACCAGATCTGAAGCCAATAATGTGTTAATTTGCTGACATCACCTAAGCCACGCCCCCTCATGACCGAAAAGGTCAAGTTTTACTGTGAAAATACCCAAAATTCCCCGTTTCACTTAATCACCACAAATTTGTAGCAGGTAACTGAAGACAAGTTGGGGTTGCTTGGCATACAGTACTGGGAGGTTTCGAAAGAGGGTGGGGCTGTGGTGGCGTGGCGAAACCCGACATCACGCCATGGCAATTTGTTTTCCTCTAATTTCCACAATTCTTATCTGATCTGCACAAAACGTCACGTGAGTGATACCAGTCCAATCTTGAAGAGATATTTCTGCAAAACTCTGGTGGGCGTGGCCTATTTTAAGAAATAGCGCCACCTAGGACCATTTAAACAGTCAGCCCCAAGCCAATGTAGTAATTTAGTGATGAACCACTCTTGTAGAAACTAAAGAATGCTGGGGAGACTTTTCAGCAGTTAGATTAAAGCCCCAGTGTGTAACATTTTTACAAGTTTACTACCAAATTCTGTGCATCCAGTGCACAAACTTGTCCTTTTTCATTAATATTTCTCACCAACATCAATTCTAAATATTCCTCTCAGCTTGATTTTTTGAATATTACCTAAGCCACGCTTCCTTACAGCAGGAAGTCTGTTGTTTTTCATCACAAGGTCAACATTTGACCTCTTTTATCTAATCAAGATGAGACTCCGCGCAGTTACAGAACACATGCTAGTGTACAACTGCATCTATTACCCAGTGCATTCATGAAGGGGTGGAGCTGTAGTGTCATGGCGAAGTCTGACTACACGCCATGCAATTACGTTTGGTTGTAATTTCCACATACATCCTCTGATTTGCACAAAGTTTAAAGGGATTGATATTATTGCAGCCCTTAATTGAACTCTATGCACATTTTTGTTGCAAGTGGTACAGTTTCTTCATAGCGCCACCTATATAAATTTAAAAGTTGAATAACTTCTCCATTAAAAGTCAGAATTGCATCAAACTTGCTGGGCTTCATCACACAACTGCACTAACCACATTACTGTGGTGATTAGTTCTAAACATTTTAGCTCTGCCCACTTACAGACAATTGGCTATAAATAAAACATGCTAGATGTGATTTACACCAAACTACACCGAGTTGTTTTTGGTTTGCTCAAAAACAACTCAAGTCAGATTTTACTTTGATTGAAGACAGCACCACCTAGATAGATTGAAACTTGACTAACTTCAAAAAACAAGGTCACAACCAGGCCAAACTTGCTGGTTGTGACCTTGTAAGTGGCCACAGACTATCTTTTGAAGTTGAGTTTTTTACCAAATCGAATATTGCATCCCCTAATGATGATGTGCAGAGCTTAGTTTTTTTGGCACGGAGGACATGCTGGGTCGGGGTGAGGTGCGGATGAAACGACGGCTCGCAGCATCTGTAGTCACAAGAGTCGAGGTGTGTGTAGCGCAGCAGCACTTGTGCGCCCGGTTTCATAGGTGCTAGGATACTGTACC
>SSNS01000545.1:246885-264462 GCA_006937985.1 Aphyosemion australe | reverse complement strand
GCTGCAGACAGGTCAGTGCTGCAGAAAGGTCAGTGCTGCAGACAGGTCAGTGCTTCAGTGCTGCAGACAAGTCAGTGCTGCAGACAGGTCAGTGCTGCAGAAAGGTCAGTGCTGCAGAAAGGTCAGTGCTGCAGACAGGTCAGTGCTTCAGTGCTGCAGACAGGTCAGTGAGGGCAGACAGGTCAGTGCTGCAGAAAGGTCAGTGCTGCAGACAGGTCAATGCTACAGACAGGTCAGTGCTGCAGACAGGTCAGTGCTACAGAGAGGTCAGTGCTTCAGTGCTGCAGACAAGTCAGTGCTGCAGACAGGTCAGTGTTACAGACAGGTCAGTGCTGCAGACAGGTCAGTGCTGCAGACAGGTCAGTGTTACAGACAGGTCAGTGCTTCAGTGCTGCAGACAGGTCAGTGCTACAGACAGGTCAGTGCTTCAGTGCTGCAGACAGGTCAGTGCTACAGACAGGTCAGTGCGTCAGTGCTGCAGACAGGTCAGTGCAACAGACAGGTCAGTGCAACAGACAGGTCAGTGCTTCAGTGCTGCAGACAGGTCAGTGAGAGCAGACAGGTCAGTGCTTTAGTGCTGCAGACAGGTCAGTGCTGCAGACAGGTGATGGATTATTTGTTTTTATCTGTTTTTTATTTTAGTTTTGTTCAGCACCTTGGTGGCATGAGATGTCTGTAAGGTGCTTTTATAAATAAAGGTGATGATGATGAAGTAAGAAGCTCAACCTGAGGATGATTTAGATGTCTTGGACACACACAGGCTTCAGAAACAGACCCAGAACTCCAGTCCACAGAAGATGTGTGTAGCATTCATGGGACGTGTGTGTGTGTGTGCGTGCGTGCGTGTGTTTTACAGTATTCTGAAGGACCTGTTGCGTGTTCAGCAGAGTATCGGCTACTGTCCACAGTTTGATGCTCTGTTTGATGACCTGACTGCCAGGGAGCATCTGGAGCTTTATACTCGTCTCCGTGGCATTCCCTGGAAGGACCAGGGCCGGGTCTGTGTCTCTCTCTCACATTATTATTAGGCCCGAGCAGCGAAAGCCTATTGTAATTGCTCCGTTTATTATTCAACTTCTTCCGCCACCGTTGGGGGCTTTTTGGAGGTTTTAATATATTCAATAACTCACAATTTTTTGCGCACAGTTAGATTGTGCGTGAAAATTTGAAATTTCAAAGGCGTTGCGAAAGGTGCCAAAAAATGGCTCGACAGCACCCCTTTCGAAAATTAAAAATACCCCTCGGCTTTGATGTTTTTTTACAGCAGAGTTGTGAAATTTGGTTATACTTGTAATACTTACCAAGCCGCAGAGAAAAGTCTCTTGCACCCATGTCGTAAACCAAACAGGAAGTCGGCCATGTTTGATCGAAAATGCCATTTTGGCCTCGTTTAGGCCGTTTGTAGGATCCGAATTTGATCGAACTCCTCCTACAGTTTTCGACTGATCGACGTCAAATATGGCGCGTTTTACTCATAAGGCATGGGAGAGCTTAAGTTATCAAAATCTTGAGTTTTCGTTAATGTTGAAGGGGCGGGGCGGGGCCAGGCCTCAAAGTTCGACTACTCGCCAAAAAAATATAATTGGCTATAATTTCATAACCGAAAGGACAAGACTTACAAAATTTTTTAAGGTCGTTCGTCATCCGCCCCCCGAAGAAAATTAATGGTCGAATGGTCAAGCCCCGCCCCCTCAGGATTGAAAAGGTCAAGTTTTACTGTGAAAATACCCAAAATTACCCATTTCACTTAATCACCACAAATTTGTAGCAGGTAACTGAAGACAAGTTGGGGTTGGTTGGGGTCCAGTACTGGGAGGTTTCAAAAGAGGGCGGGGCAGTGGCAGCGCGGCGAAGTCAGACATCACGCCGTGGCAATTTGTTTGCCTCTAATTTCCACAATTCTTATCTGATCTGCACAAAACGTCATGTGAGTGATACCAGTCCAATCTTGAAGAGATATTTCTGCAAAACTCTGGTGGGCGTGGCCTATTTTAAGAAATAGCACCACCTAGGACCATTTAAACAGTCAGCCCCAAGCCACAGTTTGAATGACAATTATGAAATGTGGTACGTGTATGTAATGTGGCCAGATCTACAAAAAAGTCTCTTGAAGCCATGGTCCACACCCCACAGGAAGTCGGCCATTTTGGTCCGATAATGCCATTTTGTATCTTTTACACACTGTGTATTTGAACGAACTAGTCCTACGCTTTTTTACCTACAGACTTCTAAATTGCACATTATACTCTTAAGGCATTGGACATCAAAAGTTGTTAAAAGTTTTTATGCCATGCAAATGGTGTGGGCGGGGCTAAGCGTCAAATATTGACCTTTCGCCATGAAACTCCTTGCATTAATAACTTCCACATGCAAGATCAGAGTTATGTCAAACTTCATGTGTGTCATCACAGACCAGATCTGAAGCCAATAATGTGTTAATTTGCTGACATCACCTAAGCAACGCCCCCTCATGACCGAAAAGGTCAAGTTTTACTGTGAAAATACCCAAAATTCCCCGTTTCACTTAATCACCACAATTTAAACAGTCAGCCCCAAGCCAATGTAGTGATTTAGTGATAATTTAGTGATGAACCACTCTTGTAGAAACTAAAGAATGCTGGGGAGACTTTTCAGCAGTTAGATTAAAGCCCCAGTGTGTAACATTTTTACGAGTTTACTACCAAATTCTGTGCATCCAGTGCACAAACTTGTCCTTTTTCATTAATATTTCTCACCAACATCAATTCTAAATATTCCTCTCAGCTTGATTTTTTTAAATATCACCTAAGCCACGCTTCCTTACAGCAGGAAGTCTGTTGTTTTTCATCACACGGTCAACATTTGACCTCTTTTATCTAATCAAGATGAGACTCCGCGCAGTTACAGAACACATGCTGGTGTACAACTGCATCTATTACCCAGTGCATTCATGAAGGGGTGGAGCTGTAGTGTCATGGCGAAGTCTGACTACATACCATGCAATTACGTTTGGTTGTAATTTCCACATACATCCTCTGATTTGCACAAAGTTTAAAGGGATTGATATTATTGCAGCCCTTAATTGAACTCTATGCACATTTTTGGTGCAAGTGGTACAGTTTCTTCATAGCGCCACCTATATAAATTTAAAAGTTTAATAACTTCTCCATTAAAAGTCAGAATTGCATCAAACTTGCTGGGCTTCATCACACAACTGCACTAACCACATTACTGTGGTGATTAGTTCTAAACATTTTAGCTCTGCCCACTTACAGACAATTGGCTATAAATAAAACATGCTAGATGTGATTTACACCAAACTACACCAAGTTGTTTTTGGTTTGCTCAAAAACAACTCAAGTCAGATTTTACTTTAATTGAAGACAGCACCACCTAGATAGATCGAAACTTGACTAACTTCAAAAAACAAGGTCACAACCAGGCCAAACTTGCTGGTTGTGACCTTGTAAGTGGCCACAGACTATGTTTTGAAGTTGAGTTTTTTACCAAATCGAATATTGCATCCCCTAATGATGATGTGCAGNCGTCGGCTCGCAGCGTCCGTGGTCGCGGGGGTCGAGGTGTGTGTGGCGCAGCGGCGCTCGTGCTCCCCCGGTCGTGCTTTCGCTGCGAGGGCTGAACGACGCTGCTTGCAGCTTTAATTATTATTATTATTATTACAGTAATATTAAACTTTTTGGGAAGAATAAAATTCTCAGTCTCATATTTCCATCCTTAGACCCAACCGGACTAATCCTGGTTCAGCCTCTGTCCTTGTGAACCTCTGTAGTCATGTGATGCTTTACCTCCTGTAGGTGGTGCAGTGGGCGCTGGAAAAGCTGGAGCTGTCTAAGTATGCAGATAAACCAGTTGGAACTTACAGCGGAGGAAACAAACGCAAGCTCTCCACTGCCGTTGCTCTGATCGGATACCCGTTGCTCATCTTCCTGGTGAGAGTTTTGAACCGTTAGCTCTGAGGAACACTTAGAACATCCATCAAAGACCAACTCTTCACTGTTAGAGACTAACGCACATGAAATAATACAGCGTTATTGGCAGTGCTAGGCTTTAGCGCTCAGCATTCAGCAGGTAAATCATCTGTAGCTCATTAGAGATTTACCTGCTGATTTACCTTTCTCTCAGAGAGAAAGACAACTAGCCATGTTAGTCATGGTTCTCTTTCTCTCTGAGTCTAACTTCCATTCAGACTGAGAGAAATCTGCAGCCTTGTACAGATATTGAGGAAAAAACAAATCTTATTAAAATTATCTAAAAGAAAGAACTCTTATAAACTTAGATATGTGTGTAGATATGAAACAATTGTTGTTAAAGGGTTAAATTGACATGTTTAATATTAAAATGTTGGTGACACACAATAGCTTTTCAATAACATTAAACATTACAAATAAGTAGGTAGAATAGTACATGTGTGAAATCAGTACGTTATTGTTTTTATCATGGAAAGAGAAAACTACACAAATTCGGGGGGGGGGGGGGNACCTAGGACCATTTAAACAGTCAGCCCCAAGCCAATGTAGTAATTTAGTGATGAACCACTCTTGTAGAAACTAAAGAATGCTGGGGAGACTTTTCAGCAGTTAGATTAAAGCCCCAGTGTGTAACATTTTTACGAGTTTACTACCAAATTCTGTGCATCTAGTGCACAAACTTGTCCTTTTTCATTAATATTTCTCACCAACATCAATTCTAAATATTCCTCTCAGCTTGATTTTTTTTAATATCACCTAAGCCACGCTTCCTTACAGCAGGAAGTCTGTTGTTTTTCATCACAAGGTCAACATTTGACCTCTTTTATCTAATCAAGATGAGACTCCGCGCAGTTACAGAACACATGCTAGTGTACAACTGCATCTATTACCCAGTGCATTCATGAAGGGGTGGAGCTGTAGTGTCATGGCGAAGTCTGACTACACGCCATGCAATTACGTTTGGTTGTAATTTCCACATACATCCTCTGATTTGCACAAAGTTTAAAGGGATTGATATTATTGCAGCCCTTAATTGAACTCTATGCACATTTTTGGTGCAAGTGGTACAGTTTCTTCATAGCGCCACCTATATAAATTTAAAAGTTTAATAACTTCTCCATTAAAAGTCAGAATTGCATCAAACTTGCTGGGCTTCATCACACAACTGCACTAACCACATTACTGTGGTGATTAGTTCTAAACATTTTAGCTCTGCCCACTTACAGACAATTGGCTATAAATAAAACATGCTAGATGTGATTTACACCAAACTACACCGAGTTGTTTTTGGTTTGCTCAAAAACAACTCAAGTCAGATTTTACTTTGATTGAAGACAGCACCACCTAGATAGATTGAAACTTGACTAACTTCAAAAAACAAGGTCACAACCAGGCCAAACTTGCTGGTTGTGACCTTGTAAGTGGCCACAGACTATCTTTTGAAGTTGAGTTTTTTACCAAATCGAATATTGCATCCCCTAATGATGATGTGCAGAGCTTAGTTTTTTTGGCACGGAGGACATGCTGGGTCAGGGTGAGGTGCGGATGAAACGACGGCTCACATCTGTAGTCACAAGAGTCGAGGTGTGTGTAGCGCAGCAGCACTTGTGCGCCCGGTTTCATAGGTGCTAGGATACTGTACCCCGAGTGGTGACGTGCAGAGTTTATTTGTAGGCTTGGAGGAGATGCTGAGTCTGGGTGAGGCGTGGCTGAAGCGTCGGCTCGCAGCGTCGGCTCGCAGCGTCGGCTCGCAGCGTCGGCTCGCAGCGTCCGTGGTCGCGGGGGTCGAGGTGTGTGTGGCGCAGCGGCGCTCGTGCTCCCCCGGTCGCGCTTTCGCTGCGAGGGCCGAACGACGCTGCTTGCAGCTTTAATTATTATTATTACAGTAATATTAAACTTTTTGGGAAGAATAAAATTCTCAGTCTCATATTTCCATCCTTAGACCCAACCGGACTAATCCTGGTTCAGCCTCTGTCCTTGTGGACCTCTGTAGTCATGTGATGCTTTACCTCCTGTAGGTGGTGCAGTGGGCGCTGGAAAAGCTGGAGCTGTCTAAGTATGCAGATAAACCAGTTGGAACTTACAGCGGTGGAAACAAACGCAAGCTCTCCACTGCCGTTGCTCTGATCGGATACCCGTTGCTCATCTTCCTGGTGAGAGTTTTGAACCGTTAGCTCTGAGGAACACTTAGAACATCCATCAAAGACCAACTCTTCACTGTTAGAGACTAACGCACATGAAATAATACAGCTTAAAGGCAGGGTCCGTAAGTTGATGTTATCAGAGCAAGGAGGGGGAGATTTTAAAATTTGAAAGGCTGTTAATCTATCCCCAGCCTTCCTGAATGAGCCAAAAGCCATGCCTCCTAACGTGCACATGCAGGGAAAGCCGAGTCAAGAGAGAGAACATCGGAAATGCAACGCTATTGGTCAACGTGGTAGGCTTGCAGAAATGATTAGTTAACTGTAAAGCCAGGGGAGGGACTTAGGAGAAAAATAAAATATGAAAGATGACTTACTTTTTCTCATAGAACAGGGTCAGATGATCACATTTAAGCATTTTTAAAGTTATTTTAACAATTCCAACTTACGTACCCTGCCTTTAAGGGTCCATGCGTGTTTTATGCATCTGGACAGCTCATGACCATGTCCCTGATCCTGTTTGTGATCTCTGGAATTGGATCTCAAGTTTTTTAGTCCTGGAAAGTTCTCTGCTAGTTACAGAGGATGTGGTTTCTGTTGGTGTATTTGGGTCATGACCTTTATCAGGAACTGGGGCGGTTCTCAGATGAGTGTAAAGCTGCTGGGATGAGAGCCAGCTCCTCCAAGTCTGAGATCCTGGTTCCCAACTGGAATGAGCTGGAATGTTCCCTTTAGGGCGGGATTGAGACTTCATCTTCAGTAAGTGGAGCTTCTCTGTGGTCTGATGATGAAGGAGCTGAGCTGGATTTACTGGATCTACTTTCCACCACTGATCTATGGTCAGGAGACGTAGGTGGCCTTAGAGGTAAGGTGAGGAGCATGGAGTCGAGCCTCCGCTCCTCCCCACCAAAGTGAGTCAGCTGAGGTGTTTCATGCATCAGGATGCCTCCTGGTCATCTCCCTCTGGAGGTTTTCCAAACATCCCAGAGATTATTGATGGTTCTGGAACACCTTGGCATCCTCACGAGGAGCTGGAATATTGGTGGGGGTGGGGAGGGTGATCTTCACAACCATACCTGGACAAGAATGAATGGATGTCACAGAGTCATGTTACTTTATTAATGGATTGGATTTATACGGCGCTTTTCTAGACACTCAAAGAGCTTTGGGGCAGTAGCAGCTCAGGAGGTAGAGTAGGTTGTCCAGTAATCGGAAGGTTGCAGTTTCGATCCCGGCTCCCCCCACAGAATGCTGCTGTTGTGTCCTTGGGCAAGACACTTAACCCACCCTGCCTGCTGGTGGTGGTCGGAGGGACCGGTGGCGCCAGTGTACGGCAGGCCTCGCCTCTGTCAGTGCGCCCCAGAGCAGCTGTAGCTACATTGTAGCTCATCCCCACCAGTGTGTGAATGGGTGGATGACTGATTGTGTTGTGAAGCACCTTGGGGGGTTGTAGAACCCTAAGAAGGCGCTATACAAATCAAGGGCGTAGATTTGGCATGGACGGTGGTGACTTGTCCCCACCAATATCCAGCAATGACCAAATAGTCCCCACCAATAATTTGACCGCCTCCGCTAAAAAACAACAAGCCATTCAATGTCTCGTTACTCTAGAGGTGCAGAAAGGGTTAAATGACGTTCTCTCCTCGAGTCCTAACGCCGTACCGCATATGGACGGTGTGATTGGCTGTCAGGGAGACTCACGTGAGTCAAACTACGCCGTCGCCGGTCGTTAGCAGCACACATAAATACGGTTAGCAACACCAAAGCTAGAAGGAAAACGTTGCAGTCGTATGCAAAACTCCTGTGTTTGCAATGCGACGTGAGCGACACAGAGGGTCCTGAGAGGATGACGCTAACTGGATAAAAGCTGCACATGAAGAGAGGCTCTTTTATTAACGCCACCATCATTTCACATTACAGCAGTCAAGTTCCCCAACAACACACCCACACACTTCCGGTCACCACAATAAAAGCGCTGTATACCACATCCTGTCTGACTGTATTAATTAAAATAAGAGTCTCACAAAAGTAGTTTACATGAGGATGGAGGCAAAAATAAGGTTGAGGACATAAGGAGCTATTTTTTTCCCCAAAGAAACGTGTAAGTCACTTAAAGTTAAGTTAGCTAATGAAATGAGTCCATCATAATAACAGTGTTTGCAAAAACTTTTCAGCCACGCCTGCCAAACTGGCAGACGTGAGAGTGTCTCACGCAGGACATTTTTGAACCACGTAGGACAATGTCCTCGCGGGCTTCAGACTTGTATCTATTTAACAGTGGGTAATGTAGTGACCTCTGACCTTTACATATTATACATATTTTTATTGTGACAATAATCTTTTGACATAATTTGAAAAAAGAACCATCAATGTGATTTTCTGCCAAATTCATAAAATGAGGATTAACAGAATTTATCAGGAAATTAATAGAGATCATATAATTATTATAAATTATTATGAAACACCAGAA
The DNA here is from genome assembly GCA_006937985.1 of Aphyosemion australe. NCBI lineage: Eukaryota > Metazoa > Chordata > Actinopteri > Cyprinodontiformes > Nothobranchiidae > Aphyosemion > Aphyosemion australe. The sequence continues at coordinate 255,883 of SSNS01000545.1, read as the reverse complement.
TCAACATATTATATATGACAATATTTCTAAATATTGTAATGATCCATAAGGGTTTTTTGTGACTGATGTTGTAGCCTGATGTTACTGTTCCTTTAAGAGACGCTGTGGCTGGTTGAGGTGAAGCTGGAAGTTGGAGATGCGGGTTTATCTCAGCTGTTTGTTAAACTACTCTAATAAACTGCTGTTAAGGACAAAATGTCATTCTGTCTGATGATTTAGTTCATCACAAATATCACAATATAAAGAAATGATCTTTTTCTTTGGGGGGGCCACTGTGCCGTGGTCCCCCCAATGCCTAGAAACGACCCTGGGTGTGGGACTGAGTTTTGAAGGTGATCTGAATTGTATCAAATAAATAAATATTACATGCTTATAAATTATTATCATAAAATTACAAACGTGTAGTGGATATATCTACCTACATTTTCCTTTTCAAACACTGGATTGTTTTTTTATGCGACTATTTTCCTGTCCTGTTTGTCTCTTAGCTGCATCATCTCCCAGTCCTCCAGAAAAACTGCTGCCTGGCTTCTTACTTTTCAACTCACAAGTTACTTTTGAAATTAGCACATCAAAAAGATCCGTCGACCGCAAAAATAGCGGAATGTGTGCAGCGCGGCCGGGCCAGTGAGGTGACGTCACCGAAGCACGGGAGCTGCAGCAGCGGAGCGCTTCAGGCACAAATGAAACAGAAAGTATGAGCAAACATGAACGATCGTGTGTTAATTATGTTTTTTTTTTGGTGGCGCCACTTTGAGAATGTTACTGTGGCCGTGTGCAGGACGCAGCTGCCCGGCGGAGCACATCAGTAATCAGCGCTCTGCCGCTCTCCATCCTCTCCGCCCATAAGAAGACCCGGTACGCTGAGAGTCTAAATAAATAAATAATGTAATAAAGGTAGAAACTGGATCTTTTGAGGGGGAAGCCAACAAACAGTTTGCAATTTGTGGTTTTCAGGAAGTTTATTTTATTTTGGCACGTTCAGAGTAGACGCACGGCGTCGGTCATAATGTCCGACGATTGAAAGTTTTTCGTCGGACATTATTAAATCACGTCGGTAATGTCCGACTGTCCGACGTGTTTTCGCAAACACTGTAATAACGTTATTGGCAGTGCTAGGCTTTAGCGCTCAGCATACAGCAGGTAAATCATCTGTAGCTCATTAGAGATTTACCTGCTGATTTACCTTTCTCTCAGAGAGAAAGACAACTAGCCATGTTAGTCATGGTTCTCTTTCTCTCTGAGTCTAACTTCCATTCAGACTGAGAGAAATCTGCAGCCTTGTACAGATATTATCAGCCTAGAGAGACAGTTAGTCCTTTAAAGTCTGACACATGAAATAATAATCAGAAAACAGTTTTTTAAATTTTGAAACATTTTTGATATTAATACAACAATAATTTACTTTTGCAACAAACTAAATACAATTTGTACTTGGCAACTTTAGCTTCCACCAGAGGGCAGAAAACATGTCTATGATTCAATAAAGCAGCTTATTAAAATTATTAAAAAGAAAGAACTCTTATAAACTTAGATATGTGTGTAGATATGAAACAATTGTTGTTAAAGGGTTAAATTGACATGTTTAATATTAGAATGTTGGTGACACACAATAGCTTTTCAATAACATTAAACATTACAAATAAGTAGGTAGAAAAGTACATGTGTGAAATCAGTACGTTATTGTTTTTATTATGAAAAGAGAAAACAACACAAATTCGGGGGGGGGGGGGGGGGGGGGTGTAGATTTATAAGTCCCCACCAATGTCAAGACCAAACCTACGCCAATGATTCAAATACAGGCCATTTACCATTCCATTATTCACACACTGCCAGTGATGGTGAGCTACTATGTAGCCACAGCCGTCTGACAGAGGCAAGGCTGCCATTTGCACCATCGTCCCCTCTGGCCACCACCAACACAGGCAAGTCGGGTGAAGTGTGTTGCCCAAGGACACAATGGCAGAATACCCCTGGTGGGAGCTGGAATTGAACTCATGACCTCTGATCATGAGGCCACCTGCTCTACCTCCTGAGCAGCTGACCCTTTTAGTGTTAGTGAATCTAGACCCACAGAGAAGCTGATCAGATTCCTGTCCTACAGGATGAGCCCACTACTGGCATGGACCCAAAGGCCCGGAGATTCCTCTGGAATTTAATTATTGACATCATCAAGACTGGACGCTCAGTAATGCTGACATCACACAGGTGAGACCCCTCTGAGCCACAAGCACACTGGAACTGTACCTTTCCTCTCAGTCTCAGTCTGTCTGCTTGGTGTGTTTTAACAGCATGGAGGAGTGCGAGGCTCTGTGCACCAGACTAGGAATCATGGTGAACGGCAGGTTTAAGTGTCTGGGCAGCATCCAGCACCTGAAGAACAGGTGAGGGTAGCTGAACTAGTCAACAGGTCAGAAGGCTTAGGTGGTTTGTGCAGCTTCTGAAAGAGAGAGCTGATGTGTAGGGAGAAGATAAGTTAATACAAATCACAGCATGATGCTGATACTGATCTGGTTCCAGGTTTGGGGATGGCTATATGATTACAGTCAGGACCAAAAGCAGTGCCAACGTGAAGGAGGTCGTACGGTTCTTCAACAGAAACTTTCCAGAAGCCATGCTGAAGGTAAAGTCCAGGGCCTCATTTCTAAAGCTTGTTCACTGTGTAAGTCATTTTCTACACACACATTGTGATTTATGAAGATGAACTTGACGAGAAAATGCGGCAACTTGAAGCAAACTTCAGACCTTGCCTTGGGCCACTGAGGTCCGGGCCGGATCCACCCTGGTGTGAGCGCCTGTGGGCTTGCTGCTATGATCTCCTGGGGCTCTGGCACTGCTGCTATAACAGTCCCAGAGAGAAATTAAGTGTTGTAACTCATTCTTCAAAAGCAATAATAAAAATAAATAATAGTAATAATAATGATCTCATAATCTTCAGAGAGACATTAAAGATGCTGATGCTGCTGTGGGCAGGAAGGATCTCCCGTAGCGGTCTGTGTTACAGCAGGTCTGAAGAAGCCTCCAACTGAAGATGCTCTGTTGTTGCATGATGATGTCATGAAGAAGATGCTCAGGGTTGTCCATCATGTTTTTTGATTTTATGAAGAATCCTTCTTTGCACCATCATCTCCAGTGGTTCTACAGTAGTCCTCAGAACAGAAACAGCCTTTTTTATCAGGTTGTTGAGCATTTTTAGTAGGAATGCTCCGATCAAGAGGAGCCAGGTGGCTCGGGCATCTGGTCTCTGGGTCTACAGCTGTATACTATTGTGGAATTCACACGGGAAAACATGGTTTAATTTAATTCACGCATTTTATTACTGGACTGAAGTAATGGCTCACAAAAATAACTTATAGTTCATAAAAAATGACATCTCAATGTACATGTGATTTCTCAAGATTTTATTTTTAATAAATTTGCAACAACTTCAAAGACACTTTTTTCACATTATCATTGTGTGTTGAATTTTATGGGCACAATGAATTTAATCCATTTTGGAATGAGGCTGTAACATAAACAAAAAAGTGGAAAAAGTGAAGCGCTGTGAATACTTTCCAGATGCACTGTATACACAGGGGCAGTAGCAGCTCAGGAGGTAGAGCGGGTTGTCCAGTAATTGGAAGGTTGCAGGTTCGATCCCGGCTCCCCCCACAGAATGCTGCTGTTGTGTCCTTGGGCAAGACACTTAACCCGCCTTGCCTGCTGGTGGTGGTTGGAGGGGCCGGTGGCGCCAGTGTACGGCAGGCCCCGCCTCCGTCAGTGCGCCCCAGGGCAGCTGTAGCTACAATGTAGCTCATCACCACCAGCGTGTGAATGGGTGGATGACTGATTGTGTTGTGAAGCGCCTTGGGGGGTTGTAGAACCCTAAGAAGGCGCTATACAAATACAGGCCATTTACCATTTAATATAAAAAGTTTATAGGTCCAATAATTACTTTAATACAATTTTTTTGCTGTGCTTAAATAAAATTTTTGTAAGAATTCTATGCAGTTTTACAAATGAGGCCCCAGAACCATCCTCTGATGCAGAACTTTCTTCAGTAAACTTTCACAGCACCATCCTTCTTCATACTTGTTTGCTTTGCAGGAGCGTCATCACACCAAGGTCCAGTACCAGCTGAAGTCCGAGCAGATGTCTCTGGCTCAGGTCTTCAGTAAGATGGAGCAGGTGGTGGAGGTTCTGGGCATAGAGGACTACTCTGTCAGTCAAACCACTCTGGACAATGTAAGTCCACTTTCAGCTCTCTCGACTAACTGCATGAGGAAGAACCTACAAACCAATACAAGCTTCCTTTATGGTCCAGGTGTTCGTCAACTTTGCCAAGAAGCAGAGTGACAACCTGGTGCAGCAGGAGGTTTCTCCCCCAGGTGATGGACAGTCCCCCCTGCAGCGCATCTTCAGCCTTCTGAAAGCTAGACCAGTCAACACAGAACTCAGTGCTCTGATCAGCGAGGCACCAGAGGAGCTGGAGAGTGATGATGATGAAGGTCTCATCAGCTTCGAAGAGGAACGGGTGAGCAGATCTTACCCGAAACCAAAAGTCTCATTTGTGGAGATGATGTTCACCAGAATTCATCAAAACCTTTAAACCCATTTTATTCAGATATTCTCCTGGAAAACGCATACATTTGCCACACGTCTCCATTAGCTGAGTGTGAGGTCTTTGTGTGTTCTGTAGGTGCAGCTTTCCTTTAACACAGACACTCTGTGTTAAGACATGTGGGCGGAGCCTACTCCTCCCTGAACAGAGCTGTAGACTCAACCCTGAGGAGAACCTAACCTGCATTATGGAACAAACACTCAGCCTTGAACTCTCCACGTGGTCCGAGACAGATCCTGTGTCTCGTGTGAAGACACAGCAGAAGAAAAAGCCATCTCTACACTGAGGATGGTTTCCTCTAAGATGGATGTTCGTTCCTTGGGTGTTTTTGTTTCCGCACCAGGCCCAACCTGCCTTGCAGCAACATGATGGGAATGTAAGTGTCTATTTTTCTGTGGCGAGAAGGGTGATTTATTTTGTGCTTTAGAGTGTTTGGTCCTGGAGGGGGACCGGTGTCCAGCAGCTGGCCTTGTCGCTGATGTCAGAGACAGAAGGAATGTGTTTACTCTCCCTTCATCACTGTGACACTGAAGCAAACTCAGATTTGAGTATTTACTCTTTCTAATCTGTTACTCTCCCTTTTATGGTTTCAACATGATCGTGTAATATTTTTATGGGAATGTGTAATTTCCACATTTACAGAAACTCTGTCTGCATATTTGTTGGCATGTGGTTTTAACTGCTCCTTCATTAGTGTTGTGATAACGGAGTAGTAATCTGTCCTGTCCGTAAGTGCTGTTGACGGATGACGACTCACATTTAGTGATTTAAACAGAAGCGTTTTTTTTTTCATGAGTTTGTTATAAAATATAACTTTTATGATGTAATTTGCCTTTGAAACTAAAATAAAGAGTCTGATTTTTTCTTGTAACACATCAGTTTGATCACAAAGGGAATAAGGAACCATGCTTATCCATAATGATGGCCGATATGAGCAGGAGCATCCAGGTGTGAGTTAACATGACCTTCGCTGACACTGCCCATACATCTCAGAAGGGTTAAAGGTCATTTCAAACTGGTTTAGAGGTCATTGTTCTAGAGACAATATCTATCCTCAAAGAGAGTGGACATCCCAGCAGGTTCACCCTGAGGTCAGAGGTCAACCCTTAGAGAAATTAACCCAAACTCCAAAGCTCCATCTCAGACTCTACAGGCTGCAGTTGACAGGTTAACGGTCAGGATCAGTAGAAAAGGACTAAACATGGAAGGTCAGCAAGAGGAAACCAGGGTTCTGCAAAGTCCAAATGTGACCTTCACAGAGCTGAAGGTCACCTGTCTGCTGTAGACCTGCATGAACTGAAGCAGATCTATGTGAGAAGCTTCTGTATCATCTAGCTGGCTTTTCTCACACAGCTGTTCCTAATTAAACTGGGTTTTAATAAAAAAAGTTCTGTTCATCCACAGTTTAAGACCTGCTGTGGATCAGATGGGTTTAACGCCTCGTTACCATGACTACAAACCTACACTGCTCACAGAAATTAAAGGAACACTTTTTTTATTGGGCCTGGCATGAAATCAATTAAACCTGTCTGATAATTTTCTGGTTGATTAAGCAGCTGATGGCATTGTTAATCACTTTCAGCTGTATTGGTGTTCATGGACTTAACGACAGGTGCACTAAAGTGGAAACAATTACAAAACCCTCAAAACAGGACTGGTTTAACATGTGGAGGGACGCACAGACCTCTACTGCCTAGGAAATGGTGCTCTGACTGCCATAAGGTATCGAGATGAAATCCTTGAACCCTTTGTCAGACCCTACACTGATGCAGTAGGTCCTGGTTTTCTCCTAATGCACGACAATGCCCGGCCTCATGTGGCAAGAGTATGCAGGCAGTACCTGGAGGATGAAGGAATTGAAACAATTGAATGGCCTTCACAATCCCCTGACTTAAACCCAATAGAACATCTGTGGGACATTATGTTTCGGTCCATTAGGCGGCGCCAGGTTGCTCCTCAGACTGTACAAGAGCTCAGGGATGCCCTCACACAGATCTGGGAGGAAATGCCACAAGACACCATCCGTTGTCTCATTAGGAGCATGCCCCAACGTTGTCAAGCATGCACACAAGCTCGTGGGGGCCACACAAGATACTGAAAAGCATTTTGAGTTGCAGAAATTAAGTTTTTGAAATAATGGACTAGCCTGCCACATCTTCATTTCACTCTGATTTTAGGGTGTCTACACAATTGAGCCCTCTGTAGGCTGAAAACTTTTATTTCCATTAAAAGACTTGGCATCCTTTTGTTCCTAGGACATTGCCCTGTCGTTATTTGTATAGATATCCAACTTCATACTGAGATCTGATGTATCTAATGTGTTTCTTTAAAGTGTTCCTTTAATTTTTGTGAGCAGTGTATTTATGACCAGCAGAAACTCCGACCTAAAACCAGTTCCATCTGCTTGTGTTGGATTGACTGTTTGGTTTTGTTGTTACTAAATGTTTTGTGGTATTATTCTGAATTATTCATGATTAAACAGGTTTCCTGGTTGTGTAGTCGTTTTGTTGCTGTATTACATAACCACAGATCATGAAGTAAGTCTATACTCAAGTTTCATTTCTCCTCTAACAGAAGGCCTAAGGCTGGTTCTGTCCTGTCTGTTTTACTGCAAATCCTAAACGTTATAAACAAGCCAAAAGTTTTCAGAATGACATTCAATTCACTTTATTTATAATGCGCCAAATTACAAGAGTCTCAAGGCACTTCATGAAATAAAACATTCCAATTGAGTTCAGACATTGCCCTGTCATTATTTGTATAGATATCCAACTTCATATTGAGATCTGGGGCCTCATTTATCAACCGTACTTACGTACAGATCTGTGCGTATTTCGTGCGTGGGAACGATTTTACGCATTGTGTGGTATTTACCAATTTGTACTTGTGCATGAAAACGTTCCTAAATATAAGTACAGCTCAGACCATGCGTAGGAACAGCATCTAGTGGCAGAACAAGGGAACCGCAATTCTGACGGTCTCAGTGATCCACGCGTGTTCCTCATCCACTAATTATTGTACCCAATAAATAAATATTTTGGTGGATTATTATTATTGGTGCTAAAACACCCGTGACCCACGGGAATCTGACATTGTAGAATGGCTGATTTCGTGTTATTTTGTAATCACAATGTTTACTCTTCCCATTTTTATGATGTTTTAAATCATTTTGAATTTATTTATCTATTATGTTTTAATTTAATTATTTTGTCCTTGTGAAGCGCCCCATGGTTTTTCTTGAGATTCGCTACATAAAATATCGCTTCTTCTTATTCTTATTATTGGAGGATTTAGCAGAGCAGAGTGCACTCCGGAGGGCACGGCTCTTCCATAAGCGCAGCGCACTGATCCGATTCCAGTCCAGATTCTATTTTACAAATAAAACAACCTCCAGAACCTCCTCTGCTCCCTGATCATTCACGCGTTGTCAAGTGTCCAGTGCTTCGATCTCGCTGTCAATAAAGTTTTTCTTTTTTGTCCGGGAAGAACCCAGGGAATCCCCTCCCGATCTGAGGACGTAGTGTGACCAAATATGGTTAATTGAGGGCGTTTCTGTATGTAAATGACGTTAAACGGGCACGAGCTCCTGCAAGCGCACAGGTGGGATTTATCATCAGACGATTGCGAAGGAACATGTGTACGAGAGGCCACCGCATGTTTCATAAATCAGGACGTTGACTGTTCGTACACACATTCTAAATTTCATCCGTAGGAGGGAATATAGGAACGTTTCTACGAACGTTTGATAAATGAGGCCCCTGATGTATCTAATGTGTTTCTTTAAAGTGTTCCTTTAATTTTTGTGAGTATAATAAAAATAAAAAGCAGTTTCCATATTTTGTTTTTAAAACATTGTAACATATTTGATTAAAAAGCAACAACCTGAAGTTGTGCCAGTGAATTAAAACGAATCAGTCTTCATCTGCATCGTCAAAGGCCACGCCGGTCGCTTTCAGCTTCCTGTAAACACAGAAGCAGGATGTCAGAAATGCGATGGAAGCTGCAGCCGGAGACAGAAACACCTACTTCTTAGCTCCAGGGTTGATGAGAGAAGCTCCAGGAAGCCTCCTCTTGATGGCCACTGAGGAAGCTCCGTTCTGCTGCTGCCGGGGCTCAAACTCTGGAGAACAACGTCTCAGTAAGAATTCAAACGCCCCACTGACAGAACACCACAGCTAGACCAGTATAAATAAAAACATGCTTGGTTCTGTTGGCAGGGCTGATAAAATAGGGAGGGAAAATGTCAATTACTATCATTTTTGGTCAATACTGACATCACAGTCAGTTACTAGTGTTTCCATTAGTGGGACTGCAGACACTAGTTTACATCAGCAGGTGGCAGTGTTGAGCTGTTCAGTGCTCCCATAAAAATGCCCATTAGAGATAAGAAATGTGACA
>SSNS01000545.1:234075-246834 GCA_006937985.1 Aphyosemion australe | reverse complement strand
TTCTAGAGACAATATCTATCCTCAAAGAGAGTGGACATCCCAGCAGGTTCACCCTGAGGTCAGAGGTCAACCCTTAGAGAAATTAACCCAAACTCCAAAGCTCCATCTCAGACTCTACAGGCTGCAGTTGACAGGTTAACGGTCAGGATCAGTAGAAAAGGACTAAACATGGAAGGTCAGCAAGAGGAAACCAGGGTTCTGCAAAGTCCAAATGTGACCTTCACAGAGCTGAAGGTCACCTGTCTGCTGTAGACCTGCATGAACTGAAGCAGATCTATGTGAGAAGCTTCTGTATCATCTAGCTGGCTTTTCTCACACAGCTGTTCCTAATTAAACTGGGTTTTAATAAAAAAAGTTCTGTTCATCCACAGTTTAAGACCTGCTGTGGATCAGATGGGTTTAACGCCTCGTTACCATGACTACAAACCTACACTGCTCACAAAAATTAAAGGAACACTTTTTTTATTGGGCCTGGCATGAAATCAATTAAACCTGTCTGATAATTTTCTGGTTGATTAAGCAGCTGAGGGCATTGTTAATCACTTTCAGCTGTATTGGTGTTCATGGACTTAACGACAGGTGCACTAAAGTGGCAACAATTACAAAACCCTCAAAACAGGACTGGTTTAACATGTGGAGGTCGCACAGACCTCTAGTGCCTAGGAAATGGTGCTCTGACTGCCATAAGGTATCGAGATGAAATCCTTGAACCCTTTGTCAGACCCCTACGATGATGCAGTAGGTCCTGGTTTTCTCCTAATGCACGACAATGCCCGGCCTCATGTGGCAAGAGTATGCAGGCAGTACCTGGAGGATGAAGGCATTGAAACAATTGAATGGCCTTCACGATCCCCTGACTTAAACCCAATAGAACATCTGTGGGACATTATGTTTCGGTCCATTAGGCGGCGCCAGGTTGCTCCTCAGACTGTACAAGAGCTCAGGGATGCCCTCACACAGATCTGGGAGGAAATGCCACAAGACACCATCCGTTGTCTCATTAGGAGCATGCCCCAACGTTGTCAAGCATGCACACAAGCTCGTGGGGGCCACACAAGATACTGAAAAGCATTTTGAGTTGCAGAAATTAAGTTTTTGAAATAATGGACTAGCCTGCCACATCTTCATTTCACTCTGATTTTAGGGTGTCTACACAATTGAGCCCTCTGTAGGCTGAAAACCTTTATTTCCATTAAAAGACTTGACATCCTTTTGTTCCTAAGACATTGCCCTGTCGTTATTTGTATAGATATCCAACTTCATATTGAGATCTGATGTATCTAATGTGTTTCTTTAAAGTGTTCCTTTAATTTTTGTGAGCAGTGTATTTATGAAAAGCAGAAACTCCGACCTAAAACCAGTTCCATCTGCTTGTGTTGGATTGACAGTTTGGTTTTGTTGTTACTAAATGTTTTGTGGTATTATTCTGAATTATTCATGATTAAACAGGTTTCCTGGTTGTGTAGTCGTTTTGTTGCAGTCACACACCTAGGCTGAGCAAACGCTGTATTACATAACCACAGATCATGAAGTAAGTCTATACTCAAGTTTCATTTCTCCTCTAACAGAAGGCCTAAGGCTGGTTCTGTCCTGTCTGTTTTACTGCAAATCCTAAACGTTATAAACAAGCCAAAAGTTTTCAGAATGACATTCAATTCACTTTATTTATAATGCGCCAAATTACAAGAGTCTCAAGGCACTTCATGAAATAAAACATTCCAATTGAGTTAAGACATTGCCCTGTCATTATTTGTATAGATATCCAACTTCATATTGAGATCTGATGTATCTAATGTGTTTCTTTAATGTGTTCCTTTAATTTTTGTGAGTATAATAAAAATAAAAAGCAGTTTCCATATTTTGTTTTTAAAACATTGTAACACATTTGATTAAAAAGCAACAACCTGAAGTTGTGCCAGTGAATTAAAACGAATCAGTCTTCATCTGCATCGTCGAAGGCCACGCCGGTCGCTTTCAGCTTCCTGTAAACACAGAAGCAGGATGTCAGAAATGCGATGGAAGCTGGAGCTGGAGACAGAAACACCTACTTCTTAGCTCCAGGGTTGATGAGAGAAGCTCCAGGAAGCCTCCTCTTGATGGCCACTGAGGAAGCTCCGTTCTGCTGCTGCCGGGGCTCAAACTCTGGAGAACAACGTCTCAGTAAGAATTCAAACGCCCCACTGACAGAACACCACAGCTAGACCAGTATAAATAAAAACATGCTTGGTTCTGTTGGCAGGGCTGATAAAATAGGGAGGGAAAATGTCAATTACTATCATTTTTGGTCAATACTGACATCACAGTCAGTTACTAGTGTTTCCATTAGTGGGACTGCAGACACTAGTTTACATCAGCAGGTGGCAGTGTTGAGCTGTTCAGTGCTCCCATAAAAATGCCCATTAGAGATAAGAAATGTGACAAATAATGTCTAAACATTTAGATATTAGCTTAAAACACTCATTAAAGACAACTGCTATAAAAGCAGAGAAGAGCCGATACACCAATCACCCCGATGCTGTGAGACAGACCTGCTGGACACTTCTGGTGGACTTTTAACGGGCTGACAGTCGAGTTTCCACCTGGAACACAAACAAAAACTGTTTTAAATCTACAGAAGACCCCTTAATGACAGCACCAGTGCTGCTTCAGAACCTGGTTTAAAACCCAGTTTTGTGCAGATCAGCACTGCAGCTCAGGACCAGTGTAGCTCTGGGCAGCATTCAAACATCCAATCACGTGATTTATCCATATGAAACAACAAATGGGACCCAATGCCTCCCTGCTTGACACTCAGCATTAAGGGGTTAAACCTCGAGCGAGGCTGTGCCTCACCACTCCCCAGGCGATGGGTCAAATGCAGAGAACCAATGTCACACACCAGTGTGACAAGTAGTCAGTTTTCGAAGAGCACTACTTGGACTGGTGCAGCTCAGTCCGACCACAGTTTCCAAGAGTATGGTTCAGTACTTTTCCTCTACTTTCTCCCCAGTTTTTAGTTCCTGTTCCGTTGAGGTCCCTGGCAAGGCAGAGTCAGGCCGGCAGCGCGACTGTGGCCGCTGATTGACTAGGGGGCGGAGTCACTGGTTGCTCCAGAGTCTTCTGCCTGCAGCCATTTCCTGATTCAGAGTGACAAAAAGCCATAAAACTGAGCAGAATGTCCAACAACAGCACCTTTTTTATGCTGAGCTGTGTTTCTGTGGAGCGTACAGGAGCTCACACTGTTTATTGATCATCTCATGATGTTTTTGTTTGGAGTAAAAATCGCCATCCATCCATCCATCCATCCATCCATCCATCCATTTTCTTCCGCTTATCCGGAGTCGGGTCGCGGGGGCAGCAGCTTAAGGAGGGAGGCCCAGACCTCCATCTCCCCAGCCACTTGGGCCAGCTCCTCCGGGGGAATCCCAAGGCGTTCCCTGGCCAGCCGAGAGACATAATCTCTCCAGCGTGTCCTGGGTCTTCCTTTGGGTCTCCTCCCGGTTGGACGTGCCCGGAAAACCTCACCAGGGAGGCGTCCAGGAGGCATCCTAATCAGATGCCCGAGCCACCTCAACTGGCTCCTCTCGATGTGGAGGAGCAGCGGGTCTACTTCGAGCCCCTCCCGGATGGCCGAGCTTCTCACCCTATCTCTAAGGGAGAGTCCAGCCACCCTGCGAAGAAAACTCATTTCGGCCGCTTGTATCCGCGATCTCGTTCTTTCGGTCACTACCCAAAGCTCGTGACCATAGGTGAGGGTAGGAACGTAGATCGACCGGTAAATAGAGAGCTTCGCCTTTCGGCTCAGCTCTCTCTTCACCACGACAGACCAGTACAACGCCCGCATCACTGCAGACACAGCACCAATCCGCCTATTGATCTCACGCTCCACACTTCCCTCACTCGTGAACAAGACCCCAAGATACTTGAACTCCTCCACTTGGCCACTCGTCCCTGACCTGGAGAAGGCATTTTACCCTTTTCCGACTCAAGACCATGGTCTCGGATTTAGAGGAGCTGATTCTCATCCCAGCTGCTTCACACCCGGCTGCGAACTGCTCCAGCGAAAGCCGGAGATCACGTTCTGACGAAGCCAACAGGACCACATCATCTGCAAAAAGCAGATGAACTGCCCCCGATGTCCACGCGATATTGCAGAGTCGCGTCAACCAACACAGCCCCACAACATCCAGGGCCTCTTAAGGAAATCCGGGCGGATCTCATCCACCCCCGGAGCCTTTCCACTGAGGAGTTTTTTGACCACCTCAGTGACCTCGGCTCCAGAGATTGGAGAGCCCAACCCAAAGTCCCCAGACTCTGCTTCCACACTGGAAGACGTGCCGGTGGGATTGAAGAGGTCCTCGGCCCACCGATTCACAACGTCCCGAGTCGAGGTCAGCAGCACACCCTCCCCACTGTAAACAGTGTTGATAGTGCACTGCTTTTCCCTCCTGAGGCGCCGGATAGTGGACCAGAATCTCCTCGAAGCCGTACGGAAGTCTTGTTCCATGGTCTCACCAAACTCCTCCCATGCCCGGGTTTTTGCCTCCGCGACCACCCGAGCCGCATTCCGCTTGGACTGCCGGTACCTATCAGCTGCCTCCGGAGTCCCACAGGCCAAAAAGACCTGATAGGACTCTTTCTTCAGCTTGACAGCATCCCTAACCACTGGTGTCCACCAGCGGGTTCGGGGATTGCCGCCACGACAGGCACTGACCACCCTGCGGCCATAGCTGCGGTCAGCCGCCACGACAATGGAGTCACGAAACATGGCCCAATCGGACTTAATGTCCCCTAACTCCCCCGGGACACGTTCGAAGACAGGAGACTCTGCCAGACGTTCCCAGCAGACCCTCACAACACGTTTGGGTCTGCCAGATCTGACCGGCATCTTCCCCCACCATCGAAGCCAACTCACCACCAGGTAGTGGTCAGTTGACAGCTCCGCCCCTCTCTTCACCCGAGTGTCCAAGACATGCGGCCGCAGATCAGATGAAACGATAACAAAATCAATCATCGACCTGAGGCCTAAGGTATCCTGGTGCCAAGAGCACATATGGACACCTTTATGCTTGAACATGGTGTTCGTTATAGACAATCCATGATGAGCACAGAAGTCTAATAACAAAACACCACTCGGATTCAGATCAGGAGGGCCATTCCTCCCAACCACACCTCTCCAGGTCTCACTGTCGTTGCCCACGTGAGCATCGAAGTCCCCCAGTAGAACGAGGGAGTCACCCGAAGGAGCACTTTCCAGTACCCCCTCCAGGGACTCCAAAAAGGGTGGGTAGTCTGAGCTGCAGTTTGGTGCATAAGCACAAACCACAATCAGGACCCGTCCCCCCACCCAAAGACGGAGTGAGGCTACCCTCTCGCTCACCGGGGTAAACCCCAACGTACAGGCACCAAGATGGCCAGTATGCCCACCCCTGCTCGACGCCTCTCAGTGGGAGCAACTCCAGAGTGGTAGAGAGTCCAACCCCTGGTTCCAGAGCCAGAGCCATGCGTTGAGATGAGTCCAACTATATCTAGTTGGAACCTCTCAACCTCACACACCAACTCTGGCTCTTTCCCCACCAGAGAGGTGACATTCCACGTGCCTAGAGCCAGCTTCTGTAGCCGAGGATCAGACCGCCAAGGTCCCCGCCTTCGGCTACCACCCTTTCCACATTGCACCCGACCCCTTTGGCCCCTCCCACGGGTGGTGGGCCCATGGGAAGGGGGACCCACGTCTACTCTTCGGGCTGTGCCCAGCCGGGCTCCATGGGTGAAAGCCCGGCCACCAGGCGCTCGCCAGCGTGCCCCAACTCCAGGCCTGGCTCCAGAGGGGGGCCCCGGTGACCCACGTCCGGGCGAGGGAACACTACTTCCATTTATTTTATTCATCATAAGGGGTCTTTGGGCTGCTCTTTGTCTGATCCCTCACGTAGGGCCTGTTTGCCATGGGTGACCCTACCAGAGGCATAAAGCCTCAGACAACTTAGCTCCTAGGATCACTGGGACACTCAAACCCCTCCACCACGATAAGGTGGCAGCCCAGGGAGAGGTAAAAATCGCAAATATCGGAAATATTAAAAGTCTGATTTCCTGTGGTGTTGCAGGGCTGAACGCTGGAGTTCTAACCTGAGTATTTGATTCTAAAGCTGCTCCAAAGACATTAAAAGCTAATATGTGGACTAGTGTTGTCAAAAGAACCGGTACTTCGGTACCAACCCGGTACTACAAAAATGTAAACGTCACGGTACCAAGATTTCGTAGGTACCGGTAGTACCGAGGACCCGTCTAAACCCGGTCCTTGATGCGCATGATTCGCACATTTACTGGGCGCGTGCAGTCGCTTCTAAAGCAACGCCGCAGAACACAGAGTGACGGCGAGCGGTGGACCAGCTGATGTGGTAAATAAAGTTCATTCACGGAGAACGCCCCGCTGTCACGGAGACCGACAGGAGAGACGCTTCGCTCCAGCAGCACCTCCCGCTCTCATGCTTTCTTGTATTTTTAATTCCAAAACTTGACAGGATGTCCCACAGACCCCTGAATCCCTCTGTCAGCGCTTGTCATCAGGAACGTCCTGATACGACACTCACCTCTGCTGATCAGTGAAGTAGGAGGCGGATTTAATGCGACATGACCGTTCAGACTAGTCGCTTTCAAAAATTCGCATATGTGTCAGAATCAGTACTACATAGAGTGTGGTGTGAGTACACCATTGTCTTTATTAACTATTTAAATCTCCTATACGTTTAATTAGGGTAACAAACAAACAGGATGACATAAAGGCGTTGACTGCTCACAGACCGGAGTTTTTCTTTTTTTAATGATTGTAATGTGTATCCAAAAGATGAACAACAATGTATGGCTCAGTCAGTGTTTATGTCCTTAAAATCAGTTTGTCAAAAAAGCTGTTCTAACTAGAGGTTCTTGTCTGGATAACTAGCAGGTTTACAAAAAATATATGAACAAAAACACATTTTGATTAAATAAAAATGCATTAAAAACATGTTATGATAGTAGTACAATAGTAATTTAGTTAATTTTTCTTATATACAGCACTGATTCACAAAAGATATCATCTCAAGGCACTTTACAGGAAAATTAATGTTTTTATTGGTAAATTTAGTCTAAATTAAATTTTTGTTTGATACCGAAATTGGTACCGAGAACCGTGGATTTTCACTGGTACCGGTACCGAATACTGAAATTTTGGTATCGTGACAACACTAATGTGGACCCATTATGGATGTTAAAACCTAAATGAAAGGCAAGAATTGGACATGTCCTATAGGTTTTCAGTATTTTTAAGATTCTGTTAGCATCTGCAGAGCATGCTTCTCCCACAGCCTGAGATGTTGAACGATTTTTTTACTTTGTTAAATCTTTTACATTGTCCTAAGGACTGTTGTGATTGGAGCTTTTAGGGGGGTGGCATGTTGTGTCAGACATGTTTTTGATAAAAAAGAAAAGCAAATATCTGACATCTTCTATTTATCGATTAATCCATATGAAATAATCCTGATGCATCGAGATATTGAATCGCTGACAAAATAATTGTAATCGAATTGTGAGACTATTACAGATTCCCACCTCTAGTGAGGAGGATGTTGCTAGCTAGTTAGTCCTGTAAAATATGGCATCAATGCGAGCAAAAAAATAATTATTAGTCTTTTATGACAATTTTGACAGAAGACTGGGGTTTTGTGGAGCAAAGAGAGAGAGAGAAGGCTGAATCAATCACAGGTGCCATATCAAGGAATGCAAACTGAGAAGCAAGTACTCTTAAATATGTGAATCTCTCATTTAATCAAAACATTTGCAGTGGTCTCTAGTTGGAATGAATGCCTTGTAAGTCGTTCTCGAGAGAAGAAAAGCTCCGGTTCTCCTGTTTCAGGAACTAGAAGTGAGCCACATCACAGCTGAGCTTCAGACTTCAGGATCTGGAGTCTTATTTCCTGATATGTGGACATCTCTCCTCTGATTGGCTAACAGCAACACGACTCTGACTCTGTTTGCTCTGCAACGTTGATGTTTTATCTCCACAAATAACACAAGCCTGGAGGAGTTCTGCTGTGTGGTGGAGTTGCTAATGCTAACAGTTAGTTTCTACTAGCCGAGACGTTCTCTGCTGTTTCCTGGACGCTAAACCAACAACAGCCTTCCCCGCCGTGAGTCAAGATGGGTGAGTCCATGAATGTTAAGTGACAGTGTGATGTAGATCTGTCAGGCTTTTCTAATCCTTGATTTTCACCGTCTATTTTCTATCAGAAGCTAATGCAGGAGATAGGTGGAGGAGACTATTTTCATGTTCAGCCTGCATGAAAAACTCATTAGAATCAGAACTAATCATTAAATGGTTTTTCAGTTAACTACACCTTTAAGGTTTTAACAGCTGCTAAACATCATGGAACTGAAGCAAGTTTTCATATTGCACACTGTATTGCTAAACATGGAAAGCCATTTACAGATGGAGACTGAAGGCTTTTCTCTGTACCTCAGACGTGTTATTTAATGGGCTTGATTGAGCAGATTGTCTCACATAAAGAGAGTCATCAGTGCCTCCCGCGACCAGCGTCACTCAGGAGAGTTCGGTTTTGTCTGGCCACTTTTTCCAACAGCACAGTTCAGTATTTTCCTCCTATGTTCCCTCTATATTCCAGTCCCTGCTTCGTTGTGGTTCCAAAGGCTGAGCCAGGCAGGCATCACAGCTGTCAGCTGTTGATTGGCTAAGGGTCGGAGTCATTGGTTGCTCCGGAGCTTTCTGCCTCCTGCAGCCATTTCCTGGTTCAGAGTCTGACAAAAAGTCGTAAAACTGAGCAGAATGTCCAACAGCACCACCGTTCTTCTGCTGAGTTGTGTTTCTGTGGAACATACAGGTTACCTCACACTGTTTACTGATCATCTCATCACCCCACGTGTGTGTGTGTGTGTGTGTGTGTGTGTGTGTGTGTGTGTGTGTGTGTGTGTGTGTGTAATCTTAAAGAGCTCTACTCGTTAGTTTTAGAGGTTTGGTGTGAATTACATTTTAGTTTAGGTTAGGGTTAGGCATATTACAGTCATTAAAATGAACAAAAATGAATGCAAGTCAATGGATGGTCCTCACTAAAATAGTTAGACCAGAATATGTGTGTGTGTGTGTGTGTGTGTGTGTGTGTGTGTGTGTGTGTGTGAGCGGGTTATTATTAAACTTAAAGAACAACTTGGATGCATTTACTGTTTTCCTTCTTATTTTAATCCACTGCTTAAGTATCGGATTGGGACTCTGTATCAACAGATCCTCTACATCAAAAGGCTCAGATTGGAACATCCCTTGTTAAGTAACTGTGTTTCTAAATGTTTAACACTGTAACTTTAAGAAATGTTTTTCTAACATTTAAAAACTCAAATTCTGCATTCTGCAAGTGTAAATGTCCTATTAGAAGCAGTCCAGAACCAGGACCTGGTCCACAGGAAACACAGGAAAAGGCAGGCAGGCACAGAAAACTCATTTCGGCCGCTTGTATCCGCGATCTCGTTCTTTCGGTCACTACCCAAAGCTCGTGACCATAGGTGAGGGTAGGAACGTAGATCGACCGGTAAATTGAGAGTTTCGCCTTTCGACTCAGCTCTCTCTTCACCACGACAGACCGGTACAACGCCCGCATCACTGCAGATGCAGCACCAATCCGCCTATCGATCTCACGCTCCACCCTTCCCTCACTCGTGAACAAGACCCCGAGATACTTAAACTCCTCCACTTGGGGCAGGACCTCGTCCCTGACCTGGAGAAGGCATTCTACCCTTTTCCAACTCAAGACCATGGTCTCGGATTTAGAGGAGCTGATTCTCATCCCAGCTGCTTCACACTCGGCTGCGAACTGCTCCAGCGAAAGCCGGAGATCACGTTCTGACGAAGCCAACAGGACCACATCATCTGCAAAAAGCAGAGACCTGATCCTTAGGCCACCAAAACGGATCCCCTCACCACCTTGGCTGCACCTAGAAATCCTGTCCATAAAAGTTATGAACAGAATCGGTGACAAAGGGCAGCCTTGGCGGAGTCCAACTCTCACCGGAAACGAGCCCGACTTACTGCCGGCAATGCGGACCAAGCTCTGACACTGGTCGTACAGGGACCTAACAGCCCGTATCAAGGGGCCTGNTTTTAGTTCCTGTTCCGTTGAGGTCCCTGGCAAGGCAGAGTCAGGCCGGCAGCGCGACTGTGGCCGCTGATTGACTAGGGGGCGGAGTCACTGGTTGCTCCAGAGTCTTCTGCCTGCAGCCATTTCCTGATTCAGAGTGACAAAAAGCCATAAAACTGAGCAGAATGTCCAACAACAGCACCTTTTTTATGCTGAGCTGTGTTTCTGTGGAGCGTACAGGTTACCTCACACTGTTTATTGATCATCTCATGATGTTTTTGTTTGGAGTAAAAATCGCCATCCATCCATCCATCCATCCATCCATCCATCCATTTTCTTCCGCTTATCCGGAGTCGGGTCGCGGGGGCAGCAGCTTAAGGAGGGAGGCCCAGACCTCCATCTCCCCAGCCACTTGGGCCAGCTCCTCCGGGGGAATCCCAAGGCGTTCCCTGGCCAGCCGAGAGACATAATCTCTCCAGCGTGTCCTGGGTCTTCCTTTGGGTCTCCTCCCAGTTGGACGTGCCCGGAAAACCTCACCAGGGAGGCGTCCAGGAGGCATCCTAATCAGATGCCCGAGCCACCTCAACTGGCTCCTCTCGATGTGGAGGAGCAGCGGGTCTACTTCGAGCCCCTCCCGGATGGCCGAGCTTCTCATCCTATCTCTAAGGGAGAGTCCAGCCACCCTGTACCCCATACTCCCAGAGTACCCCCCACAAGGCCCCCCGAGCGACGCGGTCTAACGCCTTCTCCAAATCCACAAAACACATGTAGATTGGTTGGGCGAACTCCCACGCACCCTCCAGGACTCCCCCAAGGGTATAGAGCTGGTCCAGTGTTCCACGGCCAGGACGAAAACCACATTATTCCTCCTGTATCCGAGGTTCGACTATCCGACGGACCCTCCTCTCCAGAACCCCTGAATAGACCTTACCAGGGAGGCTCAGGAGTGTGATCCCCCTGTAGTTGGAACACACCCTGCGGTCCCCCTTTTTAAATAGGGGGACCACCACCCCGGTCTGCCAGTCCAGTGGAACTGCCCCCGATGTCCACGCGATATTGCAGAGCCGCGTCAACCAACACAGCCCCACAACATCCAGGGCCTTAAGGAAATCCGGGCGGATCTCATCCACCCCAGAGCCTTTCCACTGAGGAGTTTTTTGACCACCTCAGTGACCTCGGCTCCAGAGATTGGAGAGCCCAACCCAAAGTCCCCAGACTCTGCTTCCACCCTGGAAGACGTGCCGGTGGGATTGAGGAGGTCTTTGAAGTACTCGGCCCATCGATTCACAACGTCCCGAGTCGAGGTCAGCAGCACACCCTCCCCACTGTAAACAGTGTTGATAGTGCACTGCTTTTCCCTCCTGAGGCGCCGGATGGTGGACCAGAATCTCCTCGAAGCCGTACGGAAGTCTTGTTCCATGGTCTCACCAAACTCCTCCCATGCCCGGGTTTTTGCCTCCGCGACCACCCGAGCCGCATTCCGCTTGGACTGCCGGTACCTATCAGCTGCCTCCGGAGTCCCACAGGCCAAAAAGACCTGATAGGACTCTTTCTTCAGCTTGACAGCATCCCTAACCACTGGTGTCCACCAGCGGGTTCGGGGATTGCCGCCACGACAGGCACTGACCACCCTGCGGCCACAGCTGCGGTCAGCCGCCACGACAATGGAGTCACGAAACATGGCCCAATCGGACTCAATGTCCCCTAACTCCCCCGGGACACGTTCAAAGTTCTATCGGAGGTGGGAATTGAAGCTCCTTCTGACAGGAGACTCTGCCAGACGTTCCCAGCAGACCCTCACAACACGCTTGGGTCTGCCAGATCTGACCGGCATCTTCCCCCACCATCGAAGCCAACTCACCACCAGGTAGTGGTCAGTTGACAGCTCCGCCCCTCTCTTCACCCGAGTGTCCAAGACATGCGGCCGCAGATCAGATGAAACGATAACAAAATCAATCATCGACCTGAGGCCTAAGGTATCCTGGTGCCAAGAGCACATATGGACACCTTTATGCTTGAACATGGTGTTCGTTATAGACAATCCATGATGAGCACAGAAGTCTAATAACAAAACACCACTCGGATTCAGATCAGGAGGGCCATTCCTCCCAACCACACCTCTCCAGGTCTCACTGTCGTTGCCCACGTGAGCATCGAAGTCCCCCAGCAGAACGAGGGAGTCACCCGAAGGAGCACTTTCCAGTACCCCCTCCAGGGACTCCAAAAAGGGTGGGTAGTCTGAGCTGCAGTTTGGTGCATAAGCACAAACCACAATCAGGACCCGTCCCCCCACCCAAAGACGGAGTGAGGCTACCCTCTCGCTCACCGGGGTAAACCCCAACGTACAGGCACCAAGATGGCCAGTATGCCCACCCCTGCTCGACGCCTCTCAGTGGGAGCAACTCCAGAGTGGTAGAGAGTCCAACCCCTGGTTCCAGAGCCAGAGCCATGCGTTGAGATGAGTCCAACTATATCTAGTTGGAACCTCTCAACCTCACACACCAACTCCGGCTCTTTCCCCACCAGAGAGGTGACATTCCACGTGCCTAGAGCCAGCTTCTGTAGCCGAGGATCAGACCGCCAAGGTCCCCGCCTTCGGCTACCACCCTTTCCACATTGCACCCGACCCCTTTGGCCCCTCCCACGGGTGGTGGGCCCATGGGAA
>SSNS01000545.1:217258-234061 GCA_006937985.1 Aphyosemion australe | reverse complement strand
GGTTAACTCACGCTGATTGGTTGTAACTCAGTAGGAAATTACATCAGCAGTCTATGTTCTCTAAAACAACCGGCAGTAATAAAATTTAGGCGATCGTGTTTAAAATTAAACTCCCGACACCGGAACACAAGGCGGAATTTCCCCACAGCTGTTACTAAACTCCTCACCAGAAAACACTGAGGAATTCCCCCACTGTTAAACTCCGCACCAGAAAACACCTTGGAATTTCCCCACATCGCTTTAATTCGCGGGGCTTTGTTGTCTCACAGAGCGCTGTAAAAACTGAGCTTCTGGTCATTGAACGCCACATTTTACATCACGCAGCTGCTCTCGTCCTCTGAATGGATTAAATTATGATAAACTTCAACAGAATACATACTTTTAATGTTATTATTGTTACTGTGGACGCTTTCTGGCGCTGATCAGTGACATCACTCACTGCCGAAGCAGTCGCAATATGCTGACGTCTGTGCAAAGTCCTGAAAGAGCTGAATTTTAATGGAGACAGAACAGCTGAGAGGACTGGGACATTTGAATCTCCCGGTCTTTTCCCTGTCCCAGGATTTACCCTGAAGTTCTGATAAAGGAAACGAGCCTATTGTCTCTGGTGTGCCACTCCACATATTCAGTAAAAGTGGGGAGAGTGGAGGAGAGCGAGGCGTGATTAAAGTCCCCGCTGATGCGCAGGAGCATGTCTGGATGGCGCAGGAGAGTGACGTCACCGCCAGCCTCACTGTTCTTCCCAGTCTGACCGCACTACGCATTCAGTACACTAGGGGGCGTTGTGTACATAGACACCTGATAGACATGGAAGAAATCACCCAGCCGGCTGCTTGAGGTCAGGAAATGCTGCCGCATCTTGGATCGGTTTCCCTGGACTGTTGAGAACAGGGCTCGGGGGATTGCTTTGCACAAGTTTGAGCATTTTTATTGTTTGTATTTTGTAAATATAATATTATTGTATTGTATTTGTGTCCACCAGCACATCTTAGCCAGCTAACGTTAGCTTCATGTTTACTGCCGGTGGTCTCCGGTCTCCTGACAATGAAGGCTAACAGAGACTTTATTAATCGTTTATTCCAAAACACTGATTTAGATTACAGCTCACACAACAATGCTGCTGCTAAAAAACAAAACAAATATTACTGGTATCAGGTATATCTTAAAATTAGATTGACCTCCTTTGTACAGAGAAGGAGTTTATTCCATCATTCTTCAGTTTTCTGGTTCTCCTTCAAAGAGTTAAGTGTATCATGAGGCCACCAGCATTCATACACATACATAGCTTTTTCACAGGGCAGAATACGTATCCCTGCAAAACATGTCTTTATCTCATGTATGAAAGCTTAATTTATTTTAAGAAACTTAATAAGGATCATATCTGGGTGCACCCCAGATCTCTACTGAGAACCACAGGTGTGTACTATACCAGTAATATTTGTTTTGTTTTTGCCAGATTGGCTCGAGGTCCTTCGACTGCCGATGATGACGTCAAACTACGGCAAATCCACTCGGATTTCACACATACGTTTTGGAAAGAGTTCAGCAGTTTTGTCTTGTTTCTTACCGCCTAAATATTTGCTTTATAGCTATTTTTGTTAATAAAACACCATATTGTCGTAGTTTTGTAAAGAATGTGAAACTACATAAAACCAGACTTCCAAAAAGCACAACAGTTTTTATATGTGAAAAATTGTAAATGTATTTACAGAATTAGCAGCCATTTCTGTTTTTATGTGGAATTCTGTATATTTTGTTAGTTCTTACATCCATTCATTCATTCAAAATGTTGCTTGCTATTTGTTCAATAAAGTTATTTTATTTTTATTTTGCCCCTTTTCATCAAAATCAAGAGCTGCTGAGGATCTCTGTTTATCAATTGGTATTTTTGCTTTTATTTTACGTTTCCTTTGGCAAAACAAACATATTTTCCCCAAAAAGTGTTTGTTTTTGGACTACAACCACAAGGACTACAACCGCAATTTTGTTCAAACCAATCAAAATCTTCATTGTCAACGTGCTACTGTAACTTTTATGAACGTGGTATCGTAACTTCTGTAAGTCTTACGTTCAGCCAATCATCTAGTGTGATGTCACCGGCAGGCGCAGGACCCCGAGCCGATCTAGCACCCGAGCAGATCTGGTACCGACAACGGGACGTGTCGGACTGACGTCGCTTCGACGTCCGAATGCTTGCTGGGTAGGATCCAATCAGTAAGAGAGGCTGTAGTTGGATCACCGATCAGTTGTGTGAAGTTGGACCTATTTAAAAGTTTAAGTTCAGTAAGGGCTGATTGATCAAGTCAATTTAAGTTAAAATCTCCCAACAAAATAAATTCCTTATAGTATATATATATATATATATATATATATATATATATATATATATATATATATATATATATATATATATATATATATATATATATTCTCCATCAGCTCCCTGAGGCAGAGACACGCATGCATTGATGGAACCGTTTTGCCTTCAGAATTCCCTGCCAGGACAACAGAGGGCGTATAGCTTTTCTGGGGTATCCTGTCATGTATCCGGTCCAGTATAGTGCATTTACAGTTTATATTTGCAGTTTATATTGTGCGTTTTTGCATTTAAGAGACTTTTTAACAAACTTGTCCCTCATTCTCCTCCACCTCTTCATGCGCTCGCCACCTCTAAACCCACGTTTCCCGTCATTTCCGTCCACAAATAAAACGCTTGCTGCGCATCTTTATACTCCTCCAGTCACGGGTGGATAAACGTTCATATGTTCAGAGTTTTTTCACGAGGTATTCTTCAAGCTGCTCCGTGTCTGCCGCTAGATATCTTTGTCTCTGTTTTAATTTTTTGAGGCTATAATGGCGGTGCTGGTGACGTATTTAAAGGAAGCGGCATCAATCACAAGCTTGTGCTCTCCATCTCATTGGACGAATGTTTAGAGAAGAGGGCTCGACTCTATCTGTCCTTGTGTGCCTGTCGGAGAGCTCTTGCAACAAGGAATAATGGTGTTCCATGTGTCCGTACTGACACAGAGAAGTATAAATTAGGCTTAAGTGTTAAAGAGGGCAGTTATAGTTTTTTTAAGTAAGTCGTAACAGGTCTTTGGTTTCATATGAAGCGATTTTTGCAGTTTCATTCTCAACAGTTTCAGTACCTTCCAGAATGAGCCGTTTCAGGGCTCTGTCACTTTATGCCGGGACCACACTGTGCGTTTTTCGGCCGTCTCACACGACTGCTCGTGTCACACTGTGAGAACTCCAGAAAGGTGGCACACTGTGCGGCACAAGATTTCAGTGAGCCAGACTGCATGACGCCTCGCTCCAACAGGACACGTTAAATCATGAGCGCACCCGAAAGCATACGTCTCTAAAAGCAGACAGCTATAACCAAAACAACAAAGCTGAAAGAGAGAAAAAAGCTCCACAGTTAACACTTCATTTTAGTGTCAGCTCATGACCCAGCTCATCTTCCTCAAAGAGGAAGAATTGATCCGCTACATCATTTTCAAAACCCGCTTTGGCCTCAGACTCCGGCTGTGAGTCTCCTTTTCCCGTCTTCCAGCTAAACAGCTGATCTGTCTGCTGGACATCCATCCTTCTCATCCTCCTTTATACATAAAAACACTAACCTACAGAGAAGTAACTATCTATCTGTCACAGACCGCTCCAATATCTGAAGTTTTGCCATCAATGTGTCTCACTGTTTACTCCGCTCCTGACAGCGCATCACTTCTCCTTTTCCACACCTGCTGCCACTCGCACAGCCTTCCTCTGTCCATCAGCAACAAAACACTACTGAACCCATCCGTATTGGTTGAATATGTGAGATTTCCACTAACAGCAAATAGATCTTGTGTTTTTGTGTCTTATTTTTTATGTTTGTGAGCGCATCTCCTCTCACAACCTCACTGATCACAGAACCGCAGTTTTCACTATTTATCTGATGATCAAAAAAGGTTGTTTAATTATTTTAGTATAAATTCGGTTTTACTTGAACTATGAACAAAAATAAAAACTGGTGTGTAGTTTTTAATCTGCATTTTAAACATAAGTTGAAACCGAAACTTAGAGAGGCGGAGTCTCGCTGCTGCGGCGTCCCAAAGGTGTGTTTTCATTGGTCAACTGCAGACAGGAGTCGTAGGTTTTCAAGCAGTGCTGGAAGACTGTTGGAGGCTGACTTTGGTCGTGAGACAACTGAATGAGCTGTCACAGAGCCGGTCACACTGGACAGATATGCAAATCACCCTCACGTTCATCGTTTTTGTCATGATTCTGTTCACAACGAGATATTTGGTTAAGACGACCAAAAATCACAGTGTGGTCCGGGCTTTAAGAAAATAAGCTGGAGCTGGCCACACCCACCCATCCCTTGATTGGCTGCAATGTTGTGAGCTCTGATATTCGGGAATGGCTCGGAGTAGAGCCGCTGCTCCTCCAGAGTTGACAGGTGTTTGTGGGGGCATTCCTATGCTAACTTTCCTTACCGTGACATCACAATGAAGGACTTTTTGAAATGGCTGGTTTAAGGCATAGTTGCTGAAACGCTGACAGGAAAAAGGATGGATGTTTTTATTCACATTTGAAGTGATTATAAAGGCAGTAGAGACCCACACGGTAGAAAAAAGGGATGCAAAAGGTGAGTTTTACATAATATGTCCCATTTAATCCTCCTGGGTTAGGGTTCAGTGGAGGGTATCGGACCTTGTGCATGGGTTTAGTACCTCTCTTTTGGCTTTGCCTCTGAACATATCATCTGTGTGTTTGAAGGCACTTCTAAAGGCCGTGGCTGCATCCCTGTGCAGCATCTCCTGTTTACTCAGAACAACATGAAGGTGAGTGGCAGAGTAGGAGGCAGCGTCCACCCCCCCGTGGCCGTCAAACACAGCGTAGTAGGCTCGCTCAACTCCATCCTACACCCAGGAAGAGGGAGGAAGAAAAACATCAAGTGCTCCTTTTAAAATAAGAAATTATAAACAAACGACTGCTAACTGGATAGAAGTCGAAATCTTGTACCTGGATTCCGAAGAGCTCATTGAACTCCACCAGAACCACATGCTTGTCCTCCATCTTCCTCCTGGTGTTCTTGATGGCATGAACAGAACACAGGACGGACTTGGATGCAGGAGAAGCAAGCAATGGAACGTCTTGTTGCCATGACAGTGCTATAGATATCAGCTTGTTAAGGAAGAGACGCTGGACCGCTTCTGACTGAAGCACTGACACACAAACAAAACAAATACACTCCATCAAGCACGTACTATTAGCATTAGCAGGAGTCAAGAATTACAAAAGCAGCTAAGGTGTGATGTTCACCAGTGGTCACTCTGCTGGGAGTGTCTACGATGATATGAAGTTATGTTTATTGGTATTGACATTTTTTCATTAATTGTTTCATATTACTGTCCCACAGATAACTATGAAAAGTAAAGATGACTCTGTTACTTAGTCCAGTTGTAGAGAGTTTGAAACTCTGATTGTTCCATTTGTTACTCACCACCACCACCTCACCATCATCATCATCACTATCATTCACACGATCACCATCATCATCATCATCTTCATCACCACCATCATCACCACAATCATCATCATCATCACCATCATCATCACCACAATCATCACCATCATCACCACAATCATCATAACCACAATCATCATCAACACTATCATCATCATCACCATCATCACCATAATCATCATCATCACTATCATCATCATCACCATCACCACCACAATCATCATCACCATCACCACAATCATCACCACNGTGTGGGGGTGTGTGTGTGTGTGTGTGGGTGTGTGTGTGTGTGTGTGGGTGTGTGTGTGTGTAATCTTAAAGAGCTCTACTCGTTAGTTTTAGAGGTTTGGTGTGAATTACATTTTAGTTTAGGTTAGGGTTAGGCATAATACAGTCATTAAAATGAACAAAAATGAATGCAAGTCAATGGATGGTCCTCACTAAGATAGTTAGACCAGAATATGTGTGTGTGTGTGTGTGTGTGTGTGTGTGTGAGCGGGTTATTATTAAACTTAAAGGACAACTTGGATGCATTTACTGTTTTTCTTCTTATTTTAATCCACTGCTTAAGTATCGGATTGGGACTCGGTATCAACAGATCCTCTACATCAAAAGGCTCAGATTGGAACATCCCTTGTTAAGTAACTGTGTTTCTAAACATGGTAACTTTAAGAAATGTTTTTCTAACATTTAAAAACTCAAATTCTGCATTCTGCAAGTGTAAATGTCCTATTAGAGACATCAGAAGCAGTCCAGAACCAGGACCTGGTCCACAGGAAACACCACTAAGTGTTTAGTAGATACTTAGAAACCAGCAAAAATAAAACAGTCCTACCTAGCTGTGTGAGCCTGTCAGCCATCTTGAAGAGCAGCTCCCTCAACTCCTCCTGCGGGGCCTCCATCCTGCTGAGGACCACACTCGGCCCCAGGTTCACATGGAGGTCAGCACTGGAGTCCTTCACCAAGACAGAAACATCCCCACAGCAGCAGGCTTCTCTGAGGCAGGCAGGCAGGCAGGCGTACGCACACACACACACACACACACACACACACACACACACACACACACACACACACACACACACACACACACACACACACACACACACACACACACACACACAAAGGGAGTCCAGGGCCCTCATTTATCAAACGTTCGTAGAAATATTCCTATATTCCATCCTATGAACGAAATTTAGAATGTTCGTACAAACGATCAAAATCCTGATTTATGAAACATGCGGTGGCCACTCGTACGCACGTTCCTCAACTGTTGATAAATCCCAACTGTGCGTACCCAGGTGCTTGCGTCTGTTTACAGTCTTTTACAGAAACACCTTCAATTAACCAGAATTGGTCACACCACATCCTCAACTCATGAGGGCAATCCCTGCGTTTCTCCCGGGAAAAAAACTTTATTGACAGTGAGATTGAGGCACTGGCTGCCGATGTAGAAGAGAACCAAACAAGTTTCAGAGGTTGTAAATGTGGTCAGGACAGAGGAGAAGTCCCTGTCAGAAAAGAAAAATGTTTCAACATAAACTTAATCTGATAAATCGTAGAGTAACGTTGTCATTTACCGTTTATATTGAAGGAGTTGAATGCATGTTCTGTTTGGAGTTAGTTTTGTTGAAATGTTCTGAGGAGGTTCTCATAGTTGTCAAAAACTGGATATGGACTGGAATCAGATTTGTGTGGTTTGTCTGTGGCTCCACAAAAGTTCCTGAATCCGGGCGTAGCTCCAGAAGGATCTCCTTCAGGAATCAGATCAGTGCACTCATGGAGGACGTGCTTCCCTCCAGAGAGCACGCTCTACCATATCCTCCAAGATCAGCCATGCTACAATGTCAGGTGGGTCATTCCAGAATTCGGGGACATTCTCTGTCCCACCCACAAAAAATCAAACAATCCATGCACAAAACACTAAAACACATATTTGCCGTCTAAATTATTCTTGTTCTTAAAAGAATCCCTGTAATTATAGTTGTTGAAAAATATATTTCAAAATATTATTCAAAATGCCCCTAAAATGCTGTTTTTCTCTTGTCCCACCTTCTTGGATGAGAAACTTGGATGTCAAATAAAACTGTTAAAATAAGTTTTAAATATACTTTTTTTGCCTCATTTTGTTTATATGTGTTTCTAGTAATTGTTAAAACTATTACTATAATCAACACATTTTAAATAATTCTAAAAATGCACGGAATTTGTGTCCCACAACATGTGCAACCCTGTTACCAAAACATTTTTAGCATAGCAGAAAACGAGGGAAAGCGGGGTGTCACGACACAAAGAATATTACATCATCAAGCCCTTAGCTAACGCTATGTGCAGACCAAAGGTAAGTTCTCTCCTCTGTTTTTCATAATTTTTTATTCTTTTCTGCCTTGCCTGATTGTGCCACTCTAACAAAAGCAACCCTGTTACTCATTTTTTTGGAATATGACAATTTAATTAAAAAGTTTTCTGTAATTATTAATATAACCAAGTTTTTCCTTGATGCTATCAGTAACTTTACATTTCACAGCTAGCATCTATTCTTGGAAACAAGCTAACATTAGCATTGAATTTTCAACCCTGTTACTGTAATTAGAGTAACAGGGTTGCCTTTCTTTCAGTTCATTCAGTAAGGACAATCCATTATCTAGGGTCAAATTAAATTCTATGTATTATTTTGCATTGTTTACTTGTTTAAAATGTATTACTATGTTTTCATATATGTTCAGAATTTTAATATGAATGGCTGTTTTTTCATATTTGCCATCAGGTAACATGTATGTCAGTATTGCAACAACCAGCTGGGTGGGATGATCAACTGAATGTTAATTCAACTGTTTTTAAGTGTACATATTCACATTATTTTAAACAAACATTGTGACAACTTTTAAACTGATTTCTACAGAGTTCTAGCACACCACTGAGCGCCGCAGAAAAACAAAGTGATACAGTGCCAGACGTGATGCTGATGAACAGATGAGACAGCAGTATTTAGAGAGAGAGAGAAGTGGAGGAAAGATGTTGAATCAGGGAAGAAAAAAAGGCAAAAAGATTTTTGTTTGCCTATTGAATTTTTGTTCAGAAAAATTGGTTTCCTATTAATAAGTTCTTTCATCCTTCCTAAACAAGTGACCCTTTATCAAAAAAATAATAAATTGTTCAACAAGAAAACTGTTAGGTATTTTGAATGAATAAACTCATGAATTACAGGTTAATATGCATTGGATGTTAATAAATGAAATATCCATCCATCCATCCATTTTCTCCCGCTTATCCGGAGTCGGGTCGCGGGGGCAGCAGCCTAAGGAGGGAAGCCCAGACCTCCCTCTCCCCAGCCACTTGGGCCAGCTCCTCCGGGGGAATCCCAAGGCGTTCCCAGGCCAGCCGAGAGACATAATCCCTCCAGCGTGTCCTGGGTCTTCCTTTGGGTCTCCTCCCAGTTGGACGTGCCCGGAAAACCTCACCAGGGAGGCGTCCAGGAGGCATCCTAATCAGATGCCCGAGCCACCTCAACTGGCTCCTCTCGATGTGGAGGAGCAGTGGGTCTACTTCGAGCCCCTCCCGGATGACCGAGCTTCTCACCCTATCTCTAAGGGAGAGCCCAGCCACCCTGCGAAGAAAACTCATTTCGGCCGCTTGTATCCGCGATCTCGTTCTTTCGGTCACTACCCAAAGCTCGTGACCATAGGTGAGGGTAGGAACGTAGATCGACCGGTAAATTGAGAGTTTCGCCTTTCGGCTCAGCTCTCTCTTCACCACGACAGACCGGTACAACACCCCCATCACTGCAGACGCAGCACCAATCCGCCTATCGATCTCACGCTCCACCCTTCCCTCACTCGTGAACAAGACCCCGAGATACTTAAACTCCTCCACTTGGGGCAGGACCTCGTCCCTGACCTGGAGAAGGCATTCTACCCTTTTCCGACTCAAGACCATGGTCTCGGATTTAGAGGAGCTGATTCTCATCCCAGCTGCTTCACACTCGGCTGCGAACTGCTCCAGCGAAAGCCGGAGATCACGTTCTGACGAAGCCAACAGGACCACATCATCTGCAAAAAGCAGAGACCTGATCCTTAGGCCACCAAAACGGATCCCCTCACCACCTTGGCTGCACCTAGAAATCCTGTCCATAAAAGTTATGAACAGAATCGGTGACAAAGGGCAGCCTTGGCGGAGTCCAACTCTCACCGGAAACGAGCCCGACTTACTGCCGGCAATGCGGACCAAGCTCTGACACTGGTCGTACAGGGACCTAACAGCCCGTATCAAGGGGCCTGAAACCCCATACTCCCAGAGTACCCCCCACAGGGCCCCCCACAGGGCCCCCCGAGGGACGCGGTCGAACGCCTTCTCCAAATCCACAAAACACATGTAGATTGGTTGGGCAAACTCCCACGCACCCTCCAGGACTCCCCCAAGGGTATAGAGCTGGTCCAGTGTTCCACGGCCAGGACGAAAACCGTATTGCTCTAAATGAAATATGATGTTATTAAACAGCATTTGTGCAGTCCTTTCAGTATTTATTTGTCACATGATGTACAATCAAAAGTATTGTGTCCATTCAACCCTGTTACCATATCATTTTAAACAAAATTATATTAAATGAGTGTCTAAACTCTCAAGGCTTTGACCTCTTGACCTTGTAATCGTTTTACTGATTTGATGCATAATAATTTTGAGCGAATATTTGAAAATCATTACTGAAAAAAGTTAAAAAAAGACATGTGAATTTGGAAAAGTTGGTCAAGCCAGATTCCAAAAGTTGCTTAAATTATTTTGGCTTGAGCTTAATTTGAAATTAAATAATTACTCAGTTAGAAATTGACATTATTTACATAACTATGAAGGATTTATCAAACCTTTTTAGACAAAATATACTTTTTCAGGTTCCTGAGTATCTGTAACAGGGTTGCACTGGGACGAGCACAGAACAAATAAAAGATCTTAAAAAACAGTTTATTATTGATGCATAAGCTGGACAACTCAAATTATTTGATGGCTTGATACTTGGTATTTGTAATTACATGACAGAAAAGTTCAAATTAAATGATACATTTTTTCAATGTTTTGTTACCCAAATTGTCCTCTAATTCTGGAATGACCCAGATACCTGTCAGTCACAGGTGTCTTTATAGGTTCTAACAGCAGGTGTGTGATAAAGCTGTTTCTCCACAGACATCATTACTAACTGGGTAATAATAATTAGTGGATGAGGAACACGTGTGGATGTTCGTACGCGTGGTCAGCGCTGTTCTGATCTTCAGGAACATTTCTACACACAAGTAGATGGTAAATACCACACTATGCGTAAAATCGTTTCAACGCACGAAATACGCACAGATCTGATCGTAAGTACGGTTGATAAATGAGGGCCCTGACATGAAGAGCAAATCCTTTTGCTTCAGCAACTGTCTGTCTAGATTTCTAGGCTAACCAAACCGTTTACTCCCACGTCTCTCACCTAAACTTCTGGATGTAGTCGTGGGTGGATTTGAGTGCCAGCCTCTGTGTCTGAACGAACACACACACACACACACACGCACGCACACACACACACACACACACACACACACACACACACCTGTTAGCAGTCGCAGCAGAACCAGCCTCATACAGAGACAATCCTGAAACCCACCTGCCGATTCAGAGAATCCTCGGTGAGTTCGGAGCTCCAAACAGAGGCTGCATCTGTCAGACTGACCCGAAGGGAACACACACACACACCTGTGAGTAACACACACACACACGCACACACACGCACACTAGTAACTCCGGACGCACCTGATTGTAAATACTCCAGGTTTCCTGCGAGTGTAGCAGATATATTTTGTCCGGCTCCTGGAGTCCAACACGATGGTGTAAGAACAATCATCTACATCCATCTTTTACCTCTGAGACAATAAATAAACACAAAACTATTCCGTCTACGTTTAACCCATACCCGAGTTCTTCCAAGTACAGTTGGGTGCAGCTTGTAGGACGGGGCGGAGAGTGGGCACAGGGCACGACCACACTGTCACTTATGTCTATGGTCACTACCCGATCCGTACCGGAAACCCGATCCGTACCACGCATGCGCGAAAGGCGTCTACTTCCGGTGTCGGTACCAGATCTCATGGTGCGTTCGATTTGTCCTCGGAACTCGGAAATCCCGACTTCCGAGTAGGAAAAATCAAATAAAACGCCCCGCAAAGTCGGAACTCCCAGTCGGAAACTCGGACGTTTTTCAGAACTCCGACCTCGAAATCCAAGATGGCAGCGCCCTCGAAAACTGCTGTTTAGGTAGCTCTCAACGAACACATACGACTAATAAACAAAACTTTTAGTTTGTTCAAATTAGAGATGCAAGCGCTACATGTAACTTTTATTTCAAACACACTCTTATATGTGTGTCTTGTAAAATAAACAGACAAATCGAACGCACCAACAGTCCATCATTCGTGTTTGTTTTTTACCTATTTGACCTGATAAAAAATTAAAAAATAAAATAAAATAAAAATAAAAAAGTTAAACTGAATAATTGGAATTCCAACTTCTCCGACTACGGAAACCAGAACGCTGTTAACTCGGGTGTGACGTCATTCCTAGTTCCGAGTTCCGACTTCCGAGGTAAATCGAACGCACCATCATAGACATTATAATTGATAGACCCCCTATTGGTCGCTCGGGCGCAGGAAATGCGGCCGCCATCTTAGGTCGGTCGGGCTTCCGGCAGACACGAACCATAACAATAGCAGTAAACATGATGCCTGAGCTCTGTGTGGTTTATTCTTGCTCTAATCGGCGGACTATTGAGACCATGGCTCGGGGGATAACTTTCACAAGTAAGTTCGACCTTTTTTGTTGTTTGTATTTTGTAAATATAACTTTGTTGTACTATATTTGTGTCCACCAGCAGCACCTCCTTGTTAGCTAACGTTAGCTACATGTTTACTGCTGGTGCTCCCCTGACAGTGAAGGCTAAATGAGACTATTAATCATTCCAAAACACTGACTTAGGTTACAGCTGACACAAGAATGCTGCTGTAGAAATCAAACAAATCTTCCTGGTATCAGATAGCTCATGTCTCAGACCCTCCCCTCTGACTGGAGAATAGTTAGCTAACATGCTGAAGAGTTTTGCTGTGCAGAACTTTTTTCTGGTTTTACCCTTTGAGGAGTTTTAGTTCATTATCAATAGAAAGGCAGTTTTTAGGTTAAAGAAAGGTTCTAAGAAATCTTAAAGAAGAAGTAAACAGAATAGTAGGAATAACACAAGATTAATTAAGAAAATAGCATTGACCTCCTTTGTACAATATTGGTAGACACTAATCTGCAAATTGCATGTTTTTGTTTTCTAGGTTTTCCCACAAAAGATGTGAGGAAGAAGTGTGAGGCTTCCTGCAGCTGATTTATTATGATTAGAACTGGGCTGTGTCAGATGGAGTCTGTTTCATCTTCAGCTTCCTGGTTCTCCTTCAAACAGTAAGTGTATCATAAGGCCATCAGCATTCATACATGTACATATCCTTTTATCAATTACAAGGCAGAGTGTAATACGTATCCCCCCTACATACCTTGTCTTGATAATATTTGTCAAAAATTAATTTATTTTAATAAACGTCCTAAGAATCATGTCTAGGTGCCCCAGAGTTTTCACAGCACCAGAGGCCCCCTGATGTAAACTGAGAACCACAGGTGTGTACTATAAACAGTATATTATTGTCAAACATTATGCTTGTTTGTTTTAACCAGAAAAGTGCAAAACTACATCCAGAAGAGCCAAAGAGAGCCTGTCTGTGACCTCCCAAGACTCTGACCTCAGCCTGATAATGTGAGTATTTGAACATCATAACACTAACCCTAACCTAAACCAAAAGCGTATTCACACCATAACGCTAAAACCATGTTTTAGGGCATTTTGTCATTGTGATGCCCAGCCAAATGTCCCCACAATGTGGAAATGTCCACACGCTACACGCTTAAAATTTGTTCACTTCAGCATATAAAAACAAGTACCTCAGAGAGACTCTATTTTTGCCCCTCCCACTCCACACACAATACAAAGCAAATCTTAATGTTGTCCAATTTTTGAAAATTACTTATGCAAATATATTAAATATGTTTCTATTCCTTTACAGGAGGCTGTGATTGGTGGATGATGAGGCTGGCCCTCAACAAGATGATGCCAGAAAAACCAAACTAAACACAAATGTGTAGCTGTCATGCTGGATGCCACGGCCGTCAGACTTGATCTCATTGGTTAAGTCTGTGGTTCTGAAGAGAAGGCAGCACCACATGGCCAAACTCACCTCTCTTGAACTGCAGAAGGGGAGCTCCAGATAAAAGTTCTACAAAGCAGTTCTCTTCCAGGGGTTTTAGCTCATGTAAAGCTTTCAATTACTATTTTAAAACATTCTCAACACAAGTAACAGATAAATTAAGACAAAAAAAAATTAACTCCATTAAGCAGTTAGTTCTTTTTTTTTTCTCTTTCTCCCCGTTTGGCTGTAAAGTAATCAGAATTGATGTCTGAGTATTGAAAACAAGCCTTACAATTTTATTCTCACAGGTGGAACGTTATAGATTCAGCTACACACAAAAATACAACAGAACCAGAATATCACTATGCAGTCAGTTCTGACAGATGGTTTGTCGATTTCTTGTCATTCAGACTTTGTTTTAGTTGTTGTCTCTCTCACCTTCTCTTTGAGTTATATTGGTACTATATGTATATGAAACACTCATTTATTTAAATTGTTATCTATAAGAATTATATTGTATATATTAATTGTCTATTAAAATGGCTGAGTAGTACTTTCTGCTTCTCTTTCATATATTAAGTGTGTTTTTTTTATAAATACCTACCACAGATCTCACCAGTAGCGGTTTTAGGCACGGGCAGACCGGGCGGCTGCCCGGGGCGGCATTTTTTAGGGGGCGCACAATCGCTGAGTAAAAAAAAAAAAAAAAGAAAAAAACCTGCGCGCCGCAACATGGTTTTCTATTAGCTGTCATATCTGTGTCTGGACTGGAACCAGCACGTTGGCGCCCCCTGCAGCTGCAGGCGCTCCTGCTGACTGAGAGGGTTCAGGCGAGCGCNCTGCCGATTCAGAGAATCCTCGGTGAGTTCGGAGCTCCAAACAGAGGCTGCATCTGTCAGACTGACCCGAAGGGAACACACACACACACCTGTGAGTAACGCACACACACACGCACACGCACACTAGTAACTCC
Organism: Aphyosemion australe; assembly: GCA_006937985.1. NCBI lineage: Eukaryota > Metazoa > Chordata > Actinopteri > Cyprinodontiformes > Nothobranchiidae > Aphyosemion > Aphyosemion australe. The sequence goes on along the minus strand of SSNS01000545.1, from coordinate 219,333 downwards.
GGACGCACCTGATTGTAAATACTCCAGGTTTCCTGCGAGTGTAGCAGATATATTTTGTCCGGCTCCTGGAGTCCAACACGATGGTGTAAGAACAATCATCTACATCCATACCTCTGAGACAATAAATAAACACAAAACTATTCCGTCTACGTTTAACCCATACCCGAGTTCTTCCAAGTACAGTTGGGTACAGCTTGTAGGACGTGGCGGAGAGTGGGCACAGGGCACGACCACACTGTCACTTATGTCTATGGTCACTACCATAGACAGGTCACTACCCGATCCGTACCGGAAACCCGATCCGTACTACGCATGCGCGAAAGGCGTCTACTTCCGGTCGACGCATTTTACGATAGTTACGGGTCAGAGTATCTGTTAAGATGTTAAAAATTATAATTATCTCTTAAAATGTTTGCATTATTGAAACATTTCAATATAATGTAGCTAAAAACAAAAAAAATAAGAAAACGTCGGACCGTACAGATCGGGTCAAGTACAGTTGAATGCAGGCTGTATGACGGGGCGGAGAGTGGGCACAGGGCACGACCACACCATATATGGAAATATGCTGGTGAAGGTTCTCAGTCATCCAGGTCATGGTAATCCAAGGGGTTCAAATGAAGGCAACTGGACTTCTTTGGTTTCTTGAAGACGTTTCGCTTCTCATCCGAGGAGCTTTGTCAATTCTGACTGGAATATGGGAGGGTCGATCTTATAAACTGTAGCTGTCTATTGTTGCTCAACGAGCAGCATCTGCCTGTGAATGCCCCTCCTCCCTACCTCTTGATGAGTCGTTAGCATTGTTAGCCTCTATTGTTTGTGAGTCGTTGATTTGATTAGATGCAGGAGGGTGTGAACTGGACTGAAACTGTTTTGGAACTTGGTTCAAAGCTTTCACCTTTCCAGCACCTACAATGCAGCTTTGAACCAAGTTCCAAAACAGTTTCAGTCCAGTTCACACCCTCCTGCAAAAGCTGATTAATAAAAATGTTTTACACTTTTTATTTTGTTTAACTAGAACCTGTTTTATTATAGCAACCACTAACGCACCCATACATTAACACACAAGTCTAAACTTCAATCCTGCTTAAGGCTTCTTTAATTCTGTCCTATGTCTGCATCTAGTGTAGAAATATTGACACAAATTAATTTGCCCTAATAGAATAATCTAGTCTCGTTTTAAGTGTTTAAATATTGTAGATTTTGAGCTGGACCAGTTCTAATGTGATCAAGATTCCATAAAACTACAGCCTATGCTTTCCAATAAACTCTCACAAATTAAGTAAAGGGTTCATAAATCACAAACTGGGGTTTTAGGACACTGCTGTTAATGCAGAATAATCTAGTCTTGGTTTGAAACGTTTAAGTATTGTAGTTTTAAAATTAGAGCTAAGTAAAGAGACTCAGGAAATAGAAAAATGATTTGGAATTGCCCTTTAGCCCTTTTCCGAGTCGGAAGCTAGAAATGAAACTACGATGGTTGAAAAAAGAAATTGTTTCTTAATAACATTTTTTTTTAACAATATTTGAAAAATATTGTGTTGAAAACAACGTGGAATAAAAGTAAAACGAATGAACAAAAAATAATTTAGTTGTAACTAGTTAATGGTTGGTTTTAACCAAAAACAAAACAAAACTCAGATACCGCAGTTGACATAGGAAATAGCGCCCCCTTCAGTTCCAGAAAGCAATGGCACCTTTTCCATATATGGTATGGTTGTGCCCTGTGCCCACTCTCCGCCCCATCCTACAAGCTGCACCCAAGACCTTCTCAGTTCTTCCTCTACATTCTTCTTCTGGGCCTCAAATTTAAGTTCTACCGCCACCAGCTGGTGTGGAGGACCGGAGCTGTTCTAGCTTCTCCATAGTCATGATTATTTCCACTCTGACAACAATGAAAGAAAATGAACACATCTTTTGTACATGTCTGACTGATTCTAGAACAGCTTCAGTTGCGTGGTAAATGTTTTTTTGATCATACACGTTCCAGTGGAGTTTGTATGGAAGCCCATTCCCGCCACCTAGATAAAAAAAAATTATTATTATCTCATAATTATGAGATACTAAGTCATTAT
>SSNS01000545.1:174198-181698 GCA_006937985.1 Aphyosemion australe | reverse complement strand
GCATCATCATCATCACAATCATCACCACAATCATCATCACCATCATCACCACTATCATCATCACAATCATCATCACCACAATCATCATCACTACCAGTCATCATCACCACAATCATCAATCACTATCATCATCACCATTCATCATCACCACAAACATCAATCACTATCATCATCACCACAATCATCATCATCACAAACACCACCACCACAATCATCATCATCATTATCATCATCATCATCATCACAATCATCACCACAATCATCATCATCACCATCATCACCACTATCATCATCACAATCATCATCATCATCATTATCACCATCATCATCATCACCATCATCATCAATATCATTATCATCATCATCACCATCATCACCACAATCATCATCATCATCATCACCATCATCATCACAATCATCATCACTATCACCACAATCATCATCATCATCACCATCATCATCACAATCATCATCACTATCACCACAATCATCATTATCATCACCAACACCACAATCATCATAATCAATATCATTATCATCATCACCATCATCACCTCAATCATCATCCCCACAATCATCATCACCATCATCACCACAATCATCTTCATACAGGCTGAACATGAAAATAGCCTCCTACATCAATCTCCTGCATTAGCTTCTGACAGAAAATAGACACCGTCACTTAAAGGGACACTAGTCAGTTTTGGCTTGTTTTTAGCACCCCCTAGTGTTCATTGGTGAAAGTGAAAGTAAAAGCTATCTCTCCTCGCTGTGCATTCGTCTTTTTAACACCTTATTCTAACTGCTGAAATGTCTCCCCAGCCTTCATTAGTGTCTACAGGAGTGGTTCATCACTAAGTTAAACAAATCAGCTGTGTTCATGATCTAAAACATGCAGGAAACATGCTGAAAGCAGACTGCAGAGCCAATTTTTTCTAAGGCCCAACAGACCAGACCGGCAACTGTGAAGTTGCAAGTGGAATATTCTGGCCACAGGGGGCGACAGGGGCTGGGTGGCCTTTCATTCACCATGTAAAGGGTCATTTTAGCACAAACTGGCTCAAGAACATGATTTAAAAATATTATAAAGTTGCAAAGTGTCCCTTTAACATTCATGGACTCACCCATCTTGACTCACGACGGGGAAGGCTGTTGTTGGTTTAGCGTCCAGGAAACAGCAGAGAACGTCTCAGCAACTAGAAGCTAACCGTTAGCATTAGCAACTCCACCACACAGCAGAACTCCTCCGGGCTTGTGTTATTTGTGGAGATAAAACATCAACGTTGCAGAGCAAACAAAGTCAGTGGTAGAGTTGCATTGTTGTTAGCCAATCAGAGGCGAGATGTCCAAATATCAGGAAGTAAGACTCCAAATCCTGTTGTCTGAAGCTCAACACTAATCTGGCTCACTTCTAGTTCCTGAAAATGGTGCACCAGAGCTTTTTTTCTCCCCCAGAGTACGACTTACATGGCATTTATTCCTACTAGAGACCACAGCAAATGTGTTGATTAAAAGAATGAACTACACCTTTAAAGCAAGGAAAAGTCTCACATGCAACATCTATCTCTCAGCAGAACTCCTCAACTCTCTCTATATATATTAGCAGAGCTCTGCTGCCACCTAGTGTTCAAGTCAGTACACAACACACCATCACCATCGTCGACGTCGTCATCAAAAAATTAAAAAACAAAAGTAAAACAATGTTGAATACATAAAATGATAAATGGGGATAATAGAGATACTATCATCAGAAAGGGAAATAAAGAAGGAAATAAAGCTCCAAATAACAAAGGAGGCAATAAATATATTTTTTGCACACATGCAACTAAAATCTTACAGACTAATTTGTCCTCTTCCTCCTGGTTGGCCTCTGCGTCACAGGGGACATGGAATGGAGATAGGTCATCTTTCAGAAGCTGGGACAGCGCTGCTCGGCACAGGAGGGCACTGAGGCCCAAAGGAGCACCTCTATATTAACACACACACACATACACACACACACACACACAACATATTATATCATCTGATTTTGCAGTTGAGTGACCCACAGCAGATACAGGATCCCCCTCTAACTCTAGTAAATGAAGTAATATGTTTAATCTGTGGGGACAGCTCACTTATAACATGTACATAAAATTGATCTGCATTGTCATCGTTCACTCCAGTAGTTGAACAAGACATTATTCTGTTGGCTTGGCTGAGAAAAGCAAAGAGAGGAAACAGGAAGCGGGGAAAACAATGGTGTTTCTGCAGACAGTGAACTGTTCCTAACAGGGCATAGAAAACTGTTAGCAGACCAGAGAGAACTTGAGTCTGTGATAAACCACCTCTATCATGTTTGGAAACCAATGACCAACAACCTTTTATCATTCTTTTCCTTTTTGTATCATTCCGTTTGCTGGTTTGTGTTTTTGCTTCTAGACAGAATCAATCAATCAATCAACCTTTATTTGTATAGCACCTTCCACACCCGTTACAGGAGGCCAAGGCGCTGAGAACAACATAAAATCATGAAAAAAAGTAATATTAAAACATTGAACAGTAGAAAAAATACATAAAAGCATAAAAACATAAAAGCATAAAAACATAAAAGCATAAAAACAGGCAGACATCAAGCGTTTTCTGGAAACGCTAAACGAAAAAAAAGGGTTTTCAGCCTACTCTTAAAAACTGGCAGAGATGTAGACAGCCTAATTGATGGTGGCAGCTGGTTCCAGAGCAACGGCGCTAAGGCTGAGAAAGCCCGGTCCCCACGAGTCCGACACCTAGTGCGAGGGACCACAAGCAGGCCCTGATCAGAGGAGCGCAGAGAGCGTGATGGCACATGCTTTTTCAAGAGCGCCGCTAAATAAGGAGGGGCGCCTCCCTGAAAGAAATGAAAAACAAACACCAAAAGCTTAAAACGCACCCGATAAAAGACTGGAAGCCAGTGTAGGGAGGCCAACACTGGACTGATGTGGTCCAGTTTCCTGGTGCCAGTCAGAAACCTGGCGGCGCTGTTCTGCACAAGGTGGAGGCGATGAAGTGTTGACTGACCAAGCCCAGCATAGAGAGAGTTGCAGTAATCTAACCTAGAGATTACAAATGCATGGAGTACCTGCTCCAGGTGGACTCTAGACAGCATAGGCTTGATTTTGGCAAGGCATCTCAGATTGAAAAAACACGATCGGATAACGGAATTGACGTGAGCATCAAACTTAAGTCCAGAGTCAATTCTCACCCCCAAGCTAGTGACAACTTGCTTCAAAAAGGGAGAGAGAGGGCCCGGATCAACTACTGAACCCGCAGCAAGCCTGCTGTTTGGATTTTAAAAAATGAGCTCTGTTTTACCCTCATTCACATGCAAATAGTTAGCCGCTAGCCAAGACTTAACCTCGCTGAGACAGGACACAAGAGACATGATAGCAAGACCATTCCCCTGACGAAACAAGGTGTAGAGATCATCAGAATCAGTGATTTAGTCACTGCAGAAACAACTCAGATCTAACCAGAGTGAGTTTTGCAACGGGCAGGAATGCAGCCTAACCCATAAACGCAGGTACGCACACAGGTGTGTAAAGACAGGTAAATAAAACCATTTTCTGTATACTTGCTTACACACAAAGAAATGACAGGTAAGTTAAGGGGAGGTTCTGGTGCAGGACCCCTAGAACCAGGACCAGAACAGAATACAGAAATTAATCTGAGAAATAAATAAGGAGAGCTGAAATAAAAGTTCTGATGCAGCTTTACTTTTCATCTGAATCTCTTTATGTTACACATTTCCCTGAACATTTAAAGGAGTAATACGTAAGAATTCTACAGTGAAACAATCACAAAACAGCCTAACGTCTCAATCATGTTGGAAGGAAGGTTACAGTGAAACAGATTTCCTTGTCAGCAGGCTGGGGGGTGGTCAGTTTTTCTCCTTTCATAAAAACTAAAGCGGGACGTCACTATTTACTATCTGTGAGCCTGCAAGATTGCTGTGTCGGGGCGGAGCTACCGCTGCAGCGATGGCATTTGTAATTCAACAACAGCAGGCAAAAAGTTCCAGAGCTGTTTAAAGAACCGAAGCCAATAAACAGGAGCAACCCAGAAGTTATTTCTTGTACCCCTAAGAAGCCACGGCATCCTAGCCTAGTGAACTAGACCAAATTCTTGCTTTGCAAAGTTTGGTCTAGGCACGCTTCATTGGAACCCTCGCAGCCCGATCCACTGCAGTGGCTGTCCAATCACAGCTCGCTATAGTTTTGGTTGGGCGCTCTATATTGTGGGCCAATCACAGAGCAGGAGTAGCCGATGACATCAGAGCTGCGACCGCAAACACAAACAACATGGCGGCAGCGCAGCAACCACGTTCATTTGAAACGGCTTTGTCATCAACATTGGATTATTTAGACTCTAACGTGCGTAAGTCTGTCAGAAATACTTAGCGGCTTCTTATTTTTATCAAACAAAGTAGTGCAATGTCCCAGTACACCTGATATTCACATGTTTTTCATACAAAAACGACAGAAATCATTGATGCTAGACGCTATTGCTGCCTCCCTCTTTTCGGTCGCTGTGATTACGTCACGTTGTTCGTTACTCTGATTGGTCCTAGCGCTATCCAATTGCGTGCAGACAGTTTGAAAGACAACCATAGATCCCGCGTCACGACTGAGAGCCGTCAATGGGTCGTGGCCAGACTCTATATTCACATCTATAGGATGGCTTGCCAGGCTAACGGCATCCTTTTATTTTACTTTAATATCAGGTAAAGCAGGCTAGAGGTTAAAGTTGAGCTAACGTTGCTAATGGTGAATCAGAAACAAATAGTCGGCTCTAAAAATATCTCAAGCTACTTTTTCATTTACCAACAACTGGATATTACAGTGAAATGTACAGTGCTCAGCATAAATGAATACTCCGCCTTTAAAAAGTACAAATTTAATCAGTAGCTCAATGATCAAAAGAACAATTTCCAGAATGTTCACAAGGCTGAGTTTTATTGAACATTTGTTCTAACTAACTAACCCTAACCCTCCATAACATGAAGTTAAGGTTCATAATATAACTTAGATCACAAAACCTTTCAGTTTTACTAAAATTGCTTGAAGTAAAAATGAATCCACCCCGCAATAAAAACTACTACATCTAGTATTTTGTATGACCATCATGATTTTCACGGACAGCATCAAGCCTTCTAAGCATTAAGTGAACAAGTTGGCGACATAGTGCAACATCTATCTTTTTCCATTCTTCAAGAATAACCTCTTTTAGAGCCTGGATGCTGGATGGAGAGTGATGTTCAACTTGCCGCTTCAGAATTCCCCACAGGTGTTGGATTGGGTTCAGATCAGGAGACATACTTGGCCATTCAATCACCTTCACCCTGTTGTTCTTCAGAAATGCAACAGTAGCTTTAGATGTGTGTTTTGGATAATTGTCATGTTGGAAAAGTGCACGATGACCAAGTGCACGGAGTGATGGCAGCATCTTCTCCTTCAGTATAGAGCAGTACATTGTTGAGTTCATGATAGCATCAATGAAATGCAGCTCCCCAACACCAGCAGCACTCATTCAGCCCCACATAAGGACACCATGCATTTCTCTTTGAAATCCTCACGCAGAAATCGGTTGGGGGCTACAAATATTACAGTGAGATAAACTGAGTGCTGCAAACACTATGAGCTAATGACTGTGTCCTCTAGGCCACATTATCTACCCAGAGAATTCTCAGAAATCACTGTCATTTTAGCATATGTACCGGGACCTGATTTTAACACAGCAGCTGAACATATTGCAGACTGTTACAACAAAGCTGTCAATAGGACTGGAGGGCAGCCCGTGTTTTTACTTGGTGATTTTAACAGATGTGATATCACCACACATCTACCACACTTGGAGCAATATGTAACAACCCCCACGAGGATGCAGAACACTCTGGATTTGTGTTTTGGAAACATTCCACTGCATGCACTTCAAAATCACGCCCACCTCTTGGTCTCTCAGATCATAACGTCTTTCCTTTATTGCCAAAATACAGGTCCCAGCTGAAGACTGGTAAACCCATTTTAAAAACCATTAGAGTCTGGAACTACGATGCAGCTGAAACTCTAAGGGGCTGTTTTGAGCTGACAGACAGGGATCTGTTTTTTGATGACTGTGACAATGATTTTAATACCCTGTCGGAGTTAATAACTTCCTATATTTTATTTTGTGAAGACATGGTCACTCCCACTAAACAAATAATATTCATCCAAATAATAAAAAGTGGGTCACTAAGGACAGGAAAGACTGCTTGGTTCAGAAAAGGAAAGCATTCTTGATGGGTGATAAGATAAAGGTGAGGGAAAAGGAGTTCAGAAGGAAGGCTAAATTAGCCAGGATAAATTACAAAGACAAGGTGGAGCAGAAACTAACATCGGGAAACGCAATGGAAGCGTGGCAGGGTTTAAACATTATGATGGGCAGGGCTCCCAAACCCACGAAAATTGACTGCTCAGATCCTGCTTCCTTTGTTCACAAAAATTAAAGCAGGGGTCCCCAATCCTGGTCCTCAAGGGCCGGTATCCAGCAGGTTTTAGTTGTAACTCTGCTTCAACACACCTGATTTCAATTAGCAAGTGATTAGCAGGCTTCAGCAGAGCTTGATGAGCTGCTGCACAGGTGATTCAACCACTGAATCAAGTGTGTTTGAGCAGAGACACCACAAAACCTGCTGGATAGCGGCCCTCCAGGACCAGGATTGGGGAACCCTGAATTAAAGGAACACTTTAAAAAAACACATTAGATACATCAGATCTCAATATGAAGTTGGAAATCTATACAAATAACGACAGGGCAATGTCTTAGGAACAAAAGGATTCCAAGTCTTTTAATGGAAATAAAAGTTTTCAGCCTACAGAGGGCTCACTTGTCTAGACACCCTAAAATCAGAGTGAAATGAAGATGTGGCAGGCTAGTCCATTATTTCAAAAACTTAATTTCTGCAACTCAAAATGCTTTTCAGTATCTTGTGTGGCCCCCACGAGCTTGTGTGCATGCTTGACAACGTCGGGGCATGCTCCTAATGAGACAACGGATGGTGTCTTGTGGCATTTCCTCCCAGATCTGTGTGAGGGCATCCCTGAGCTCTTGTACAGTCTGAGGAGCAACCTGGCGCCGCCTAATGGACCGAAACATAATGTCTCACAGATGTTCTATTGGGTTTAAGTCAGGGGATCGTGAAGGCCATTCAATTGTTTCAATTCCTTCATCCTCCAGGTACTGCCTGCATACTCTTGCCACATGAGGCCGGGCATTGTCGTGCATTAGGAGAAAACCAGGACCTACTGCATCAGCGTAGGGTCTGACAAAGGGTTCAAGGATTTCATCTGGATACCTTATGGCAGTCAGAGCACCATTTCCTAGGCAGTAGAGGTCTGTGCGTCCCTCCATGGATATGCCTCCCCAGACCATCACTATTTTGACATTGCCCTGTCGTTATTTGTATAGATTTCCAACTTCATTTTGAGATCTGATGTATCTAATGTG
>SSNS01000545.1:113366-139324 GCA_006937985.1 Aphyosemion australe | reverse complement strand
GACGCTCTCTAAGCTAACTCAGGTGTTTGCTAGCCATCCAAATGAAGTGCCGTCCACCTAGGCACCAAGGCATCTAACCTATAAGAACCCAACCGATTGGCCAAATGGGTGAAGGGCTCTATTTGATTTGTCAAAAACTTCATGCTTCCATTTGATTGACAAAATGCATTATGTGTAGCAAAAATCTGAGATGACCATTAATTGCGATATTTTTCTGTTTTTTGCGATATGCCTATTGTGCATGCTGATATTGCGATAACGATACATTTTTGATATATTGTGCAGCCCTATTAAATATACAATTTAATGATAATTATATACACTATAACTCACTTTGAAATTAATTGTAGGCATTTTTCAAAACACACACACACACACACTTCTATTTGTATCCTTGTGTGGAGCCTCCATTGACTTCCAATCATTTTGTTGACTCCACTATGCCTAACCCATACCCTAACCATAACCAATGCTGTTCTATGTGGTATGGCTCTGCCCTTTAAGCCATACCTATTGGGTTGTTCACGAACAACCGCCCTATGACTGAAGAGCTTTAATGTACGCCCACCTATCAGGTGTGCCCTGGTCCTATAAAAGAGATTGAGGACCATAGATCATCTCCTGTTCTTCTTCATACCACCTAATAACAAGAGCTACTTCAACATGTCCAGTGAATCTTTCTGGTTGTGCCTGTCCTGCAACATGGCATACATCATGCTCGGTGACCTCCATGTCAAATGTGACATCTGTCTTGGCACCAGACATGCAGGCCTCACCCTTGCACCTCAGGCCTCGTGCCCCTTTTCCCCTTCTGCCAGCATTAGAGAAGCTATGTTGAGTGGATTGTTTTACAACCGCTTCTGAGAACTTTTCTCCAATCACCAAAACTGTTTCTCTGTAGGACATGCTGGATTTTTTCTATGCTTGTCACGAGCCGACTGACTCCGCTCTGGCTGATCTCTCTGATATTGAGGTTCTCAGCTTCGCGAACTCCTCTTTTGATGCTCTGGAGGCAGCGGGCCACTGGGCTCCCGGACGGAACCCAAACCCTGTCCTCCCACGCTCTTCCACACCGCTTCCAGCCATCCGAGCGCTGCTCCACAAGCTGACTGCCATTATTTCTTCGGCAGCTGGGCATAAAGGTTTGACCATTCCCGCCCCCGAGCTGCCTAATTCGGGTGACTTGGCGGGCCGGTTTGGTGCTAACTTGGTTCGCTGTCCTGACTCGGTTTTGCCTTGGTTCCCTGCAGCCATGGACTACTGGAACAGCCCGGCGGCGAGATCTGCCAGGCTCAAGGCTCCTGTTGCCTCTTACACCTCCATCACCAAGGTTGAGAACTTTTTTGAGCAAGGTTTCCCTACTGTTCCCCCCTTGGAGCCTGACCTAGCTTCTCTGCTCGGAGCTAAGGTTAAAATGGTTGGCTGGCGTGCTGTTCCCGTCTCCAGAAATGAAGAGCTGCTGGCGTGGTTTACTGACCGCTCTCATCAGTGTGCCTTTCAGTTGGTGCAGCTACGAACAATGTTGCTCTCATTACTTACGGGATCTCTTTTTTTCCCCCATGTCCTGTATAGCAATCAGAATGGATGTCTGAGTGCCGAAAACAAACCTTACAGTTTTACTCTGTCAGGTGGAGCGTTATAAATTCAACTATAATGCCCCGCCTGATATCAAAACTTTATTAGAAATGCTTTCGATTGTTTTAAATCCCAACGGACACGGAAATGAAAGAGAAAGGGGGGAGAGAGAAGGAAGAGGTGTGTGTGTGGTGGGGGGGAGTTCACAAAAATAAACAATAAAGAATGCAAAATAATCTGCTTCTAGACCTGCAGAAAGAGAGAGAGAAAAAAAGGGACACACAAAAATACAACAGAACCAAAACATCACTGCGCCAACAACATGAGGATGTATAACAGTGGCAATTTTTGCTGAAAAGCTCACAGTAATTAATCATTGTGCATATAGTGCCAACCACAGCCTTAGGTTATGTGTCAAAAAAAAAGCCCAAGCCCTAGTTGAAAGAGCACCATGTGAGCACCTGTGTGCATACACACATTTGTGTATGTAAGGTTTCTCTGTAGGAACATCCAATAGTGACTTTGAGGGGCCACTGACCTGCCCCCAAAGACCCATGGAGGATGAAGGAGATCCAAGCCAAGGGGTCCTGAGGTCTCCCCAGAGTGTGGGGACCCCAGAGAGACCGCCACCGGAGCAGCCCCAACCCTTCACCTGATGGGTGCAGAGGCTCTACCCAGGGGGGTGGGGGGGGGGGTCAACCAGCAGCCGTGCCAGAGACCCAATATATAACAACGGTAAGCCCCCAGGCCCGCCTGAAGTCGCCCACTCAAAGGTAGATCGAGCTCAGAACCCAGCGGCCCGGTGCCCGAGGGGCGCCCAACCCGACCCGACAAAGCCCAGGGCCCAGACTCCACTAGGCAACCACTAGGACTGAGCCGACAGATGCCAAATTCCAGTCCCAGATACGAGAGCTGCAAATCCACAGGCAGACCAAGGTACCACCCACAAGCAGGAAATGTGACAGGGGGAGGGTATGCTAAGATGTTATAGCACTTCAAGATGTCCCAGGAGAGGGGAGGAGTCCAAGACTCTACCTGACAGATAAGCAGTCCCACACAAACACAGTCACACACTCCCACCCTCCAGCTCACTCAAAACACATTTAACCTAGACACACAAGAATGCACGTAATCCACTCACTCACACTCCCCATACACACCCTACACAGTCTGGTCTGATACCGCTGCACAGAGGGCACAACCACTACCGGACTCAGAGATGGTCCCGTTCTAACTGGGGTAATGATGAGCAGGCAACCCCGCCCAATGCAGAGCAAAGTGACCCACCACCCCAGACCCCAACCAGACAGCCAGCACCCACTCCTAGCCTCCTGACCTGGGCAACGAACCAAGAACAGGGTTGTGAGAAGAACCCTAGTTTCCCTCCTCCTGCTCTAATGTGGTGTTGATGCGTGTTGATAGAGTGCATTTTGCAGTTGGGGGGGCTGAGGCAGTGCAGATATTGTCCAGCCTACACCAGCTGGTGTCGGCACACAACCCCAATTCCCCCCCAAGAACCTTCAGTGTCTAGGTGCAGATTAAAATTGTAAGTGGGCACCGGCACCTGAGGAGAGGCTGAGTGATCTCCCTCTCCAGGTGCCATCGAGTGTGCTCACCCCCAAGACCCTAAATGTGCATCTGCATTAGATGTTATTGATGGAAGTGTTTAATATGCAAAGTAAAATTGGGGTACAGGCAGTCACGGGACTGCAGATGACAACCATATCCGCACCCCATGAACTTGCCCACACCCCAAGGCCCTATGTGCATGTGTGTGTGGTGATGTGATGGAGCAAGAGGGGGGACATGTTGAGGATGGGTAGGAAAGACTGGGGGGCCTAAGCCCTCCCAGGGAGCCAGCTCCCCTGCTGACCCCAATAGGCACCCCCATTCCCAAAACCCACCTGGGGCAGGGAGACCCCAGCCCATCTAGATAGGGCCCACCGCAGCAGCGTCAGAGAGCCCCACAGAGCCCGAGGTTGCCAATTCAGCCCCACCCCATCAGAATATCTACTCCCACCCTCCATTTGAACAACATCCATGACTGCACAGCCCTCTACCCCTCAAACATGGTTTTGAAGTTCGCAAATGATACCATCATAGTGGGTCTCATAACAAACAACGATGAGACCCTTTACAGAGAGGAGATACAGCACCTTACTCAGTGGTGTTCTTTGAACAACCTGGTGCTCAATACCAGCAAGACCAAGGAGGTCATAGTGGACTACAGGAGGTCCAAAATGACAGAGCACCCACCTCTACAAATTCGGGGGGAGATAGTAGAGTGTGTGGACAACATCAAATTCCTGGGCATCCACATCACCTCAGATCTAACCTGGTCACTGAACACCTCCTTTCTGGTAAAGAAGGCCCAACAAACACTCTTCTTCCTCAGGAAACTGAAGCGAGCCGGTCTCTCCCCCCAGCTGCTCAAGAACTTCTACAAAGCCATGATTGAGAGCATTCTATCCCTCAGTATGATGGTGTGGTACGGGAGCTGCACAGTCCAGAACAAAAAAGACCTGGCCAGGGTGGTTAAAACTGCCCAGTGGATCGTGGGGAGCCCCAAGGCCGCCTTAATGCACGGGCCAACCTGGGCCGTGGCCAAGGGCCTATGATGATTAGGGGCCTATCATTTCAAGTAAAAAAAAAACATTGTTTTATTACTTGTCAGGTTTTCTGTCAATCATCTTAGATGCTAATTTAAGGCTGCTGATTGATCCAAATTACAAGAGACCTACATCACCCACGTGACCTCTAAAGGCCCATTGCACCATGAGCTCACCAATCAAACAATTCAGATGATTTCAGGGCGTGGTCCTGATATAGAAATATATATATTTGTGCTGTTTTGTAATCATTTAATCCAATATACATAACTCTCCTTACGCAGGGAGAGTTTATATAAACTTTGCTGCTTCGCACTAGAAGGGTCTTGTGAAACCCGTTATTTACTGCTTCGCACGCGATAGGGAACAGGTGGTTTCTGCCAGAGGCCTGAGTGGAGATAAGAAAGATGTGAAAAACGCTAAGTCCCGAGGGAATGTGGCGATGGGGAGACTGGGTTGACCACCCAGCCCCCCCGAAGGAATGTGTGTGTGTGGACTTAGAGCATAAAGGAAAAGAACAGGAAAGAAGGAGTTAGAGTCGTTTGCTGTGGGTTCATGTACGGACGCCCAGTTCAGTGAAAGCGTGCTCTACTTGGGGGTGTTGACTCTCCACTCCACTCAGACAAGCGGTAAGAGCTGATGTTTAATGTGCTTTCCACTATGTTTGTAAACACTGCTGATGTAGCTTCAATAAAGTCTTTAACTTTGAAATACGTCGTAGTATGAGCCATTCTTGTGTGCCTACCTGAGTCGAGCCTGGTAAAATAAATTAAAACTGTTTCAAAACAGGTCCTCTAAATGTAAAGAAATTTGGAAAAATGTCGGGGAAATAATTGAGAGCGGTGCTCAGAAACAGAAAGCGCTTCATGAGAAGGAGCTTCGAAACAAAGAAGTAGGACAGAAAATACCTAAGCTGACAGAATTTTTTAAATCAGCTATAAAGACGTTGGTCGTATCGCTGACTCTGCCCGACACACCGGGCAGAGAGGAGGATGTAGCACCTGCAGGCACGGAGCAGACCGCGCAGCAGGGAACCGCAGTCAAGGGAGAAGCAGCAGAATGGGGGAACTAGAGGAACAGAGGAGACAGACAGGAGCGATTGAGGAGCAGAGCAGACAGACAGGAGCGCTTGAGGAGCAGAGAGACAGACAGGAGCGCTTGAGGAGCAAGGCAGACAGACAGGAGCTTGGAGCCGGCAAGCAGATACGGGCCGCAGTGGAAATGTCTTTGAACAAGTACGTTCTTTCTGGGCAAAAGTTGGACTAGAACAGTGTCAAAACAAAGATTTTGACTTTTTTTGCATCTGAGCGGCAGTATAAACAACGTCAAAGGGTTTTGTGTGTGTGTGTATGTGTGTGCGTGCGTGCGTGCGTGTGTGTGTGTGTGCTAGTCTATACATAAAAGTGAAGACCAATGACAAACTTTTCACCTGTAAAGTGAGGACACCAGTTGCAAATTGAGGAGCTTTTCCCCGTCCTCACTTTAGTACAAGAGCTCTACTCATTAGTTTTAGAGGTATGGTGTGAATTAAGTTTGTGAATTACGTTTTAGTTAAGGCTAGGGTTAGGAATAGATTGGTTATGGGGTTATGGTTAGGGTTGGGTTAGAAGGAGAAGGCACAATCCAGTCACTAAAATTAATGGAAGTCAATGGCGCTCCTCACAACGTATGCAAGACGAGAACGTGTGTGTTTTTTGTATGTTTTATGATGTTTAATAAAACTTTCAGATATGATTGCTTTAATAATATATTTTTATCATATCATATCTGAAAGTTTTATAAAAAACTTACAAAACACACACCCACACATGTTCTCGTCTTGCATACGTTGTGAGGACTTATATATAAGGGCCGTGGGGGCCTACCAAAGAATGTATATATAAGAGGGGCCTACTGAGCCTCTCTGCCCCGAGGCCTATCAGCTGGTTAAGGTGGCCCTGGGGAGCCCGCTACCAGATC
The DNA here is from genome assembly GCA_006937985.1 of Aphyosemion australe. Taxonomy (NCBI): domain Eukaryota; kingdom Metazoa; phylum Chordata; class Actinopteri; order Cyprinodontiformes; family Nothobranchiidae; genus Aphyosemion; species Aphyosemion australe. The sequence goes on along the minus strand of SSNS01000545.1, from coordinate 133,181 downwards.
TGGACTCAGTATATACTAGGGATGGAGAGATTCACCGATCTGAACCGGTGATTCATTCATGACCTTAGCGATGCGACTGCACCGGTAGCTTCAGTGCGCATCGGTTATAACTGACGGCTGTATCTTCCCGTACGTGTCTCTCATCAGTTAAAACTATGGTTACATCTATTACTTCATTGTTTACCTGGTATGTCCTCATTTTTTTGAGGCACATTGAACGCACCATCATTCTCTTTGTCGTGGGACAATATTAACCAACGTACATGCTTCCTGTCTTGTCAAAATAAAACTTTCTGAAGTCCGTGTGACCGGTCTCTGCAGCAGCGTATTCTTCCGAGCATTCTTGTTGATCTGTGCAACTAAAGCTTTGTGTGAGGTAATTTAAGATAATTCCTTATTATTTTAACATTTGTGCAGAACTAAACAACAGACAGAATGACATTTTGGTTCAGAGAAGTCCAATAAACAGCTGAGATGAACTCACATCTCAGCTTGGACTTTTTTCTTAAAGGAACAGTAACATTAGGCTACAACAGCTTTTAATATTGCCACATATGGATCATTACAATATTTAGAAGTGTTTTCAAATTTTTACTGTGTTTCATAATAATTCCTAATAATTATATGATGAACTCTAATCATTTTCTGATTCTGTTGGTTTATTTTTCTGAGCAGAGTCAGTGTCTACACCTAGTTTCAACCCCCTTATTTCAAGTATTGTAGCAATAAAAATATGTATAATATGTAAATATCACTGATGAAGTTCATTGTCTTTTAATGTTGAATTTATTGATTAATCAAAAACAATAGAGGATCAAATACATCCTTCACAGAGGAGAGGGAAAATAATTTTGATATTTAAAAATCAGATGTGGGCTGGAAGATCTTTTTAATGTGTTGAATCGTTTCAAATCGCATCATGAAATGTATCGAATCAAAAATCGTTTTCACATCATTAAAGAATGGTCAGCAGGGAGGAATCGAATCGTATCGTCAGAGGGTTTCACCGTATCGTTAATGTATCGTATCACTGGTAGAGTATCGAGATACGTATCGAATCGGCCTCAGTGGTGGAGATTCACATCCCTAGTATATACTATCGAACTGCAAAGGAAGGTCAATCGTATCGTTGCTGATCCCTCCCACCCAGGTCATGAACTGTTTATGCCGCTTCCATCCAGGAAACAGTACAGGAATATCAAGGTCACAACCACCAGGTTGAGGGACAGTTTCTTCCCTAGAGCTATAAAAGCCATTTGTCCCCCTCCCCTTCTCTTTGCCCCCCTGCAGACTCCCCCAGAACTGTTTTAGAGTCAACTTCCTCCCATGAGCTGTGAATGCAATCCCTCCCCCCTCTGTGACCCTGTAGATTTATTTTGCTTCTTTATTCTTTGTGTGTATGATTTTCCCAGATGAGATGGTTACGTTTAATTTACTTCTTAATCAGTTGTTTAAGTGTCTTTTAAGCTGAGAGCTACCAACTAAATTTTGTTATGTGTATGCATAATGATAATAAAGAATTCTATTCTATTCTATTCTATTCATCCAGACTACACAAGACATTAGACACCCCGGCAGAGTTGGATCTTCCCCCTCCCGCAGATCCCCCTCCCCCGCAATGGAATAGAAGTGTTCCTGCCCATTGAGGAGGTACCAAGTTCCACCTGAGGCCCCGTGCTAGGGCCACGCACTGCCACATGCACCTGCCCATGCCCCCGGCAGCTTGCAAGCCAGGACCCAGTCCCCCCAGGCCCAGCCCAGACCCCCATCCGGAGACGATCGCCCCCAGACCCCAAGCCACCAGGCCCTCACCCAGACCCACCCAAGAGTGATATGGCTATCAGGCAGAGACCTGTGGCCACCGTCAAGACTTCCCAAGGCCCCACACACGGCCGCCAGAAGGACACCCCCCAAGGTCACCCAAGCACCCCCAGAACGGGGCAGCAGCCCCCCAGCACCAGACCCCCTAACGAACCCACCCCTAGAGAACCTTAGGATGCTCCAAACTCAGATCCTCCCCCAACCACAGCATCCCTCAGAACAAAATCAATGACCCATGTAACGCTAATTTGAGTAGTTACCTTTTTTTAAATTTAATTATCACTATTCTTGATAATTTAATATTTGATTGGTGATTATAAACCCAGGTTCTTTAGGCAGACCAGGGACCCAACACTTTATAAATAATAATGATGTGAGGCAGAGTCAAGAAGATAGAAAATTTTCCCTGGCAAGAGGAGCTGTACTTCTGGATGTCACAGGTCGTAGTTCCCTCTGACTCCGCTCAGCTGGTCATGAGATAATCTCCTGGGTTGCAGGCTGTTCGGTTTCATGGCTGATAAGTTTTGCCGGATAAGGATTGTTGTTCAAAAGGATGGTTCTTATTTCACTAAAAATATTCCACCAAAAGTCTGGTTTGACTTACAGTAAGATGAATTTTAGCTTAGGTCTTTGGTTCTGCAGGAACTGCCCTGAATAGGAAGTGTCAGCTCTTTTTAACGTTAATTGTTTACAAATGTTGGCAAATCAGAATTTGACAAGTGCAACTGGGTGTTTACCAAACTCCCTCAGACTTCACATTCCTTAGACACGTAAGAAAGACCTATTCCTTATGAAAATAGGCTAAACATTCATTTATTAATGTAGTACTATTAATATGTGAATATACTGATAATAAACCATTATTATTCATCAAGTAAATAGACTCACTTTTGGTATTTCATGTCTGATATAAGCATAAATGAAAATGTTGATACATTGATGTAAAGACTACTGTAAAGCAGTTAAGACATTGAATCTCTTAGAAAAACATTTCTTCAACCTTCAACCTGTAAGTGAAAGGAATCATTTTATGAGGCATCAGAAGATTCTTTTATTAAAACTTTTTAAAGCTAGGAGGTGAAGGTTCTGTGTTCATCTGTGGACTGAAGACCGAGCTTGTGCAGATTCTGATAAACAAGCTGGAGGAACTACCTTGTTTTGGCTAAGTCTCAGATGCTGACGTACACACAAGCCTTGTTTTGATGTAACTGCAAACTGGCATTCCAGCAAGATGACCTTTGCTGGACAATCATTTGTCTTTGATCTTTTAGCCTTTAAAAAGGCCATCTCCTATTCCTACACCCTCCATCATCGCTATGTGATGGAACCAATTAAAGGAGCCCAGAGAGATTGATTTGATGTGGAGACAGAGGCTGTCTCAAGTGTAATATGGTCTAACAAAAGATTTCTATACTGGTTAATGCAAAGATTATTTTTATTTTTCCAGTTTATGAGGATAGCTTTCTTAGCGATACATATGGCAGTCAGAACCATGTGAACCAAATTTGGTTTCTATGGGGACGTAATCCAGGTTTCCCAGCAAGCACAGAGAGGGGGAAGTTGGGATAACACATTTTTAGACACTTTGACAGGTCTTCACATACTCTGCATCAGAATCCCTGAACCAGTAGGCAAGACCACAGTGCGTGGATATAATTGTTCGGAGTGTTGTCTGTGCAGTTTATACAGGTGTCAGACAGCACAAACCCCATTCTGAACATCCCATGACCTGTATAATGTATTCTGTGCAGAATTTTGTATTGAATTAATTGTAAATTGGGGTTCCTGGTCATTGTAAAGGTTTTTAAACAAGTCTGAGACTGGTCTGGTCAAAGCTGACTGAAAGCTGACTGAAAGATCCACCTCCAATTTTGCTATAAGAACTGCTATTGAATCATCTAGAAAAGAGTTTATTAGTTCAGTTGTTTGGGAGAGAGAGGATTGTGAATGCTGGAGAAAAAGTAACACATCATCTGCGTAAAGACTGATTTTATGTTCTATGGTCTTACACTTTATACCTTTAATAACTGTAGTTTGCCTGATTGCTGCTGCTAGTGGTTCAATAAAGATAGCAAACAGTGAGGGGGAGAGTGGACATCCCTGCCTGGTCCCCCTCTGAAGACAGAAGCTGGCTGATGTTTGGTCGTTTGTCCTGACACATGCTGTTGGTGAGCTGTATAATGTTTTTAGCCAGTTTATGAAGGAGTTTCCAAAACCAAATTTCTGTAAGGTTGTAAATAGGAACTTCCAGTTGACTCTGTCAAAAACCTTTTCTGCATCAAGAGATAATATACTAGTTTCAATGTTTCTACTGTAAGAAAAGTCTATCAAATTAATCTATGTGATTTTGAGGACGAATGCCTCCCCTTTATGAAACCAGTTTGGTCGGGATGTATTATGAAAGGGGTTACCTTCTCTAATCTTTTTGCAAGGGCTTTACAAATTATTTTGAGATCAACTTTAGTAAGGGATATGAGATGATAGCTGGTAGGAAATACAGGGTCTTCGCCTGGTTTTAACAGGAGACTAATGTTGGCTGAATTAATATTCGGCTGTAGCCTGCCAGTTTCTTCAATTTCTCTTATCATTCTGAAGAATGTTGGAGCCAGAATGATCCAGAATTCTTTATAGAATTCTACTGGTGGGAACCCATCTGGACCGGGGGCCTTCTTATTGGGCATGGTTTTAAGGGCTTCCTGGAGCTCAGCTGATGTTAGTGGTGAGTACAGGGCCAACACCTGGCTATCTGATAATTCGGGAAGTATTAATCTGTCAAGGAACTGATTGATCTCATTATCTGCAGGGTTTATCTGTGGTGAGTACAAAGTTTTGTAAAAGTCTCTGAAAGTGTTGTTTATTCTTTCAGGATCATATACTATATACCCAGTCGAGCCTTTAACAGCAGATAAACACTGTAGTAGTTTTCCATCAATCCATCCATTGTCTTCTGCTTATCCGGAGTCGGGTCGTGGGGGCAGCAGCTTAAGAAGGGAGGCCCAGACTTCCCTCTCCCCAGCCACTTGGGCCACCTCCTCCGGGGGAATCCCAAGGCGTTCCCTGGAGCCGAGAGACATAGTCCCTCCAGCGCGTCCTGGGTCTTCCTTTGGGTCTCTTCCCGGTTGTGTCACAGTTTGTCTCCCCAGGTTCAGTTCTGTGTTAATTGGTCCCACCTGCCTCTCGTTTCCCTAATCACCTGTGTTTCCTGCTCCTCATGTATTTAAGCCCTGTTTGTCTCTTGAGTTGGGTCGGTTCATTGTTGTTGTTGTTGTCAGTATTTGCTTTGCTCCTGAGTTTTATCTGGATTAAAGACCTTAAACCTTCCTCAATGCCTGCTGGAACTCACTCACCGCATTTTGGATCCACTCACCACCCCGAACATGGAGGGAGGCATCCAAGAGGCATCCTAACTAGATGCCCGAGCCACCTCAACTGGCTCCTGTCAATGTGGAGGGGCAGCGGATCTACTCTGAGTCCCTACCGGATGATCGAGCTTCTCACCCTATCTCTAAGGGAGAGCCCAGCCACCCTGCAGAGAAAACTCATTTTGGCTAATTGTATCCGCAATCTTGTTATTTCGGTCACTACCCAAAGCTCGTGACCATAGGTGATGGTAGGAACATAGATCGACCGGTAAATCGAGAGATTCGCCTATCTTCACCATGACAGACCGGTACAACGCCCGCATCACTGCAGACGCAGCACCAATCTGTCTATCAATCTCCTGATCCATCTTTCCCTCACTCGTGAACAAGACCCCGAGATATTTGAACTCCTCCACTTGGGGCAGGACTTCGTCCTTGACCTGGAGAAGGTATTCTACCCTTTTCTGACTCAGGACCATGGTCTCGGATTTAGAGGAGCTGATTCTCATCCCGGCTGCTTCACACTCGGCTGCGAACCGCTCCAGCGAAAGCTGGAGATCCTAGTCTGATGAATCCAACAGGACCACATCATCTGCAAAAAGCAGAGACCTGATCCTCAGGCCACCAAAACGGATCCCCTCACCACCTTGGCTGCTCCTAGAAAGTCTGTCCATAAAAGTTATGAACAGAGTCAGTGACAAAGGGCAGCCTTGGCGGAGTCCAACTCTCACCGGAAACGAGCCCGACTGCCGGCAATGCGGACCAAGCTCTGACACTGGTCATACAGGGACCTAACAGCCCGTATCAAGGGGCCTGGTACCCCATACTCCCAGAGTATCCCCCACAGGGCCCCCCGAGGGACGTGGTTGAACGCCTTCTCCAAATCCACAAAACACATGTAGATTGGTTGGGCGAACTCCCACACACTCTCTAGGAGCCCCCTAAAGGTATAGAGCTGGTCCAGTGTTCCACGGCCAGGACAAAAACCACATTGCTCCTTCTGAATTCGAGGTTCGACTATCCGATGGACTCTCCTCTCCAGAACCCCCGAATATACCTTACCAGGGAGGCTCAGGAGTGTGATCCCCCTGTAGTTAGAACACACCCTGTGGTCCCCCTTTTTTAATAGGGGGACCACCGCCCTGGTCTGCCAATCCAGTGGAACTGCGCCCACACAATATTGCAGAGCCGCGTCAACCAACACAGCCCCACAACATCCAGAGCCTTAAGGAAATCCGGGCGGATCTCATCCACCCCCGGAGCCTTGCCACCGAGAAGTTTTTTGACCACCTCAGTGACCTCGGCTCCACAGATTGGAGAGCCCAACCCAAAGTCCCCAGACTCTGCTTCCACACTGGAAGACGTGCCGGTGGGATTGAGGAGGTCTTCGAAGTACTCGGCCCACCAATTCACAACGTCCTTAGTTGAGGTCAGCAGCACACCCTCCCCACTGTAAACAGTGTTGGTAGTGCACTGCTTTCCCCTCCTGAGATGCCAGATGGTGGACCAGAATCTCCTCGAAGATGTATGGAAGTCTTGTTCCATGGTCTCACCAAACTCCTCCCACGCCCGGGTTTTTGCCTCCGTGACCACCCAAGCTGCATTCCGCCTGGACTGCCGCTACCTATGAGCTACCTCTGGAGTCCCACAGGCCAAAAAGACCTGATATGACTCTTTCTTCAGCTTGACAGCATCCGAAACCGCCGGTTTTCACCAGCGGGTTCGGGGATTGCTGCCACGACAGGCACCAACCACCTGTGGCTACAGTCGCCTTGACAATGGAGTGACAGAACATGGCCCATTCGGACTCAATGTCCCCCACCTCCCCCGGGACACGTTCGAAGTTCTGTTGGAGGTGGGAATTGAAGCTCCTTCTGACAGGAGACTCTGCCAGATGTTCCCAGCAAACCCTCACAATACGTTTGGGTCTGCCAGGTCTGACCGGCATCCTCCCTCCACCATCGAAGCCAACTCACCACCAGGTAGTGGTCAGTTCACAGCTCTGCCCCTCTCTTCACCCGAGTGTCCAAGACATGCGGCCGCAGATCAGATGAAATTACAACAAAATCGATCAGCAACCTGCGGCCTAAGGTATCCTGGTGCCAAGAGCACATATGGACACCTTTATGCTTGAACATGGTGTTCGTTATGGACAATCCATGACGAGCACAGAAGTCCAATAACAGAACACCACTCTGATTCAGATCAGGAGGGCCATTCCTCCAAACCACACCTCTCCAGGTCTCACTGTCGTTGCCCACGTGAGCATTGAAGTTGCCCAGTAGAACGAGGGAGTCCCCAAATGGAGCGCTTTCCAGTACCCCCTCCAGGGACTCCAAAAAGGGTGGGTAGTCTGAGCTGCAGTTTGGTGCATAAGCACAAACCAGTCAGGACCCGTCATCCCACACAAAGGTGGAGGGAGGCTACCCTCTCGTTCACCGGGGTAAACCCCAACGTACCAAGATGGGGGGCAAGAAGTATGCCAACCCCTGTTCAGCACCTCTCAGTGGGAGCAAGTCCAGAGTGGTACAGAGTCCAACCCCTCTCGAGAAAACTGGTTTCAAAGCCAGAGCCATGAGTCGAGGTGAGTCCGACTATACCTAGTCAGAACCTCTCAACCTCACACACTAACTCCGGCTCTTTCCCCACCAGAGAGTTGACATTCCACGTGCCTAGAGCTAGCTTTTTTAGCCGAGGATCAGACCGCCAAGGTCCCTGCCTTCAGCTACCACCCTTTCCACACTACACCTGACCCCTTTGGTCCCTCCCACAGGTGGTGGGCCCATGGGAAGGGGGGCCCATCTCTCCTGTTCGGGCTATGCCCAGCTGGGCTCCATGGGTAAAATCCCAGCCACCAGGCGCTCAACAGCGTGCCCCAACTCCAGGCCTGGCTCCAGAGGGGGACCCCGGTGACCCGCGTCTGGGCGAGGGAACACTGTATCCATTTATTGTATTCATCATAAGGGGTCTTTACAGAAGCATAATAAATGGAAAGTGAAAATTGCTAGGTATATAGATCTTGTGCTAAAGTTAACCACTAACAATGTGTGATCTGAGACACTAATCATTTCCAGGTTTTATGATTTTCCTTTTATTTCCAAACAAAAATCTGTTGGCCAGAAAATACAGGGACCCTTCTAGCCAACCTCCAGAGCTTTCACTCATTATCGGCGGCCACCCACCCAACCTTTGGTACAGGTTCATTTTGGCAGGTGGGATGAACTTGGATTTTTGTAACTTGTCACACAGGAAATGCAGAGCGGTAGACACCACACATGGTATGTTTCTACAAGCATATAAACCAGGGATTCCCAACACCCCCTTGCCCGTGTCCAAGACAAGCCATGACCCCCAACTGCAACTCCTATACTCAAACACATTAAATGTGATCATTTACAAACTTTATAAAGACATACAGACAACTTTTATATGTAGTTCTGATTATACTGTAGGTTGTGTTATTGGGATTCTATAAATGTAGTTTTTACAAATAAAATCTTGCTAACCTCACAACCTCAGCAAAAACAAAACTGTGGGGACCCCCCAATTTGGGAACCCCAGAACAAAAGGCAAATTTTACATGAAATTATCTAAATGCTTTAAAGTTTAACCGATTTGTTGCAACTTCTTATTTCCACTCTGGTATGGAGAACCTCCTGCTCATGACTCGTATTCTTCTGCTGATCCTGTTTTACATCTCAGGTGAGTGAATCCAGCAGTGAATCCAGAGTTATAGACCTTAAACATTTCCCTAAAACCTTCCACTTTGCTGCAAACACCTTGCAAAACTCTTTTGTTTTCTCTTTAGTGCATCTTTCTAGAGTGTTTTCCATTCTTCCTCTTCATGACTCCATCTTTCTAATGATTTATTCATTGTAGCTGGGGGGTTCTTAATATTTTATCAAGGATTCAGTAACAGAGCAGCATGAGATATGTGTTTATCTGTAGAACAGAAGAGGCAACTTTTAATAACACTAATGTTCTGGTTGTTATACAATAACAAAGGAGTTGACATTATTTAATGTGGATTGATTTATTGACTAAGGATGGAATCATTCTGAAAGCTACCAATGCAGAAGAAAGGCTGACTACTGGAGCTGATCGCCTGCTGAGCTCTGACACCGACACCTGAGTAGCTTACCTTTGTGATGTCACTTTGTTGGGCATCTGTGTGGCTCCTGGTAATACCAAGCTACATTTCTGTGTTTACCAAAAGACATGGAGAATTTCTGGATGTATCAGGCTGAAAAGCTTGAGGAAGAACAAGCCAAGCAGAAAGGTCAGAGTGACCAACAGGATCAAGATGAGGTGAGAATTCCCATCCCTCAGAATTCCTCTAATGAAAAGGAGAATTTAAAATAGCTAAATAGGATTTGTTAGGCTACTTTTACCAGTAATGGCAAATACAGAAGAAACTACTGATGCTTCTATGAATATCTTGTTAATGTAGTAGTTAGTTAGTTAGTTAGTTAGTTAGTTAGTTAGTTAGTTAGTTAGTTAGTAAGTTAGTACGTTTTTCATAGGTGTATTGGACAAAACCGTTTCAGATAAGAAAAATGAATTAAATCTTTTTTGATAACTGACTGAAGCAGCAGCAGTAATTACAAAGAAAATGCTTTGAGACAAAACTCCTAAAGTAGTAATAGTGACTATGATATCATCAATATATGTTTAGTATAAATAGAATTAGGAAACAAACAAATAGAACACATGATGACACAAAAACTAGAACATCCTTGATTAAATGTTAAAAGGTTCAAATGCAGCAGCTTTAATTTGCTTCAGAGCAGCTACTTTAAAAGCCCTAAACTTCTCCTCTGATGTATGAAAGCAGGTTTAAATGAACAGTTTTACAGCAAGCGATGATTTTTTTCCCTCTCTGCAGTCTGTGTCTTCAGACTCACCATCCAATCAGGGAGCAGAATCATCCAGCCTACGCCTGCTGCAGGATGACGAAGGCCCTTCATCCCATAAAGCGGTGCGTTGTAAGGGTCACTATCTGTTCTGCATTTTCTTTGTTTTGAAACATGTTTACTATATTTTTATTGTTATTCACAGTCTAAGAAAGTCCTTGCAGCATTTCCCGCATACGTAGAAGGTGAGTGGAGCTGATTGTCTGAGGAGACGTGTTAGTCAGAGCTGGGATGACTAGAACCTGATAAAAACACAGAAACTCGCTGCTATATTAGTTGCTTTTACTCAACAGTTTTTAGAACCAGCTGCATTAAGTCCAACCATATATCTCTGTGTGAAAATACAGTTTCCATTCCCATCCCTGCATTATATTTCCTAATACGTACATGTTTCAGTTCAAATTCTGGTGGCTAAAGGGATATTCCACCAAATAGTGAAATTTGTTGACAGATTTCCGGGAATTAAATAAGTGGGATAAAGAAATTAGTTACCAGCCCAGTCATTCTCCTGGTCTGGCTGTACTCCTTTAGCTTAGCATAAAACACAGTATGTGAATGGGTCCAACTAGCATTGTGAGCAAAAAAGTCCTTAAAATCACTCAGTAGTGATCCCAATTTTGCTTGGTGACCAAAATGACCTTGTGGGTGGAATATCCCTTTAATATAAATATTGTTTACTGATTTTGTGGTGAGACTGACCCAATCACATCTCCAGTACCAGGACCCTGTGACCCAGAGGACCTGATAGATGGCATCGTTTTTGCTGCCGTCTATCTTGGCTCCACTCAGCTGGTATCAGAAAAAACACCATCCAAGAACATTCGAATGACGCAGGCTCAGAAAGCAGTAAAGCACATCAAGGTACACACACACACACACGCACACACACACACACACACACACACACACACACACACACACACACACACACACACACACACACACACACAAAAAAAAGGTTATTTTTTACTTGTGTTGAGATGAGATAATGATATAAGTAAAAAAAAAAAACAATAAATCAATTTAGAAAAACAAATTCTCCCAGAGTCAATGACAATTAGTCTAATGTTTTTATTGCCTGGGACATACTGGTTTTTGTTTGCTTCCTTAATTCTAATGAGCTTTTAGAAAAACATTGTTTTTGCATATAAAATCCTACTAGGCTTTGGTGTTGAGGTATCTCAGGATCTCAGGTTTTGCATTATGCTGGGATCACACTGCGTTTTTCGGCCGTCTCACAGGACTGCTCCTGTCACACTGTGAGAACTCCAGAATGGTGTCACACTGAATGGCGCAAGATTTCAGTGAGCCAGACTGCACGACACCTCGCTCCACCAGGACACACTAAATCATAAGCGCACCCCGAAAGCATACGTCACTAAAAGCAGACAGCTATAACCAAAACAACAAAGCTGAAAAGAGAGAAAAGCACCAATGTTAATGCTTCTTTTTAGTGTCAGCTCATGACCCATCTCATCTAAGGATTGTTTTCAAAACCTTCGCTTTAGCCTCAGACTCCGGCTGTGAGTCTGCTTTTCCCGTCTTCCAGCTAACCAGCTGATCTGTCTGCTGGACATCCATCCTTCTCATCCTCCTTTATACATTAAAAAACCCTAAAATACAGAGAAGTAACTATCTATCTAGCTGTCAGGAGCGGAGTAAACAGTGAGACACACTGAGTGGCTTTCGTTAAAAGATTAATTGTTAATCAATCTGAGGGAAGAACCAGGCTGAGGTAGGAAACAAGGATGTACCTCAAAGTGCAAAACATTTAATTATCTTTAAATTAAGTCACTTCTCAAATTTTGTGAATACATTTTCTGACTTGATTTCCCAAAGATAAAGAAAACATTATAGAACTTATAAAGTGCAACAATCAGCCCCAAATTAATTAGTTTAAAAAAAGCAAATAAATGAATAGTTAAATATTACCACTGCGAAATCTGTGACTAGTGTTTTCAGATTGATACTTTCCACGGTTCGTTCCAGTTTATCCCATACTCGGAAATTCTAACTTCCGAGTAGAAATAATGAACTGGAACACCTCCCTAAGTCAGAGAATGTTTTTTAATCCAACTTCAAGGTTTAATATAACATTTCTTTGTAATAATAGTAGCTGTGGTGGAAACGTCTTTATTTTACAAGATAAACTTGTAAGGGTGCATCTAAAATCCATGTCATGTGCGGTTGTATATTTTCCGAGGTAAATGGAATGCACCATAACATCTGTCTTCAACACAGCATAGACATAGAAGAGTAGGCGCCACACCGACCGCTACTCCCTATGGCGGCCACATTTCCTGGGTCTACTTTATATAAAGTCTATGGTTCACCGGATGTTTTCGAAGTTTTAGCTAAAGCTTTAGCTCTGTTGAGGTCTGAAGCTCAAACGGCGAGAGAATGCCGTTCATAAATCCGTTCACACACGCCAGAATGAGTGCGCTCACTTTAACATTTGTCAGGCAAAATACGAGCAAATTCTGTTCACGTTCACCAAAAAAACGAACAAGTTCACGAACGATCGTTCAATGAATGCGTTCAGGTACAACAGTGCTTGCAGCCATCTTCTGTCCCTCAGCAACAAAATGCTACTGAACCCCTTCTTATCAAAAATAACAACTGGTGTGTAGTTTTTAATCTGCATTTCCATCATAAGTTGAAACGTAGGTTTGCAAGCAGTGCTGGAAAACTGTTGGAGGCTGTCTTTGGTCGTGAGACGGCTCAAAAAGCTGTCCCAGAGCCGGTCCCACTGGACGTCCACAAATATGCAAATCACCCTCACATTCACTGTTTTTACACAATTCTGTTCACCACGAGGGATTTGGCTAAGACGGCCGAAAATCGCACAGTGTGGTCCGGGCTTAGTGAAGATGGCAGCTGACCTCCAATCTCCTACCACCCTTCTACCATTTAAGCTGCCTTTACAACATACCTGAACACAGCTGCCTGGAGCGCATCAACAATCAGCGCTCTGCTGCTGTCCGTCCTCTCCGCTCAAAAGAATCCCCGGTGTGCTGAGTCCATATAAATAATGTAACATAGGGAGAAACAGGATCTTTTTTCGGGGCTCCCCCTGGGTGTGTAGGTTGAGGGCTTCCAGCTCCCCAATAATTCAAACCCTGCTCCTGGATGAAAACTTGGATATTTTCATAAATATAGGAACCATCCGCCACCCCGACGGCCCGGACAGGTGAAAAGAGGATGTTTGGTCAACCTACAATCCACGTTATTCTCACGGCCTGTGATGCTTTGCGCGATAGATGCAAGCAAGTTCCAGTCCACATTTGTTTACATTGAGACGAAGCGATTCCTTCATGCTAATCCTCTTTTTATGGGCTTTTAGAGACTGAAAACATGCATGAACACCAGCTGTCACAGCTCAAACGGGACACCGGTACACGTCTTCTACCTACTGAAGCAGAGAGGTGGGGGAGGGGTGGTCTTAAAGTCTGGTCAAAGCTAACGGACAGTAGCATTTTAGCTACTTTCTGAACTCAGTTGCGTCTGACAGCGAGGCAATAAACAATCTCAAAAGCTCAGAGACTTATCAGTACCTACATCGTAATAAGGTTGCCTGTGTTTTGTTGAAAGAGGTGGGACACAATCTTATTTACGTAAAAGCAGACGTAGAGCCGAGTCAGAGCCTTAAATCCCTCAGCACCAAGCCTGGGTTTTAGTTTCTACATCAGGTGAAATACAAACAGCAGGATGGCACTTTTAGGTTAATAACAGCAGATCTAAACGCACGTTAAATTATAACTATTCAGAAAATTGTACACATGAAATAATTCCTGTTGTTGTGAGACTGCTGTCAGATCTCTTTACTCGGCGTCTCTTCTCCGGAGTTTTGTCATATCCAACTACAAAGTAGGATGCGGGTGTTCCTCTCAGAGTTTTTTCACAATAAAATGAAAGGAATGCACAAATAAAGCTTGTGGTGGTTTCAAGTTAAGATTTTTCAGCCACATCCTTCTGGGTTCCTCATCTCTGGAGAGGCGGGGAGAACCGTACCGACACTCGAAGCTGCACGCTCTCTCACTCTGGAGGTGCATGTTCTAAATATCGCTCTTGTAGCTACAAATTACATTTTTTCTGGTTGTTAGTACAAGCGCCAACAGCGCAACGTCTTCCCGAGGCACGTGACTACATTTTTCGGGGGTAAATATTTTTTTAAATCCTCTTCAAATGTTCAAATAAACTGCTACTAGCAACGAAACCTCACAATGTAAACCAATGGGTATGTGCTACTTCCGGTATCTCACCGGATGCTGCTAGCATCAGCGTTTCTCCATGAGGCTACTCAAAAATAACATGGATAACAGCAACATTACTTAAAGGTGTGGTTGACTGAAAAACCTTTTTTTAAAATGTTTTTTCTGATTATAATCAGTCACTCTGAGTTTTTCATGAAGGTTGAACATGAAAATACCTATCTCCTGCATTAGCTTCTGATAGAAAATAGACAGTGAAACTCTAGGATTAGAAAATCCTGACAGATCTACGTCACACTGTCACTTAACATTCATGGACTCACCCATCTTGACTCATGACTGGGAAGGCTGTTGTTGGTTTAGCGTCCAGGAAACAGCAGAGAACGTCTGGGCTAGTAGAAGCTAACCGTTAGCATTAGCAACTCCGCCATACGGCAGAACTCCTCCAGGCTTGTGTTATTAGTGGAGATAAAACATCAACGTTGCAAGTCAGTGGTAGAGTGCTGTAATTCAGTCACAGGCAAGATGTCCAAATATTAGGAAATATTTGAAGCTCAGCTGTGATGTGTGTAAATTTTAGGTCAGAGAAATGTTGCCCCCCCCCCCCCGAGAACGAATTACAAGGCATTCATCCTTACTAGAGACCATTTCAAAAGTGTTGATCAAATGAGTAAACTGCTCCTTTAATTCTCTGGATGCAAATGTAACAAGCGGCCGTTGACATTGGACTGGAAGATTCTTTTGGGGACTTGGACTTGGCCTGTGGGACCTGACTTGAATCAGACTAAACCTGAACACATCCTGACTTGGACTTGACTTGAACTCGAACACTAAGGACTTGACTGTGACTTGGACTTGAGAGATGGTGACTTGACTACACTGACTAATTTTGCTTGAACATTTCTGTCCTGCTGTTTTTAACATGTCTTTGTGAATGTGGTTGTTTAGGCGCATCAGGCTGAATCCCATCACATAACAGAGGTGGATCTCTTCATTTCCACTCAGAGAATCAAAGTGCTCAATGCAGACTCCCAGGTAACACATCTTGTGGTATTCTTGTCCTTCAAGTCATAATTTATTTTTCCATGTCCTGTCTGGCAGTAAAGCAGTCTCTGGGGCAGGGAGTGATTAGCATGGATACTACTGACTGTCAAAGAAAAGGAGGGGGTACTTCGTGGTCTTGACTGAGGCACTAAGCAAAGCATTCTGGGATTTGTAGTATTAGCAGCATATGAGCTGGTGTGCCAGTTTTAATACACGTTTGAAACATGATCTTGTTGGCTAAATATAAATACACTGCAGGTCAGATTTGCCCCAAGGGCCCGAGTTTGACACCTGTTAACCACCCAGGCAGAGTCTCTCTTATAGGGTTGATAATATGAGTAAAGTTTGCTTTGAACGGGTGGACAGGGCAGGTTTGGAGTCACTTTGGCAATTTTGAGCTAACATTATTGTCTATGAAACACATTTCAACAAATAAATCATCTTTATTAATCCAATCCAATCCAGATTTATTTATATAGCACATTTATCCACAGCATGACAGCTGACCAAAGTGCTGAACAAAACAGCAATAAAACAAGTAGGTCAGATTAAAATAACAAGAGAATACAAGTTATTAGATAGCATACAAATGTAAGTAAAAACAAATAAATACTAAAAGCAACATAAGACTAAAAATTAAAACCAAGAGACAATAAAACCATAAAATCAGAAAATAAGTCATTCATTCATTCATGCTACAGTCATGTCCATATCAAACACCAAAAGCCATAGTGAAGTAATGAGTTAGTAAGACCGGATTTAAACAGGGCGATAGATGGAGCTGAACAAACCGAGAGTGGCAGCTATTCCAAAGCTTCGGAGCTGCGTGAGCAAAGGCACGCTCACCACGAGTCTTGCACCTCATCTTTGGAACACACAGCAAGAGTTGATCAGCTGAGCGGAGAGACCTAGGGGGAGCATATGAGTTGAGGAGTTCTGCTAGATAACCGGGAGCTTTGTTATGGACAATTTTGTAAGTAAATAAAAGGATTTTGAATTTCACCCTATAGGACACTGGGAGCCAGTGCAGCTCGGCTAGAACCGGGGAAATGTGGGAATGTTTCTTTGTCCCAGTGAGGAATCTGGCAGCTGCATTTTGGACATTCTGAAGGCGGCTGATTGCGGACTCTTTTACACCAATGAAAAGGGAGTTTGCATAGTCAAGTCATGAAGTTATGAAGGCGTGAATGACAGATTCCAGATGTTTTCTTTTCAGGATGCTTTTTAGAGGCCTTATTCTACGCAGATGAAAATAACAAGATTTCACGGTGGCATTTATCTGTTGGACTAGTGACAGATCTGTATCCAGTCTCACCCCCAGACTGATAACTGTGGGGATAACATTTACAGGAAGAGGGGGGCCTGAACCTGTTATTTTGCTTACAGACCTAGGACTAAAAATCACAGCCTCAGTCTTGTTTTCATTCAAACGGAGGAAATTCGATGATAGCCATGTTTTAATATCTGAGAGGCATTCTTCAAGAGAGCTAAAGCCTGGGACACACAGGAGACAGACGCACTGCGCCACGGAAGCGCCGCAGTTAAATGGTCACACAGGAAGCGCCGCGCCGCTGAACCAAAGACTGTAGCGCTGAACGCTTCTTAGAAAGTCACGTGATAGTCACAACATCTTGAGAACAGGAACAGCCGCTCCATGGCACGCCGCGGCGCTTGAAATAGAACTGGCGCCTATCTTCAGTGCCTCTGCGTGGACCGGCGCTTCTGGGACGCGACGCTGCGCTCCCCGTGTAGCCACTCTCATGGCTTCTAATGGCTTCTTTTTAAAATGACGGCGCGGGCGTGACGCGGCGCGGGCGTGACGCGGCGCGGGCGTGACGCGGCGCGTCTGTCTCCTGTGTGTCCCAGGCTTAAGAGACCCAGGTTGATCCAGCGAGAGGTAAATCTGACAGTCGTCAGCGTACAGGTGATAATGTAGGGAGTGTTTAGCAAAAATAGAACCGAGGGGAAGGATGTAGATGGTGAATAGTAGTGGTCCAAGGATTGATCCCTGCGGAACACCCCATGGAAGTGGCAGGTAAGACGAGGAGTGGTCACCAATTTGGACACAGAAAGATCTCCCAGTCAAATATGATTTAAACCATTCTAATGCTGGGCTATCCAATCCAACCCACGATGCTAATCTACCCAAAAGAATCTCATGGTCCACCGTATCAAAGGCGGCCGAGAGATCTAAGAGTATCAGGAGGACATGGGAGCCTGCATCAGTTGCCACCAAGGCGTCATTCAAAACACGTAGGAGAGCTGACTCAGTGCTGTGATTCGGCCAGAAAGCAGACTGAAAGTGGTCGAATAGATCATGGTCCACAAGGTGACGAGCCAATTGAATATGTACCACTTTCTCCAAAACTTTGGAGAGAAATAGTAATTTTGAGATTGGGCGAGAGTTTGAAAGAACTGTAGGGGCCTGCCGCTCACATAAAATCTACCGGCTTGGTCGGGGGAAGTGTGCTATTACTTTTCTTAGTGTTTTGAGTCACCATGGCGACATGATTGTCAAAAAAACCTCCCAGTCACCAATAACACGAACTTCCCAGAATACAACAGCTTGATGATTTTTATTATTATTTTTCCGTAAACGTTAATGCGACTTGAATCAAAGCTTGCACCCCCACAAATCTCACATCAAATTGACCAGCTCAGTCGGGGGAAGTGTGCTATTATATTTCTTCATTGGATAACATATTTTTGAGCTTTTGGTGTTGAGATTCAAAATAGTGGTAAGCCCACTGCAGGGCGTCACTGCCCAGGCAAAGAACCATGAAAGACAGTTTTTTATAATCGGTGAGGGATGGATCTGAGAAACAGTGGGCGCAGTCTCTAATAAAGTCCTTGCATGTGAAGGGGTTTCCTCTGTACCTTTCTGGAGGTTGTTGTGTGGTTGTGGTTGCTGGCTGAGGATGATGAACTGGATAAACTGCTGGGTCCATGATGGTTGCAGCACTTCGGAGTTTTCCCCTTTCAGGAATTATGTATGATTTTTCAGAAATCCGTAAAAGTGATTGTCTTATCATGTACTGTGATATAATGTAAGCGATACATCTTTTTTTTTTTTTGCTAAGTTGGCCCCTGCCCCGTAAAATCCCTGCAATAGGAAACTGAGCGGCTACCAGAACTAACCAATAGTGTTAGACAAGCGCTTACGTGCTTCAAATGTAAGGAATGAGGTCGGCTGATGCAGCGTTGATGAATTTTCACGGACAAGTAAGTCTTTAAAATATAAACATATGAAAACACAACATGACATGAGAATAATACTTGTAAAACAACGTGTTTTAGCTCTGTCGGCTACAGAAGCACATTCATAAACAAGAAATGTGCAGTTGCCATCTTTTTTTTTTGAGGATGTATAACAGCAGCAATTTTTGCTGAAAAGCACACAGTAATAAATCCTAGTGCATATAGTGCCAACCACAGCCTTAGGTTATGTGTTAAAAACACCCAAGCCCATACTTGTGAGAGCACCATGCGAGCACCTGTGTTGTGTACACGCGTTTGTGTATGTAAGGTTTCTCTAGAGGAATGTCCAATAGGAGGATCTTTTGTGACGTCAATGTTTATGTTTTTCGCACTGCATCATGGAACCTGGGTGGCAATAAACAGCATATTTTGCCTATAATTCAATTGTTTTGCACGCTTGGAGGAGGATTTAGCAACGCAGATGGATCATTCTTGCTGTGTGGTTGATTGTTCGGCCCATGGGAGACTTGATAAAAAATTTTATTGGAATTTCCTCCGTAAAGAACCGCGAAATACAAAATAGATGATTGCGGGTGTCTGAAGAAAGCCTGGATTCCTGCAGCAATGGCAGTTTGTGCGGCTCATTTGTTCATGGTAAGTACTTGTAACTAAGTATTTGTTAATAAGAGAAGATGCTTTTTAAAATAGTCATCTTCGTGTAGTTTTATATCCACGGAGTCATTTAGTTTTCGCGTTCTGATTCAGGTGTCTCAGCCCTCGATCGTATAATAATAAATAAATGAATAGGTAAAAAATAACATTGGTTAATGAAGACTTACGCAGCTTTGCATTCGCAGTGAGGATTTATCTGTTTTCTTTGACAATCACCCACAGGTGATGTGAATCACGTGGACTCTGCTCACTGCCGCCGGCCGGCGCCGACTCCTGCTTTCAGCACGACCACGGCTTTACCGAAGTCACGACTTCCTGTTTTGCAGAATAGTTCAGCCAAACTTTCCTTGAAACACAATAATCGTAGACCTCCAGACGTTTGAAAGCCTTTAACTGTTCATGAGTGAAGGGTCCAGGGCTTTCTGTTGAATAGGAATAAATGTCTCACCAGCGGAGTTGGGGAGAAAACACCGGCGAAACATTTTCTGTCATCCCAGAGCTCAAACAGGCTTTAAATAACTTTTTTTGGTCTTCATTACAGATTTTAAGCTTCTCTCTAACCCTCCTCCTGTCTTTAGACAATAAAGTGTTTAT
>SSNS01000545.1:94251-112723 GCA_006937985.1 Aphyosemion australe | reverse complement strand
CCCCGCCCCAAATCTGTGTAGTTTTCTCTTTCCATGATAAAAACAATAACGTACTGATTTCACACATGTACTATTCTACCTACTTATTTGTAATGTTTAATGTTATTGAAAAGCTATTGTGTGTCACCAGCATTTTAATATTAAACATGTCAATTTAACCCTTTAACAACAATTGTTTCATATCTACACACATATCTAAGTTTATAAGAGCTCATTTATTTTTAAAAATTTTAATAAGCTGCTTTATTGAATCATAGACATGTTTTCTGCCCTCTGATGGAAGCTAAAGTTGCCAAGTACAAATTGTATTTAGTTTGATTGTAAAAGTAAATTATTGTTGTATTATTTCATGTGTCAGGCTTTAAAGGACTAACTGTCCTGATAATATCTGTACAAGGCTGCAGATTTCTCTCAGTCTGAATGGAAGTTAGACTCAGAGAGAAAGAGAACCATGACTAACATGGCTAGTTGTCTTTCTCTCTGAGAGAAAGGTAAATCAGCAGGTAAATCTCTAATGAGCTACAGATGATTTACCTGCTGTATGCTGAGCGCTAAAGCCTAGCACTGCCAGTAACGTTATTATGATGGACTCATTTCATTAGCAAACTTAACTTTAAGTGACTTACACGTTTCTTTGGGGAAAAAATAGCTCCTTATGTCCTCAACCTTATTTTTGCCTCCATCCTCATGTAAACTACTTTTGTGAGACTCTTATTTTAATGAATGAAGTCAGACAGGATGTGGTATACAGCGCTTTTATTGTGGTGACCGGAAGTGTGTGGGTGTGTTGTTGGGGAACTTGACTGCTGTAATGTGAAATGATGGTGGCGTTCATAAAAGAGCCTCTCTTCATGTGCAGCTTTTATCCAGTTAGCGTCATCCTCTCAGGACCCTCTGTGTCGCTCACGTCGCATTGCAAACACAGGAGTTTTGCATACGACTGCAACGTTTTCCTTCTAGCTTTGGCGCTGCTAACCTTATATGTGTGCTGCTAACGACCGGCGACGGCATAGTTTGTCTCACGTGGGTCTCTCGTGACAACCAATCACACCGTCCATATGCGGTACGGTGGTAGGACCAAAGACTGTATATATAAGAGGGTAGGACTCGAGGAGAGAACGTCATTTAACCCTTTCTGCACCTCTAGAGTAACGAGACATTGAATGGCTTGTTGTTTTTTAGCGGAGGCAGTCAAATTATTGGTGGGGACTATTTGGTCGTTGCTGGATATTGGTGGGGACACGTCACCACCGTCCATGCCAAATCTACGCCCTTGCCCCATACACACCCTACACACTCTGGTCTGATACAGCTGCACACAGGGCACAACCACTACCGGACTCAGAGATGGTCCTGTTCTAACTGGGGTAATGATGAACAGGTAACCCCGCCCAACAGTCGCAGTGCAGTCGCCATCTTAAATTATCGAGTCCACCGACTACTGGTGTGATAGGCATGTCAGCCACTAGATGGTGCCATCAGATAAAAGAAATACTCCTGAGAGCTACTTTAATCTTATTGTAGCAGGATTTCACCCTGCACCTGCTGTCAATGAACTGTCTGTCAGTAGAGGGCGGTGTGCATATAAAGGCTGGGTTTTCCCTATGGTGCATGCTCCGTCTTGCCACTGCTTCCAGGTCATCAATGACTGTGCTAAATCTTCATGTCTGTTTTCACTGAAGACATGAAGACATGCTGTTTATGCCTCTGGGAGGCTGGGGTCTCCCCCCATTACTAGGACTTCATGAGTTGGAAGTGGTGTGTATTAACTGGTTCTTTTAAAGCTTATGCACATTTGAGATGGGCTAATTTATCATTTTGTGTTGTGGTTTATTGAGTGCTCCTGGATTGGATGCCTGTCCCTCTGAAGAGCTGCCAAGTGAAGAGCAGCTGTAACAACTCGACTCCAGCGTTGAGTCACGCTGGGAGTCTCTGTGTCTGGTCCGCTAGGATGCTCCCGCGGTACCACTGTTTAAGGGACTACAACATACAGTGCATCTGGAAAGTATTCACAGCGCTTCACTTTTTCCACTTTTTTGTTTATGTTACAGCCTCATTCCAAAATTGATTAAATTCATTGTGCCCATAAAATTCAACACACAACACCCCATAATGATAATGTGAAAAAAGTGTCTTTGAAGTTGTTGCAAATTTATTAAAAATAAAAATCTTGAGAAATCACATGTACATAAGTATTCACAGCCTTTGCTCAGTACTTTGTTGATGCACCTTTGGCAGCAATTACAGCCTCAAATGGTTTTGAATATGATGCCACCAGCTTGCCACACCTATCTTTGGGCAGTTTTGCCCATTCCTCTTTGCAGTACCTCTTGAGCTCCATCAGGCTGGATGGAGCGTTGGTGCAGCCATTTTCAGATCTCTCCAGAGATTTTCAATGGGGTTCAGGTCTGGGCTCTGGCTGGGCCACTCAAGGACATTCACAGAGTTGTTCTGTAGCCAGTCCTTCCATGCTTTGGCTGTGTGCTCAGGGTCATTGTCCTGCTGAAAGGTGAACTGTCGCCCCAGTCTGAGGTCAAGAGCGCTTTGGAGCAGGTTTTCATCCAGGATGTCTCTGTACATTGCTGCAGTCATCATTCCCTCTATCCTGACTAGTCTTCCAGTTCCTGCCGCTGAAAAACATCCCCACAGCATGATGCTGCCACGACCATGCTTCACTGTAGGGATGGTATTGGCCTGGTGATGAGCGGTGCCTGATTTTCTCCAAACGTAACGCCTGGCATTCACTCCAAAAAGTTCCATTTTTGTCTCATCAGACCAGAGGATTTTGTTTCTCATGGTCTGAGAGTCCCTATGGTGCCTTTTGGCAAACTCCAGGCGGGCTGCCATATGCCTTTTACTAAGGAGAGGCTTCCGTCTGGCCACTCTACCATACAGGCCTGATTGGTGGATTGCTGCAGAGATGGTTGTCCTTCTGGAAGGTTCTCCTCTCTCCACAGAGGACTGCTGGAGCTCTGACAAAGTGACCATCGGGCTATTGGTCACCTCCCTGACCAAGGCCCTTCTCCCCCGTTCACTCAGCTTAGAAGGCTGGCCAGCTCTAGGAAGAGTCTTGGTGGTTCCAAACTCCTTCCACTTACGGATGATGGAGGCCACTGTGCTCATAGGAACCTTTAAAGCAGCAGAAATGTTTCTGTAACCTTCCCCAGTCTTGTGCCTCTAGACAATCCTGTCTCGGAGGTCTACACTCAATTCCTTTGTCTTCATGCTTGGTTTGTGCTTTGACATGCACTGTCAACCCAGAGGCCTTAGACAGGTGTGTGCCTTTCCAAATCATGTCCAATCAACTTCATTTTGCACAGGTGGACTCCAATTAATCTGCTGAAACACCTCAAGGATGATCAGTGGAAACAGAATGCACCTCAGCTCAATTCTGAACTTCACGTCAAAGGCTGTGAATACTTATATACATGTGATTTCTCGAGTTTTTTATTTTTAATAAATTTGCAACAACTTCAAAGACACTTTTTTCACATTATCATTATGGGGTGTTGTGTGTTGAATTTTATGGGGACAATGAATTTAATCCATTTTGGAATGAGGCTGTAACATAAACAAAAAAGTGGAAAAAGTGAAGTGCTGTGAATACTTTCCAGATGCACTGTACCAAACCAGCAAAGAATAGGGACTCGGGCCTTGTGGAAAGAGCACCAGAGGTCCAACACGCATTCATGCGTGTACTGAGTGTTTTTAGCAGAGGTATTTGATTTCTTGTTTGTGAACATTTTATCTTTTATTGCTGGCTGAGAGCTGCAGGTGGTGGCTGGAAGGTCTCAGGGTGGCGGTTCATCTTTGTGTGTGTGTGCTGTGTCCAAGGGTTCCTTCACTCCTGAAGGCATGGTCACAAGTGCTTGAGGTGCCTTGATTTAGTTAATTTTTCTTTATTGGGGTTCCACCTCCCAGTCATCGACCGGTCCCCACTGGTAAGTCTCAGCCTGGGTTTTAGTAGTATTAGTAATTGGTTATAGTAGAGCTTTTATTCTTCTTACTGAGGTCTTCTTTGTTTAATAAACTGAAATCATTTTTTGAACCACATCTCCTGCCTTCCTTGTACAGTGGACTTGTGTGTCCTTTTAATGTCATTCTTATTGGTCCTTGTGTAAACAAGGTGGCGTTGTTTTTATCATATTAAAGAGCCAGTAACACCTAAATCAACTTGTTTTTGCTGATAACCTGTATAGATGAGTGTCCAATAGTGCTGTAGACATGTTTAATCATTATTTTGGCAGTTTAGTGCAACTAACTTAAAATCTAATATTAGAATAGAATAGACTTTATTGATCCCACAGTGGGGAAATTCACTTGTCACAGCAGCACCATCACTCAAAAGGATAATTAGAAGAAAGGTAAAAAAAAAGGATACATGTATTTACACATAGTCAGTAATCTAGTATTGTAATCTTGATCACTAAAAAAAACCACAAATAAAGATAAAAACAGACTTGGTACCAGCACTATGCAGCATACTGTAAGAGACACAGACAACAATGTGAATCCGGTATTGCACAAGTATAGAACACATGAATATTGCATTGGTGTTATTGTGTACCAGGATGATACCAGTACAGCTTAAACTGAGGAGTTATACACTCTTACAGCAGAGGGGATGAAAGATCTGCGATAGCGCTCAGTTTTACATCTGGGATGTCTCAGTCTACCTCTGGAGGAGCTGTCCATGATCTCCACAGTGGAGTGCAGTGGGTGGGAGGGGTTCCTTAAGATGGAGGTCATCTTCCCCAGCATCCTCCTTTCACACGTCTCCTCAACAGAATCCAGTGGGCAGCCCAGAACCGAGCTAGCTTTGGTAGCTAGCTTGTTCAGTCTCTTNCAGACCACAGCAGAATGAATAACAGAGCCAACAACAGAGTGATAAAAGGATTTTAGCAGCTGGGATTTAACTCCGAAGGACCTCAGCCTCCTCATGAGATGGAGGCGGCTTTGGCCCTTCTTATACAGAGCATCTGTGTTGTGGGACCAGTTCAGTTTACTGTTGAGGTGAACACCCAGGTACTTAAAGGTGTCCACCACCTGCTCCCTGGATGTTTACTGGTGAGTGAGGAGGAGTGTTTCTCTGGAAGTCAATCACCATTTCCTTTGTTTTACTGGTGTTCAAGCGAAGGTGGTTACGCTCACACCAGTCCACAAAGTCCATGATGACTGACCTGTACTCCTGGTCGTCCCCCTCAGACACACAGCCAACGATGGCCGAGTCATCAGAGAACTTCTGGAGGTGACAGCTGCTGGTGTTGTAGATGAAGTCCGAGGTGTAGAAGGTGAAGAGAAAGGGTGAGAGCACTGTACCCTGCGGCGCTCCAGTACTGCACACAACCACCTCAGATGTACAGTTGTGCAGCCTCACGTACTGTGGCCTGTTGGTGAGGTAGTTGGTGATCCATGAGGTCAGATGTTCGTCCACTCCTGCACCCCTCATCTTCTGCAGCAGTAGACACGACTGGATGGTGTTGAAGGCACTGGAGAAGTCAAAGAACATGATCCTCACAGTGCTTTGTTGCATCTCGAGGTGATTCAGAGCCCGGTGCTGCAGGTAGATGAGGGCGTCCTCCACCCCCATGTTAGGTTTGCATGCAAATTGAAGTGGGTCTATTTCTGGGGTCACCACTGAACGCAGATGGGTGAGGATGAGTCTCTCCATAGTCTTCATCAGGTGGGAGGTCAAGGCGACTGGTCTGTAGTGGTCTGGATCCCTGGGATGTGATGTTTTGGGGACTGGAACCACACAGGAGGTCTTCCACAGGATGGGGACCTGCTCCAGTCGAAGGCTCAGGTTGAACATGTGTGTGACCACTTCACACAGCTGGTCAGCACAGTCTTTGAGCAGTATGGGGCTGATTCCATCAGGACCTGCTGATTTTCTGCTCTTAAGCCGCCTCAGTTATCTCCTCACCTGGTCCGATGTAACTGAGAGGGGGTAGTGAGGGGGGGCTTGTTGCTGAGGATGGTTGGAGGAGGGGTACAGTACAGAAGAACTACTGCCATATGATTTATTCACATGTGTCAATATGTTTATGTTAAAAAAAATGCTATGCTTACTACACTGCTCACAAAAATTAAAGGAACATTTTTTTATTGGGCCTGGCATGAAATCAATTAAACCTGTCTGATAATTTTCTGGTTGATTAAGCAGCTGAGGGCATTGTTAATCACTTTCAGCTGTATTGGTGTTCATGGACTTAACGACAGGTGCACTAAAGTGGCAACAATTACAAAACCCTCAAAACAGGACTGGTTTAACATGTGGAGGTCGCACAGACCTCTACTGCCTAGGAAATGGTGCTCTGACTGCCATAAGGTATCGAGATGAAATCCTTGAACCCTTTGTCAGACCCTACGATGATGCAGTAGGTCCTGGTTTTCTCCTAATGCACGACAATGCCCGGCCTCATGTGGCAAGAGTATGCAGGCAGTACCTGGAGGATGAAGGCATTGAAACAATTGAATGGCCTTCACGATCCCCTGACTTAAACCCAATAGAACATCTGTGGGACATTATGTTTCGGTCCATTAGGCGGCGCCAGGTTGCTCCTCAGACTGTACAAGAGCTCAGGGATGCCCTCACACAGATCTGGGAGGAAATGCCACAAGACACCATCCGTTGTCTCATTAGGAGCATGCCCCGACGTTGTCAAGCATGCACACAAGCTCGTGGGGGCCACACAAGATACTGAAAAGCATTTTGAGTTGCAGAAATTAAGTTTTTGAAATAATGGACTAGCCTGCCACATCTTCATTTCACTCTGATTTTAGGGTGTCTACACAATTGAGCCCTCTGTAGGCTGAAAACTTTTATTTCCATTAAAAGACTTGGCATCCTTTTGTTCCTGTCCCTGTCGTTATTTGTATAGATATCCAACTTCATATTGAGATCTGATGTATCTAATGTGTTTCTTTAAAGTGTTCCTTTAATTTTTGTGAGCAGTGTATGTTAACATGCATTGTATTCACTAGTTGCTTTCTCTATTTCAATACATCAGTACTGTTAAAAAGTAAAATAGTGACATTCCTGTTTTGAAACTCAAACTAAACAAAACATATTTTGTTTTTTTAACTTATCTGACTCTTTCAGATAATGAAATACAAATCTACTTTGTCTGAATGAGCTGACATTTGTTTAGAATGGATCAGTAACATCACTGTTTGAGCAGACAGGAACAGCTAACCTGTTGCTCTTCAGTCCCTGACCCTGGGCCCTGGAGCCTAAGCAGCATGTCAGTTTTTATTAGAGTTAAGCTATTTTGTCATAAATGAACAAATACTTCCTAAAACTATAGAATGACCATTAAAAGAACATTACATGTTCTTTAAATGGCATTTAATACAAAACCTTTCAAGTATGTTGTGTTATGATTATTTTTCCAAACAATGCAACACATAAATTATCATGAAATGAATAAAGCTGAAAATATTTTAAATCAAATCCAAGCTAAATGTGATGAAAACACAAAATTCTAAATAGTTTGAACTGAAGTAAAAAATATAAAAACAGAAATAACATTTCTTCCTGCTTTCGTGACTCACTGAATTATTTTATGGGTTTTTTGTTCATGAAAGTTAAGGTTTGCTTCACTAGTGAATAACTGCAGGAAAAATGGTGCTTAGCTGCATTTTGTGTTGACAAAATTAAAATAAGGTTGAAGGGCTCTCCTCACGGGTCAGATGAATGATCCGCGGCTCTCGCTCTCTCTCTCTCCCGCTCGCTCTCTCACGGAGCGAGCGGGAGAGAGAGAGAGACTTCACGATCGTGTTTTATTACTAAATGGGACAATCAGCTGAAACAATTGAGGGACATTTCTTGAAACTAAATCACAAAAGATGTCCAGAAAGTTTGGAAACTTGTGTTCATCGTGTGTTAATAAACGAACGGCATTTAATTTGCGTTAACGAGCATTACCGCAGACTTTACTGTCGCCCAGAGTGTCTTGATGAGGATATTTATCAGCTCATCAGACTCCTGAAACCCAAACCGGTAGAACCGATGTCACCCCGTCTTCTTTAGCGTGTCTCCGTCCACCACCGCTCCAGCTCCAGCCGCTGTGATCAAAGGTGACAGAAACGCGGATCCATGATGGGTTAACCCCCGCAATAAATCTGCGTATTTTAAACATGTTTGCCGAAAGATTTGTGCAATAATCTGAGTTTTATTTTACTTCCACAAAATGCTTTTAGATTAGATATTACGGAAAACGAGGACGGCTTGCAATCAAATTTTAAAGCCATCCCTCGTTAATTACAAATCAGGAAGGATGGCTCACTGGCTGCTTCCAGACGAGCGACTTTCAAGTGCGATGTGACATGCCTGCGTTTTTCACTGGGTGTTTCTCAATCTCAAGGAACCTTGCCTTGATGCCTTGATCCCTGTCATGATTCCTGCCTTCCAGCCATCCTTCTGACACCGCACCATACTTAGGACTCCACTTCCCAGCATTCCCCACACCATCACGCATCTCTCCACGTCATCACGTCCACACTATTTCAGGAAGTCTTCTCGGCAACTCCAGCGCTGGTTCATCGTTTCTCTGTCCATGGCCTTGCCGTTCCCGTTTCGTCTCGGATCTAACGGCGCCTCGCTTAGTAGCGTTTTTCAGTTCTACCTTAACTTTTATTTCTCCAGCGCATCTGCTCCATAGGTCACGCCGTGCGCCCAGAGCTTCCGGTGCTCACCTCACGCTTTAGCTTCCTAGCCCCTTGGCTCAGATCCACGCCAGCCGGCTACAGCTTTCATCCGTTCCAGTCGTCATGGCTCCACATTCACGCCAGACGATCCAGAGCTCCTACGCTCACCTCATCCATCTGCATCCAAACAGTAAGCCCGTTTTTTCCTTTCTGGAACACTGCCATGTCCTCGTTTCACTTCGAGGTGCGTGTCGGTGCTCCTATAATAAACTGCGTGTTAGACGTCACCCAACGCTAGCACTCCCTGCGATTGGGTCTAATCACACGCTACAACCCTCCTCACTGCTCACGCTGTGGAGCTCAGGTGAGGAGCGTGACAGTCCCGCCCCAGTTGCCTAGGAGATACGTCATCAGGAACCGCCAAGGCGTGTTCCAATCGGTTCCAGTGTTCATGTGCTTTCAAGGCATCTGTCCTCCGTTTGCTAGCCGTTTAGCTAATTGAGCAAGGACACACGAGAGGTGCCTTCTTTTGGTCAAACATTTCCCAGAATGCAGCGCGGTATTTTCAAACAGATCTGATCAGGAGCTGGCAGCAGCTACTTCGAGGGCAATTTTCCACTTTAAATGTAAGTCAACCAATTGTAGCTATTGGGCTTATATGTAAAATGTTTTTTAGATCCAAAGCAGTTATCTATGGTTGGTTAGTTGCTTAGTAGTTGCAGCTTTGTTGTCTAGCAGGTACTAACTCGCTTACACATTTGATTTAACCAATATATACACAATTAAAAAAGTAAAAGACTCGATATTAAAACTTAACATTATTATGATGGGAGGGACATCAACAGTGCACGTAAGCAGGGGGCGGGCTCTGGCTGGCCGCGATCACGTGGGACAAGTCTGTTCCATTTAACCATTTTCTTTGACCAAGGAAGGACAGTGTCCTCGTAAGCAAGGCGTCTGGTCTGGCAAGGCAGTGCCTTGGCAGGCAAGGCAAGGCGAGGTTCCTTGAGATTGAGAAACACCCACTGTCTGCGCTGCAAGACGTTACGCTGCAAGCAGCCAGGACAGACGGGTGGAATGAACCATTGTGAATGGGAGGGGTGTGACTGAAACAGTAAATATATTATTTGTTAAAGGGTGAGTAACACCATGGGCGGAGACTTATTCCAAGCAGACTTCCTGTTAGAAAAATACCTGCAAAATAGGCGTCACCTGGAGGNCCCTGGATGTTTACTGGTGAGTGAGGAGGAGTGTTTCTCTGGAAGTCAATCACCATTTCCTTTGTTTTACTGGTGTTCAAGCGAAGGTGGTTACGCTCACACCAGTCCACAAAGTCCATGATGACTGACCTGTACTCCTGGTCGTCCCCCTCAGACACACAGCCAACGATGGCCGAGTCATCAGAGAACTTCTGGAGGTGACAGCTGCTGGTGTTGTAGATGAAGTCCGAGGTGTAGAAGGTGAAGAGAAAGGGTGAGAGCACTGTACCCTGCGGCGCTCCAGTACTGCACACAACCACCTCAGATGTACAGTTGTGCAGCCTCACGTACTGTGGCCTGTTGGTGAGGTAGTTGGTGATCCATGAGGTCAGATGTTCGTCCACTCCTGCACCCCTCATCTTCTGCAGCAGTAGACACGACTGGATGGTGTTGAAGGCACTGGAGAAGTCAAAGAACATGATCCTCACAGTGCTTTGTTGCATCTCGAGGTGATTCAGAGCCCGGTGCTGCAGGTAGATGAGGGCGTCCTCCACCCCCATGTTAGGTTTGCATGCAAATTGAAGTGGGTCTATTTCTGGGGTCACCACTGAACGCAGATGGGTGAGGATGAGTCTCTCCATAGTCTTCATCAGGTGGGAGGTCAAGGCGACTGGTCTGTAGTGGTCTGGATCCCTGGGATGTGATGTTTTGGGGACTGGAACCACACAGGAGGTCTTCCACAGGATGGGGACCTGCTCCAGTCGAAGGCTCAGGTTGAACATGTGTGTGACCACTTCACACAGCTGGTCAGCACAGTCTTTGAGCAGTATGGGGCTGATTCCATCAGGACCTGCTGATTTTCTGCTCTTAAGCCGCCTCAGTTATCTCCTCACCTGGTCCGATGTAACTGAGAGGGGGTAGTGAGGGGGGGCTTGTTGCTGAGGATGGTTGGAGGAGGGGTACAGTACAGAAGAACTACTGCCATATGATTTATTCACATGTGTCAATATGTTTATGTTAAAAAAAATGCTATGCTTACTACACTGCTCACAAAAATTAAAGGAACATTTTTTTATTGGGCCTGGCATGAAATCAATTAAACCTGTCTGATAATTTTCTGGTTGATTAAGCAGCTGAGGGCATTGTTAATCACTTTCAGCTGTATTGGTGTTCATGGACTTAACGACAGGTGCACTAAAGTGGCAACAATTACAAAACCCTCAAAACAGGACTGGTTTAACATGTGGAGGTCGCACAGACCTCTACTGCCTAGGAAATGGTGCTCTGACTGCCATAAGGTATCGAGATGAAATCCTTGAACCCTTTGTCAGACCCTACGATGATGCAGTAGGTCCTGGTTTTCTCCTAATGCACGACAATGCCCGGCCTCATGTGGCAAGAGTATGCAGGCAGTACCTGGAGGATGAAGGAATTGAAACAATTGAATGGCCTTCACAATCCCCTGACTTAAACCCAATAGAACATCTGTGGGACATTATGTTTGGGTCCATTAGGCGGCGCCAGGTTGCTCCTCAGACTGTACAAGAGCTCAGGGATGCCCTCACACAGATCTGGGAGGAAATGCCACAAGACACCATCCGTTGTCTCATTAGGAGCATGCCCCGACGTTGTCAAGCATGCACACAAGCTCGTGGGGGCCACACAAGATACTGAAAAGCATTTTGAGTTGCAGAAATTAAGTTTTTGAAATAATGGACTAGCCTGCCACATCTTCATTTCACTCTGATTTTAGGGTGTCTACACAATTGAGCCCTCTGTAGGCTGAAAACTTTTATTTCCATTAAAAGACTTGGCATCCTTTTGTTCCTAAGACATTGCCCTGTCGTTATTTGTATAGATATCCAACTTCATATTGAGATCTGATGTATCTAATGTGTTTCTTTAAAGTGTTCCTTTANCTTCTGACACCGCACCATACTTAGGACTCCACTTCCCAGCATTCCCCACACCATCACGCATCTCTCCACGTCATCACGTCCACACTATTTCAGGAAGTCTTCTCGGCAACTCCAGCGCTGGTTCATCGTTTCTCTGTCCATGGCCTTGCCGTTCCCGTTTCGTCTCGGATCTAACGGCGCCTCGCTTAGTAGCGTTTTTCAGTTCTACCTTAACTTTTATTTCTCCAGCGCATCTGCTCCATAGGTCACGCCGTGCGCCCAGAGCTTCCGGTGCTCACCTCACGCTTTAGCTTCCTAGCCCCTTGGCTCAGATCCACGCCAGCCGGCTACAGCTTTCATCCGTTCCAGTCGTCATGGCTCCACATTCACGCCAGACGATCCAGAGCTCCTACGCTCACCTCATCCATCTGCATCCAAACAGTAAGCCCGTTTTTTCCTTTCTGGAACACTGCCATGTCCTCGTTTCACTTCGAGGTGCGTGTCGGTGCTCCTATAATAAACTGCGTGTTAGACGTCACCCAACGCTAGCACTCCCTGCGATTGGGTCTAATCACACGCTACAACCCTCCTCACTGCTCACGCTGTGGAGCTCAGGTGAGGAGCGTGACAGTCCCGCCCCAGTTGCCTAGGAGATACGTCATCAGGAACCGCCAAGGCGTGTTCCAATCGGTTCCAGTGTTCATGTGCTTTCAAGGCATCTGTCCTCCGTTTGCTAGCCGTTTAGCTAATTGAGCAAGGACACACGAGAGGTGCCTTCTTTTGGTCAAACATTTCCCAGAATGCAGCGCGGTATTTTCAAACAGATCTGATCAGGAGCTGGCAGCAGCTACTTCGAGGGCAATTTTCCACTTTAAATGTAAGTCAACCAATTGTAGCTATTGGGCTTATATGTAAAATGTTTTTTAGATCCAAAGCAGTTATCTATGGTTGGTTAGTTGCTTAGTAGTTGCAGCTTTGTTGTCTAGCAGGTACTAACTCGCTTACACATTTGATTTAACCAATATATACACAATTAAAAAAGTAAAAGACTCGATATTAAAACTTAACATTATTATGATGGGAGGGACATCAACAGTGCACGTAAGCAGGGGGCGGGCTCTGGCTGGCCGCGATCACGTGGGACAAGTCTGTTCCATTTAACCATTTTCTTTGACCAAGGAAGGACAGTGTCCTCGTAAGCAAGGCGTCTGGTCTGGCAAGGCAGTGCCTTGGCAGGCAAGGCAAGGCGAGGTTCCTTGAGATTGAGAAACACCCACTGTCTGCGCTGCAAGACGTTACGCTGCAAGCAGCCAGGACAGACGGGTGGAATGAACCATTGTGAATGGGAGGGGTGTGACTGAAACAGTAAATATAATATTTGTTAAATATTAAACCTATGGTCAAAATAGACAAAATACACATTGAGCGCATGATGGGCCCTAGCATATTTAACGTATAAAAAGAGAAAAGAAACTAGAGAGCCTAGAAAAAAAGGGGTCTGCCCTTCTGGGCCCTTCATCAGCCTGGGCCCTTAGAATCGTCCTAACCTTCCACACCTTTACGGCGCCCCTGTCCAGGTGACACCTATTTTGCAGGTATTTTTCTAACAGGAAGTCTGCTTGGAATAAGTCTCCACCCATGGTGTTACTCTGTTTTTAGTTTTTCTTTGTTACAAAAATGACCAGGCGGACTTGAACAATTACAGCATTAAAAGGGTTAAAGTGTGTGTGTGGGGGTGTCAACTGTAGGCCACATTGCGCCATTACAGGGCGCATTTCCCTAGATTTTACATTACTGAAACAATTAAAAATCAACAACGCCACCTTGTAAGACAAGGGCAAATAACTAAAAGGACAAGCAAGTCCACTCTACAAAGGAAGGCGAGAGATGTGGTTCCAAAAATGCTTTACAGTTTGTTAGAATAAAAACAAGACCTAGTAAAAAAACTAAATGTAGATACTAAAACCAATTACCAAAACTACAGGCTGAGGTTTACCAATGGGACCGGTCAGTAACTGGGACCCCAATAAAGAAAAATAAACTAAATCAAAGGCACCCCAAACACTCGTGACCATGTATTCAGGAATGCAGGAACCATTGGGCACAGCACACACACACACACACACACACACACTCACACAACTACACATCCTTTGGAGCCAAGCCTTTCCACCGGGCCTTTACCAGTCCTTTAACCCTGCTGGCTAGATGTACTGCAGTCCCCCCTTCCTGGCACTGCTGGAGTGTCCTAGCGGATTGACAGCAGCCCCACACGTGAGTCAGTGCTGGAGCCAGAGTCATAACAGACCAGATCTAGAGTGAATGGAGGGTGAGGGTGATCAAACATTTAGCAGGAGGCACTGGTAGAATGCCCACAGGTTGGAGACCACCATGGCTCATCAGGAGGACAGCTGGGACACCCTCAATGGTAGATTGGCAACAGAACAGGGCGGGGTGGAGCTGCACAACACAGAACAAAACCCAGCTAAATAAAATTCAAACAGAACAGCAGTAAGCCGTCTCCTGTCTCTTAATTAGGCAAACCTGGGACAGGGAGCAAATCCACCATGTCTCCCAAAGACATGGATGATACACCCATCATATTGGTGATGCGTTCATTCCTGGCCAAACTGGCTGACCAGGCAGCTGCATGATCAGCCCCAGAACTTCAAAAACCCACAGCATGACATCATCAAAGCCAACCATGTCTGTTTATAAACATAACAAGTGGACTAGGACATGAATCACGTGCCGACACCGTCATAAATTCCTTGCCTGGCTCTTCTTTTCAGCCATGACCGTACCCATACTTTCCTAAACTTCAAACGACGGTGGCGGCCACGCCTCATCAGCAAAACAAGTAAAAGCATTTCCTCCATATCCAGCTCTGTCTCCGTTTCGTTTATTTTTCTGACATGCAGACAGGAGGCTGCCATCTTGGAATCATGTGAGGGGAGAACGCACTGTGATTGGTCACTTGGAAGATTTCAGCTCAGCCGACAGCTCACGTAGCGCGCACACGGCGAGTTTCTGACCCCCGTGGGGAGAAAAATATCAAACCGGTTTGATTTTTACCTCAGCGTCTCGTGAGGCAGAAAACTCAGTGAAAATTAGGCGCACACAGCGAGGAATCTGCTGAGCAAACGGCCTCGAATGACCGTTAGCTCAGCTGTTGGCTCTCGTGTGCGGCAGGCTTAAGACTCATAGAATCTTCATACAGAGATTTCTGTGCCTCATTCAGTGTTAATATCTGTTTTTCTGCTTCACTCTTTCCAGTACTCAGTTCTTCTATTTCTCGTTGTGCCCTCATGCGGCCCTCGAACTCAGTCTGCCAGAGGCGATATACGAGAATGGAGAAACGGCCCAAAGCCTGGAGCGGAGCAGGGATTTTCATCTGAGCTGTGTCAACGAGAACACCTTTGGCCTCGCCCAACAGCAACAGCTCTTGGGAGGAAGTGTGAGCTTGGGAAACATGCTCGATGAAGCTGGATAAGGGGATGGAGTCAGTTAAGGCTTGGATAGTGGAATCTGTGTACTGACCCAGAGTCAGCTTAGGCAGAGATTCCTCACTATCAGCATTGGCAGCAAAATACATGTTTGCAGCTGGAGCATGAAAGAAAGGGAAGAAAAGTCACTCACAGATTAGTGCTAAACACACCAGAGATGCTGCCAAAGTCGTCGGGTGGGTAGGAAAGGGTTAATGAAAGCAGACCAGAGAAGGAGGAAGGATGACGTCACTTCCTTCTTCTTTGTCGGTGAAGAACCTAAAATGGCTGATTGTCGAACGGAGCCGACTCTTTTATCATTAGTGGTTTCAAACACGGCGGTTTGATTCGCCAGAATTTTACCCCGAAGGGATTATGTATTAATTTGCAGTCTGTCGCTGCAGTGGCTGGTAGATAAAGGCGTTTTGAATTAAAATTCAGTAGCTTTATCTTCGCGGAGCGCAACGTTAGCGGGTTCTAACGTTAGCAGGGTAGGCTAGGTAGCCCTTCTGTCAGGGTTTGAGGTTGGTGCAGGACCCAAAATGTAGATAATCCAGGAGGCAGCCAGGTGTGGATCAAAATGTTTTATTGAAGGCTGGTCTAGGGTAGGAGCAGAGGCAGGTAGGCAGGCAGGCAGGCTCAGGCAGGCAGGCACACAAGCAGGCAGGCAGGCAGGCAGGCAGGCAGACAGGCAAACAGGGGCAAACGGGATACAAGTAACATCGACAACACGCACAACACAAAGCAACACAAGGAACCGACCAGAGTGGAGAACTGAGCTGAGTTTAAATAGACTGAGGAGGTGAGTGGAGACAAGCAACAGGTGTGATGAGTACTGACAGGTGTGACTAGTTAACTGAGGATGGGAAGCAATACAAAACAAGAGGACTGAACCAGATGAAAGAAACCTAAAACTAAATGCTGAAAGAATATACTAGAATAAACAGAATACAGGAGAAATTAATTAGGTCACTGAACTAATAAACAAAATACAAGAAGCAACTAACAGAGGGGAACACAGGAAGGAAGCTATGAGAATGAAACACCAAACTGACTGAAGACTAAAACACTGAACATAAGAGGTACAGGATGACTAAGGGGACACAAGGACAACAGCTACACTGGAGGGATGCACTAAATACAAGAGGACAAAGATACATAACTAATATGGGGAGAAACAGCTACGAGGAACACAGGGGTCAAAGGTGACTGATACAAAAGGGGGCTAAACAAACAGGACCCTGACAATAATAAACTACTCAACCAAGGCAAAAGGAAAACTAAAGAGAAATAAAACTAATGGGCTGGGGAATGTATATGGCAGAACTGATGAAAAGAGAAATAAAGTAAAAACCTAAATGATAATAGAGGGGACCGGAGACAAGGATGATGGGATATGGAATGGACTGGGGAGACGAGGACACAGGACATGACACCTTCGGCTGACGGAATGCCTTGGCTCTCATCGTTTATTGCCGGTAAAATGCGTGCTCATGGAATGTGCCTGTCTAAGGGTTGCATCGTGGCAGCCTTCCATATTTTAAAGCTCGAATTTAGTCATTAGCTTAACTACGGGAAAAAAAGAATGTGGCAAAACGCCCACACCCTGGTCCGGTCCAGTGAGACGGAACTGCTTCAGACACGGCAAGTGCCTGGAATTTCAAAAAACACCCCCATCAATGCGAGAGCGCGACTCCACATTCGAGCTAACGGAGAAGTATAAATTAGGCTTAACTCGCTCTGGGGGACCATGAAGAAGTCATCCAGAAGTTCTGCATATGCCCAGAAACTCTTCTAAAAGGAGCATACATGGAAAACCTCAAAAGAAGTGCAGTTTGAAAAGATCCTAATCAGATGCCTAAACCCCCTCAGCTGACTCATGTTGCTGCAGCTCTCCTCTGAACATCCCACCTCTACCACCACCATGCTCCTGAAACCAGTATATTCACTCTACGTGCACCTATGTCACCAGATCATGTGTGTCCTCCTCGGTCAACACAGAGTTATGGGAGTAGGCAAAAGTGCTGACTAATGCTATATTTCCATCAAGGGGTTCGGGTGTGGTGCGGAGCGGGACCCTGTCTTCAGAGTTGACCAGTACGGGTGTACAATTTTCTGGCAAGCGTTTCGATCGCAGTTCTGGCTCCAGTTGAAAGGCGGCGTAGCGTAATGCGTCACGCGCGCTGCGTGCCTTCACGTCATACAGCGCGGCGAGGAGGACGCGCCAAACCACAACAACGATGGAGTCCATGGAGCCGCACGTTCTTTCGGTTCTGGTTATGTGGTATATTCTCTACACACACGTTACGATGGCGTTTAGAGCAATGCTGTGCGCATCGAGGAGGGCAGCTGATAGGAGATGACAATTTCTGAAGTTATCATTGGACACGAGGTGTAACTTTGTGCAGTTAAGACAAAGACGGAGGCGCCAGGTGGTAAGTAACTTCTAATGCTGAAATTCATGTCGTTATAAAAACTGTACAAAGACGTCACAAAATCAAAAGGCTTTGTTGTATATTGATAATTTTTACGACATGCTAAGCATGAAAGGCCAACTCCTATGCTCTAGCGTGTTTCGAACAGCTTCTGCACACGAGGTGATGGTAGTAGACACGAGGGGGCTAAATCCTTGACTCTTTACTTCCTAGATAAGTTGTGCAAATATATTTAAATTATTGTAATTATTTAAATAAATCACAATCAGTAACACCATTTGTGTTTTTAATAAAGTGAACATAACCAGTCACTGGTAGCTCTATAAAGAATATGTTATTTCAACCTCAAATACATTTTATTTCTGCTTTATATATTTCAGCTTTATGTCTTTAATCATACTGTTTCAATGTTTTTCACTGCACTACTGTTTTTACTCAGTTTTATTTTGTGTTGTTTGAAATATTTGTACTGTGTTATAACTCTGTTTTAATTATTTTTTTAGCTGCTGCTTTTGAATCAGCGACGACAACCAACTGTGTGGGCTTTCAGCCGTGCCAGCACCTTTTGGGATGTGTCCATGCCAAACTTCACTCCGTCAGATTGGATAATTCATTTCAGAATGTCAGAAGAGACCTTTGCATATCTTTGTTCAAAGCTACGTCCAGCCATGCAGAAGAGGAACACCAACTTCAGAGCCTGTGTGCCACTGAGGAAAAGAGTTGCAATTGCACTGTGGAAGCTTGCAACTAACAGTGAATACAGGAGCATCGGGCTTCTTTTTGGTGTCAGCACGACCTCTGTGTGC